>JAOTON010001160.1:437500-859379 GCA_034440635.1 Lepas anatifera
CCCCCCCACTGCCCCACCCCTGTTCCTACGTCCTTGGATATTTTGGAAGCCGCTGGGGTCAAAACAGTTTTGTAAAACACCTGATGGTTACCAAAAGGGCGCCAAACACGGACGTTGCGGAATTATTATTTGGAATCTACGCATAAAACTGCAAACTAAAATTAGGAAAAACCCAGGTAGGTGGTCTCCCGGTTTTCTTCTCTTAGCTCAAGCAGTGTGTATTATAAACACTGCTACACTGCACTATAATATTGAAATGCATTATTGGACCTGTGTTACGGAATATAGTTACCAATAGCCTATTTAGTGCCAAATAAGTGAACTCGCCTAAAGTCCGAGGGGTATTGTATGTATAAGGAATATTAATTCATTTGTCCTGTACTTTTGCAGTGCTATTAGACCATGCGTGCGTCGATATATGTCTAGTTTATTTCCGGAGGCGACTCGGCGTGTGGCGCCGTTTCATACGTCGGATTGGCGCTCACCAGCCCGAAATAGCACCAGCAGTGTCAGACACAGCTCAGCTAGGTCGATAGCCGTGCTGGGCAAGGTGGAGTCGGCACCTTCATTACGGGCTCAATCAGGAAGCTGAGGCCTCCAGTGACTGACAGATTTATTAGCTTCACATGCACTTCCTGACTGCTCCTAATCGGTAACTACCAATCCTGGGCTCGAAAATAGGGCTCAGTCAGATAACCCACCATCCTACCTATCGAAGCGCAAATCTGTACTCAATTCTAAACCTGAGCAAAGGCTGCTTAAAGATTTACGAGTAATTGCGCTTAAAGGTCCTTCTCACTTTAACAGTAAAAAGGCACCAGACGACCAATGAGATATTGGCGTGGCTGATCGGTGAGAAACTGATTGAATTCTACTGGTCTCGAATAACTGCTTGTAAACGTGTGTCTGTTTGCGCTTGAGCGACAAAGTTTGAAAGCATTCCACATCGGTGACGGAGGATGATTCGGTTTATTGCAGATGAGTCAGCCTATTGATAACAATTTTAGATTGTTCAGACTTGAATTTGCTGCAAGCATACAAGCCTGAGCTCCTAACGTGGTAGCATGCATCAAGTAGTACCAAATCGAATTATTGTTACCGAGAATGGCCCTCTAATGGTGGTACTCTGATTCGCTGGCGACAATTGGCAATTTGTTTTATCTCGAAAGAAAGGCAACTGTGCAGAACAAGGCTTGTGTGGTTCGCGTGGGCGGACGCCTACATGGATGAAGACTGTGCGTTGTTTAACGTGTTCTACGTATCCAATTATGCCCAATTTGTTTCGCTGTGGCATGCAAGATACATCTGATAGATGATTAGACTGGTGCGGTCACTGGTTTGGTGCGTTCCTATTGAAGTGTAGAGTGGGCGATTTTAATCAGGGAAAGCCGAAATCACACGGCTTGCTTGCGGTGATAATTGGGACCATTGGGACCACGTTTAGTGTTCATGGTTGATGTTTCTGTGGGCGGCGGATTGCGCATTTTTGGAACATTCTCCAGGGTCATGTAGCAAGTTTGGACGTATGGTCTCTTAGAGGTCACTTGGGACTCTTAAAGAAGGCTTTCAGATTTGGATAAATAACTTCGTAGGAAATGGTGATAGAGCTTTCGTTTGGTTATACCAACACGTTTGTAATATCGTTGCGAATCGATTGGCATGCGTATTGACTATTTCAGGTCAGACAATGATATTGACCCGACCTCAGGTCAAGTTGTTTAGGAATTATAACCTACTATGATCATGCCATATGTCATTCAATTCACCGTAACGAAAGAAATAGGATGACGTCTGAAAATTGACTCTAAATCAACCCAGTCAGATGTCAAAGCTAAACAATCTAATTTGTCACTTTGTCTTACCTGTTATGACCACAATATTGACCTGAGCCAAAAATTTCCTGATATAGTTTCGTCATCATTTCTCACGGGCTATCTACCAAAGTTCGCGTTTTTTTCTATACCGCAGAGGAGCCCAGATCGACGGGGAAGGGGTTTCAAACCTCCCACTGGGCGGAGGGGGATCGGAGGCCCACTGGGGTGGATGTTAAAGGGGATTTCCTAAATCAGTCCCAAGTTTGACTTATTTTGGCCTCCTGTTACGTCATAGATCAACAGGCATGGTTCAAAATTATTTCAAGAGTAGAAGAAGGCAATATAGTTCCAGCACCGTGCCTATTTGTTCATATCATCATTGGTTCCGAATATATATGGATAGGTCTTGTCCGCTGAAAAGTCTCGGACTGGCAGTGCTACCAGAAAATCCCGCGAGACACTTCACAAGAATAATTCTCTGCAAATAGCGAGACGCAAGATACAGCGAAACATGATGCTGTGGTGTTCCGATATATTCCCCTTGAGGTTGCATTGCTGTACTAGTAGGGCATCGTTCGTTTAGAGGTTTAGTGCTGTACTAGTCGGGCATCGTTTTTTGTCATTGATTTGATAGAAAAATACGCTTCAGCCCTATTCCTATGATTGGTAGCAATTTATTATATTTTGGATAATCAACAGTGGGGGTCAGAAATAGACCCCAGGTGGTTGGCACGTGCCGGCCCAGTTTGTATAGAAATATAAATATATATTTGTGTATTTTGGCCATGTATTTTCTCTCAAGCACTGTCGATTAAACTTCAACGAAGAGTACGTTTTTGCTAGTTTTCTGCTTTCGTGTTCGCAGGTTCGCAGTGGCGGATCCAGGGGGAAGGCAAAAAAGGAAATTGCCCCCAAACGGAAAAGCTCGGGGCAAAACTATGTTTTTGCCCCCCCAAAGCGATCGACCTCCTTTTTCCCCGACTCCTTTTAGCTTGTACTTCATACTTAGCTTATACTAGTACTTCAAACAGAATTAGTCAAGTTCAGTGTAAATATTGGGGCTTGGATAGGAAAAAAAGTATCTTGAGTCGATATTTTTCACCCCGTGTCGTTTTTGTTTGTTTGTTTTTTTTTGCTTTTCGTCTCCAGTTCCCAAAATCCTACCGAAAAGGCATATTGTAACGCAATTTTTCACTGCGCGACGTCTTTTTTCTTTTGCTTTTTGACTTTGGTTTGCCTCTCCCAAACCACCCGGCTAGATCCGCCACTGCAGGTTCGTATAAGTTTTTTCACTCTGTTGTCGTTGACGGAAGATAATAAAAGTCCTAAATCGGTAGGCATTACAAAGTCATATTAATCGTGGCATTTACAGGTACAGTCGACGTTTCGAAGGCTTTCAGCGATCATTATCGAGACATTAAAGACATAACCACATAATAACATTACATACAAAAACACTATTATGTAAAAGTCGTGGCAGAGTCGAGCGGATTTCAAATGGTGATCGGTTGTATGAAGAATGAAGCTCACAATACGTATGATTACATGATAACGTGACTAAAGGTTTTAACTTCCTCTTTTGAGCATACACAAACATGAGGCCTAAAGTCTTTCATACTTTTTTCTTCCTTCTTTGTTTACAGTTGTCATGTATTCCACAGATGGAGCTTCTCAGTTTGGTCTAGTTGTGTATTGAGTTCTGGGTTGTGTTCGCGGATGTATAGTGCTTCTGAGGTGCTCATTGATGTGCTTGTGCGTAAATGTGTTGTCGGTGAGGAGTTCTCTGGTTAGCTGTGTTTGGTGGTGTTGTTCTACGTGGTTCTTGATGGAGCTGGTATGGCCTGGTGCTTTGTGTAGAATGAGGCGTCGTGAGAGGGATGTTGTCGTGGCACCGATGTACATACTTAGCGGCAAGGAGCCTACAGTCTCCTAAGGGGCAGTTAAATTGATAAAGTACATTGGTGCGTGATAGAGGGGTTGTCTTGTCTGATGTGTGGTTGCGATAGATGAGGTTGGAAGTTTTTCTATTTTTGTAATAGATAGTGAGATGCAGCTGGGTGTCAGAATTTGCGACACTTTAAGTTGTCGCGGATGCAAGTTGCTGAATGATTATTTCGCCATCTTTATGGACACTGCTCAGAAAGTTGCGGTAGTAGAGCCTGATGGATTGCGCTTCTGGCGTGTTGTCACTATTGTTCTTTTATATATGTTTTTTTAAATCTCATCAACAACCTCATTACAGTACCCGTTGTTGACAAGAATCTGATGGATTCGCCTTAACTCACTGTGAAGAGCAGTTTGCGAGGAGCAGTTACGAACTGCTCGCTGGACAAACGCAGTTATAACACTGCGTTTGTACCACTCCGGTCACACGCTCTCCCCCGTTGAGTACTCGGCCTTCGTTCGTGGCCTTGCGGTAGACATCTGTCACAAGATTGCCATCAATGTGACCTTGTGAGGGATCTCTTTTCTTACTAGTGTGGACTGGCCACTGTTGTGTTTAGTTTGAAGGTTTTGTGCCCTTTTGCGATGTTGTGGGGTTCTCAACCGCGACATGAAAGCGTTAGCAAAGAGGGGGCCAGGGGGAAACCCATCGCGACACCTTCTGGCTGTCGGTATAAGGTACCGTCTGGTCCTCTGAAAGGGGCCTCATCCGCGACAATTTAAAGTGCACAAATTCTGACACCCAGCTGTATCTCACTATCTATTACAAAAATAGGAAAACTTCCAACCTCATCATTAGCAACAACACATCATACAAGACTACCCCTCTGTCACGCACCAATGTACTTTATCAATATGACTGCCCCTTGGAGACTGTAGGCTCCTTGCCGCTAAGTACATCAGTGCCACGACAACATCCCTCTCACGACGCCTCACTCTACACAAAACATCAGGCCACACCAGCTCCATCAAGAACCACGTAGAACAACTCCACCAAATACAGCTCATCAGAAAACTCCTCGCCGACAGCACATTTACGCACAGGTGCATCAATGATCACCTCAGAATATGGATCACAGAAGCACTATACATCCGCGAAAACAACCCAGAACTCAATACACAACTAGACCAATCTGAGAAGCTCCATCTGTGGAATACATGACAACTGTAAACAAAGAAGGAAGAAAAAAGTACGAAAGACAAAATTTGGGCCTCATGTTTGTGTATGCTCAAAAGAGGAAGTTAATCCTTTAGTCACGTTATCATGTAATCATACGTATTATGCGCTTCATTCTTCATACAACCGATCACCATTTGAAATCCGCTCGACCCTGCCACGACACGACTTTTATATAATATTTGTTTTTTGTATGTAATTTTATTATGTGGTTATGTCTTTAATGTCTCGATAATGATCGCTGAAAGCCTTCAAAACTTCGACTGTACCTGTAAATGCCACGATTAATATAACTTTGTAATGCCTACCGATTTAGGACTTATATTATCTTCCATCAAAGACAACATAGTGAGAAAAACTTATACGAACCTGCGAACACGAAAGCAGAAAACTAGCAAAAACGAACTCTTCGTTGAAATTTAATCGACAGTGCTTGAGAGAATACATATATATATATATATATATATATATATATATATATATATATATATATATATATATATATATATATATATATATATACATATATATTATAATAAATAATAACATAAAATAAAAATAATATAATTGTAGTAAATAATATATATATATGTATGTATATTATAATAAATAATATATATATATATATATATATATATATATATTAGTGCGTGCGTGTGTGTGTGTGCGCGGCGTGCGCGTGTGCGTGTGTGTAATATAACTTTGTGTACCTTTTCTCTCATCATTTTTACAACTTTGGTCAACATTTTGGGTAGAGGTCATTTAAGGCTAGACACCATTACAGGTTAAGTGACATCACCTCTAAAAATGTTGAAGATAGTATAAGTAAGAATGGGGTTAATAACCCTGTATCTGAAAGTCATAACACATAATGGGACTACTGAGTACTACAAAATGTGTTCCGGGATTTTATATCGATGACCTGAAGTCAGGTACGAGCCATGACCTCTCCATTGGAAATACATGGATAAAATGGTTTACACTGAATAACTTAGTAATGGATGATGATATAACGTTTATTTGAACGGCATTATATTTACCGCATCCTTGCGGTTCTAATGATATGTATTTTGACCTCAGGTCAGGTCAAATCCTAGATTTGACCTGATTTGACCTATAAAAGTCATTTTATACATCATTCGGTTCGGCTTGCTGCGATGATTCCAATGGCATGTTTTGTTTTGCTCTATCTTGACTGGTTCGGGTGAGATGACTGAACACCTTCACTTCCATGTTATCCCTAAGGTGGTATCCCTCGACCTTGAGTGACCTCAAATGTTACCTGAAAAAAATTGTTCAAATGTTTTCTTTAGATATATGGGTTATCTAACGCTGTGTACCTTTTTTCGTTACCTAGCGTGGCTTTCGAGACTTGGGGGACGGGTACTCGCACCTTCGTCAAAGCGAAGGTAGCTCAGACCATCGTCAGTGCACCTGTTAAATTTTTCCCTCCATCCTGGTACATCTCACGAGCTAAGCATGTGTTTGAAGTTAACTGTTGTCGCATGAGAGGACAAAGACATTATTTCAGAATATTAAAGACTGATACTGTGAAAAGAAGAAAAGCCGTTCCAAGAGTGGGCGGTGAATAATATTGAAAACTGAAGCATATTTTGCTAACTCATGCCTTGAGATATAGGGGGGGCAGCTGCTTGGATTGGCCCCTAGCCGGAAAATTGGGGACCATGGCACTGTGCTACCCCAAACCCTACGCCTATGATGTATGCTCTCTTCTTAATGGTTAAGGTAATACAGAATTGCTACAGCCCACATCTGGGTAATGCTGACAGTTCAATAACTCCCTACCTTGAACAGAATTTTCGAGACCGAGAGTGAATCGACTCTGAGATGAACAAGGAACATTCTGACTACCTGAAAACTCTTCCAGCAGGGAAGGAGTCGGCGATGCCATATAACCCTTTCAGTTGGTGCGTCGATAGGCCCCCAACAATATTTTTCCTATACTTTACTGCATTTTTGACGATGCAGGGACATCACCGCGAAGATACAATTCTGCATATTGAGGGCATAAGTTCGGGACGAATTTTCCAACATAGCACTGTCGACATTATTTCGCGAGATTGTTGGCGATTTCTAATTCTTTCCGAACCATGCCCTGGGGCAGTTGATTGCATTGATTAACACGGCACCCCTGCTCACTGACCCGCGAATGCTATCGATGATTATTGAACCAATTTAATCAGGGTCTACCTCTATTTGTTGAGCAGTGAATGTATGTTTTGTTTTCTGTCCGGGACAATACTCGTGTTGACAGTTCGCACCTTTTTGTTGACGGCTTTGATGAGGTCGACAGCGGAGAAGGGCGACTGTCCGGCCGGGTGCTGGCGCCCCTGCGGCGAGGGCAGCTGCGAGGTGGAGGCCAGGTCGCCGCAGGCCACCCAGGTGCTGCAGGAGCGGCTGGCCTGGTCCAGCCGGGGGTGCGAGACGTCGGCCGGCCGCGCAGCCGTCAGCGTCACCAGACTGACGCAGCGCCGCGCCGGCTCCGCCTCCTCCGGCAGCAGCGCGATGTCGCCCGTGCTGAAGCTCTTGGACATGCCGAGCATGCGGCTGAGCAGGCCGCAGGAGCGCAGCAAGTCGGCCTCGTCCTCCCACCAGACGTCGCCGGAGGCGGCGCCGCCGGCCGCTGCCGGCACGCGCAGCCGGGCGCCGGCAGCCGGCGCCGGCGAAGGGTGCCGCAGTCTGGCCACCTCGCAGGTCAGCGACGACATGAAGCTGGCCTCAGTGCGCAGTGACTCCCGGCTGGGCGAGCGGCCCGCCACCGAGCTGCAGATGCTGATCCGTGGCCCCTCACTGCCGCTCATCACTGGCCAAATGGGCGCCGGTCGCAGACTGGCGTCTTTCCGCAGTCAGTGTTCAGTTCTATATGAATTAATCTAGCTGAGCGCATGAAAGATGGTGTATTTTTAACGTTTTGATGGCTCGGGCACTGCAGGATTTTCAGCCCCTTTGGCAAAGTGAAAGACAAAAAGTAAGGGCATAAGCTACAACATCTGGGAATTCAGGAGCATACAAGTCCGAGGGATTGAACGCGCGTAAAATCATATATGTATTACGTTTCTTACACTAGTTTTTTGGAAGACGTCGCCGCAAATCTCTTTAACTGTTTTTTTCCACCTTTAATGACTAGGTGCTCTTATATCTTGAAAAGATACTAACATCAACATTTCAAAATTAATTGGAAACACTATGAAAGTCCTTTATAGTTTTAGACATTTTAATGGGCTGGTATTCTTGAACTTGGCTTCTTTTGACGCATTTATTTCGATGTTTTATTTTTGGACAAGGTTTAAATTTCACCATTAAATTAGTTTCACCACTATAGTGCCCCAAGCCTATTTCCATGAGCACTGCATTCCTCAGATCGATTGATTAGCAGTTCGATTTCACTTCGCGGAACTTGGCTGTTGAGGTTTTTTGGTCGATTTAGAAGCCATTCTGAGGTGTCCTTTTCTCATGGTCGGATACCGGTGAGGTAATGAGCGCTGTTGTCGCTTCTCACCACCCGGCACGACAGCAGCACAGTCCGCTCCGCTCCGCCACCGCACCCAGCAGTCGTCCTCTCACTTCTCCTGCAATCGGCTACAGCGGGGCTATCGCGGCGACACGGTGCCGGCGACGGCAGGACGGCTGTTAACCTCAGCGGCGGCGCGGAGGCGTCGACGTCGTCACAGCTGGCGGGCTCAGCTGGCCAGACTGGCAGAGACCGCGCCTGCTGAGGTCCAATCGATGGCAGGCCTGTGGGCGCCGGCTCACAGGCGGTCGATGGCGGCTGCCGCCGGCGGGCGTCGACAGGGCGCCGCCGAGATGACAAGCTGTGAGCGCATGTCTCCCCTGCGTGTGTGATGCTTTGAACTAGTGTCTAGTTTTCCCACTATTATGAAGCCGTCCTGCATGTTGTGCCGTTGTGAAAAAGCCGCGCGTCTGACCATGCACGAGCTCCCAAATCCAAATGGCCGGGACAGCTTCAGCAACTGGTTCAAATCGTTGGACTATTGAGTACCTAGTGGTAGGAGGACGTCAGTGGTCCTATTTAAATTAACCCTCCGCTTCCTGGGGTCCGATTGGACCCCATCGGTTTTCACAAATGACTACGAGCCCATTTAAATGAGACGCTCGTCGCTTTGCATGCCTTAGGGTAATCAATTTGACAACTCATGGCAAAAACCTGACATCAGATCGGGTCAGTTCAACGACTTATGACATCATTTCTAAACTCATGCAAGGCGTTTCTGTTCTTCTAAAGTGAGGCTGACAAAACCAGGGTGTAATTCGGCTTCTAGAAGAGGTAGATCAAGTTTCTAAACTTCATTCGAAAACTCTCGAACAGAAAAATATTCACCCTGGCATACATTTTTAGGTTAGGCCCATACCAAGGTCACCAGATATTACCAAAGGTCATGATTTTCGAAATTGTTGTCTATAACTTGAATGAACTTGAATGAATGAACGAAACAAGATATAGTCTTAAATTTAGTACTTAAGTAATGGACATGCCCCAAGGATTTGAATGACATGGAAATATCTTGAACGGTCATTATGTGACATTGACCAAATGACCTTGACCTAAGGTCAAGGTCATAATGTGACCCTAAAAAGTCATGCCGCATTGGAATTATTCGGTCAAGAAAACACATTGATGCCTTTTGTTTTGTTCTAAATCTAATGGCTCCCGAGTTATTAGGCATTTCTTAAATGATACTAAATTTGACACCTTTTGGCCCACTGTGACGTCACGGGTCAAAGGATATGGTTCAAACTTGGCTCCAAAGTATAAGACGGTAAGTCGCTTTCTGCGCCGTTTCAATTTTTCCGTACTTCTTCCAGCTCCTGAGATCACAGGGGGTCCGATCGGACCGCCCAGGCGGTGACGTCTATGAAAACATCTCAGGCAGTTACGGGTTTAGGAGGAGGCGTAACCCCAGGATGTGAATTGGAAAGGAGGTTGGGCACAGCTCATAGAACGAAATTACACTTGCGTGTTTTCAAGAACGGAAATAGTCCTGAGATATTCGGTCGTGACCCGAATGTGGAGGTCATCTGAGTGGATTATCCGTCCGACGCATGCCGCAAAATATTGAGAGCATATGCATAGAGAGCTTTTGTTTGGCGGTTCGCGGGAAAAACCTGTAGCAGCATTTTCTCATTATTTGCAGTCCAAAATCAAACGTGTATTTATCACCGTGTTAAATTCAATGCGTAAGATATAGCACTTACATAATACAGACCGCTCAAGAAGTGCACAGAATTCGCGGCAATCTCCGTTACATATCTGGTGTGGTGTGCTGACACCGCCGCACCGAGCGGTACGCCCCTCGATGGCGCAGCATGGTTTTTGTGTAGTTTTTGTATGAGTGACTTGGCATCTGTTGCTGTGTGTGAGCGTATATAAAGAAAGAGTGCATGTCTAATAAACAAGGGTTCAGCACACTTCTTCTCTCAGTCCGGCACACAACACTGGTGGCAGCGGTATCCGACCCACGGTAAGTCCTGCCTTCTTAAAATTTAACTTAGTCTTTGTTTCGCTTCCTGAATATTTCCTGTTCAATTATCACAACCATGCCTGATTACAACTCCAGTAACATTTACATTTTCGCGAACTTTCTCACTCCTTTTGATGGTACTCACCCCATTCAGGATTTTTTCGACGACCTAGATGAGACTGCCAAATTGGCCGAATGGAGCGATGATATTTCCCTGCGCGTGGCAAAATCGAAGTTTACGGGACGCCCCAACAAAATTCTTAAGGAAAATGCTGATCTCCGCGGCTGCACGACCCTTTCAGAATTCAAAATCAAAGCTCTTGACATTTTTACGAAGGAATCTCGTCCCATGACTCTTCGACTACAGGACATAATGACGTGTGTACAACATTCCGACGAAACCGTATCTTCCTACGCCGACCGCCTCCGCACTTTCGGAAAACGTCTGACGGAATGGGACCTGGACCAAACGACAAAAAAATCAAAGACCAGACGCTGACGGCACAATTTGTCAAAGGACTTCGCACTCCCATGGTTCGCCGGCTGGTTATGTCTAATAACCCACCTGACTTTTCCAGCGCCATCAGCCTGGCCCGTTCTGAGGAGCAGCATGAAAACTTTGTTTCCGGCCCCCAACTGCCCCCACTAGCGTTAACACTATGACCGAATCCAACCCCCTTCACGATATTAGTGCTCGGTTGGCTGCCCTGGAATTGGCCCATGCTCAAAACATCAACGCTCGCCCTGCCCAACCTCGACCTCCGTCTAACCCACCCCGTTGCTACCACTGTAAGCGGACCAACCATCTTTGGCGGGATTGTTTCTACAATCCTCAAAACCGATCCCCTTCGCGTTCACAGCCTTCATCTAGCTTTCGTAACCGCACCCCGCGTCCGCCCCGCCGAGCAACCCCGTACCGCCACCAACCTAGGGAGTGCTCCCGTTCTGACTCCGACACACGATATCGCCGAGACAGTCTTGACCGACGAGATCGACAGTCCGACCGCTCCTCAGACCATTCTGGTGACAGACGCTCTCGCTCTAGGATTGAGTCACGCTCTCGGTCACCCAGCCGTGATCGTTTCTCTGAACGTTCGGCATCTAGCCGTGATCGTTTCTCTGATCGTTGGGCATCTAGCCGTGATCGTTTCTCTGATCGTTCGGCATCTAGCCGTGATCGTTTCTCTGACCGTTCGGCATCTAGTCGTTCCCCCGAGTCCAGCAGATCCTCTTATCGCCGTAATTGACTAGCCGCCGATGTCATGAGCGTCATTACGCCTGACCCCATTGGTGTACCACCAATTCTCACTTCCGTCCAGATTAACGCACAACAATTTCGCACTTTATATGATACGGGATCCTCCGTCACTATTTTGACTAAATCCTCTTTTGATCGACTTAAGTGCAGGACTCAACCTTCACCCGTCCCTGTCGAAGTCGTTGGCGTCACCGGTTCCCCTCTGAAGTTGTTTGGTCGTTTCGTACTCCCGTTGACCTTATTTGGCCGCACTATTCATCACCCCGTCTTCATCACCACCAGTTCGCTTTCATCACAATGTGATTTGATCCTTGGTGCAGACTTCATTCACGACCACAAACTTTCATATGATTCCTCCACTCAGCGACCTTTCTTTTCTGAGGCTATGCCCCAGGTTTCGGTCCTCACCTGGCACAAAAAGCTGCCCCAGTCTGTTCGCTTTCAGATCAACGACCGTGTTGTCTATCCAGGCCATCGACAACCAGCACCGGTGTCATCTAACCTCCGGCGGCCCAACAAAAACCGCTGTTCCCCAGCTGGTCCCTTGGTCCAGGACCAGCCCCGGCCCCCGACAAACCTCCTCAGCAAACACCTGATCATCATACTGCCGACGTGTGCTATTCGGCTTACGTCCCGAAAGACACAATCATTCCTAGACTGACTGAGAAAATCATTGTCGCAAAAGTATCCCACACCCTACCCAATACTTCTGCCGCGGAGTCATATCTTTTAGAACCCCATCCACATCAGCAATATAAAGATGATATTTTCATGGCCAGATCCGTTAACAAAGTTAACGGCAAGAAGTCCCGCACCGTGTTTGTTCGGGTTTGCAATGCCTCTCCCGTGGATCTGACTCTCACCAAATTAAGCTCTATTGCCACCCTCAGTCGCTTGCCTGATTCCGCGGTATGTTCGGCCGACACCACTGTGCCAGACATGACAGAAGGCGATTCTGTCCCGGTTTGCGCCACCAGGGCGCAACCCACCCACCACGAGATCACATTAGCTGACTTTGACTTGACCGATGTTCATCCGGAATATCGACTGCGCTTAGAAAACCTTTTAATGAAATACCGGTCTGTTTTTGGAAAAACACTCTCGGCTTTGACGGCCACGGATGTTTACCAGCACAAAATTGAAGTAACAGACCCTGCACCCGTCTACCAGCGCCCGTATCCCATTCCCTTTGCTCATCGCGCTGAATTACGATCCCAGGTGGCTGAACTAGCTGACGCAGGCGTGATTGAACCATCTATATCGCCGTACAACTCTCCCACGCTGCTAATCCAAAAAGATCCATCCTCACAGCCTCGCTTTGTCCTGGATCTTCGTCGTTTGAACTCCCGGGTGGTTCAGGATCAGTATCCCAATCCTCACTTAGAGGACACCCTTTGTCAACTATCAGGCTCTACATTGTTTTCCACCCTCGATCTCTTACGATCCTTCCACCAGGTGGAGCTCGAACCCTCTTCACGTCCCCTGACTGCGTTTTCGGTAGACAACCAGAAATATCAATATCGGAGAGTTCCATTTGGTTTGACCACTGCCACGGCTGGACTCAACCGAGCATTACAGATTGCGTTATCTGGCCTTGACGCAGACACTGTTTTGTGTTACGTTGACGACTTAATCGTAGCTAGCAAAGATGTTGAATCACATTTTCAGAAACTAGAGACTGTCCTTCAACGTCTTCAGAAACATCACTTCGTTTTGCGACCCTCTAAATGTTCATTCATGAGGAACACCATCAAATATCTTGGTTTCCAAATCAGTTCTGAAGGTATTTCACCTGACCCAGAAAAGATTGCAGCTGTGAAAGACTACCCTAGACCCCAAAATGCCAAACAAGTGAAACAGTTTCTTGGCTTTGTTAACTTCTTCCGCAAATTCATTCCCAACATGGCAGCAACCTCACGATGTTTGAACAATTTGACCAGGGATGATACGCCTTTTATCTGGTCTCCCGAATGTGAGGAGGCGTTTGAAAGCATCAAAACTGCATTAACATCTTACCCTATACTACGATTACCCTCTTTCGACCGTGAGTTTTACCTATCGACAGACGCCAGTGAACATTCTATTTCGGCAATCCTGGAACAAAAATTCCACAATGTTTTTCATCCGATAGCTTACCTAAGTCGCAACCTCAACAAAGCGGAACGGAATTACTCCGTTACAGAGAAAGAAGCGTTAGCCATTGTTTTTGGTTTTAAGAAATTGCACACGTATTTGCTCGGACATCCCGTTGTGGTTCTGACCGATCATCTGCCTTTGACCTCTCTTTTCAAGTCCAACCATGCTGGTGGCAGGCTTACACGATGGGCACTGAAACTTTCCCAGTATAACTTTACGATGCAATATGTCAAAGGCGCAAAGCATGTCAAGGCAGATACCTTATCCCGAATTCCTATTGTAAACCAACCGTCCACAGAATTCCTCGGAGGAATTCAGGCCGTCACCGCCCGCCCTGATGACAATTGGACCCGGACTCGGATACGAGACGCTCAGTGCGCTGACAAAGACCTGAAGGATATCATGGACCAACTGAATGGTGACCATCATCCACCCCGTAAGAAATCAGGCTATCCTCCTCTCCATGAGTTTTTCCTTAGCTCGGACAAATTGTTGTATCATGTCACCACCAGCCCTAAGGATCAAACGCGTGATGTTGTGGAAGAACTTGTTGTGCCAGCCCCCATGATTCCGTATGTACTGTACCATGCTCATGACGCCAAGTTTAGTGCCCATTTGGGCATTGCTCAGACCTTTGACAAAATCAGAAGACAATACTATTGGCGTGGTATGTACAATGATGTGAGACAATATGTTCTTTCCTGTACCTCTTGTTTTGAGCGTAAAAGCCATCGGTACACTGAGAACCCCCCTTTTGAGCGATTCACCCCTATCACTCGTCCCGGTCAAATGTGGTCTCTTGATATCGTGGGCCCCCTCACGGAAACTCACCACGGCAATCGTTACATTTTGAGCTGCATTGATGAATTCACCAAGTGGACAGAATTGTTTCCCATCCCTGATCAAAGCGCAGATACTATCTCAAAAATTTTCGTCAAGGATATTGTTTGCCGATTTGGTTGCCCAGAAAGTTTACTCACCGATCAAGGCCGAAACTTTACATCCAAACTTTTGAAATCGATCTGTGACCTTCTCGACATCCAAAAAATTCAAACTTCGGCTTACCATCCCAGCTCCAATGGCAGACTCGAACGCTCTCATGCCACTATCGCTGCCATGCTCAGTCACTTAGTTGACAGTAGTGCGAAAGATTGGGATGAGAACTTGCCTTTCGTTCTGCTCTCATTACGGACCCGCATTCATTCAACAACGCATGAGACTGCTGCTTTCCTCATGTATGGTAAGGATTTGAGAGTGCCTAACAGCGATATATTTGAAGCCGACGATATTCTCTATGCATCAATTGATGATTATAAAGTCGAAATGCTTAAGCGCATGAAGAAGGCCCATGAACAAGTAGTTAAGTATGTGTCGGACGCCGCAGAGCGTCAGGAAGCATACCAAAAGAACAAGGCGCGAACCAAAGGGCTTAAGGTCAATGACCTTGTATATCTGTATGTACCCCGTAGCCCTCCCGGGGTATCAGCCAAATTGGTGAAGAAGAATTATGGACCCTATCGTATCACAGAGATGCCATCTCCAGTAACTGCAAAGATCACCCATATACATAAACCCGGCGATGTACAAAGTGTACATATCTCTCGACTTCGGCCCTACATTGATTATTTACGCAGAGGCTCGGAGGAGCCACCACAGACACCGGCAGAGCCCCTTATCCCAGGCTCAGAGTCCGAAATTCGCGACCGTGAAGACACACCAGAACTACTACCAGCCGCCGATTTTGAGGCCCTGTTTATCCCGGAAATACACCCCCCTCCCGCACCCCCCATACCGTATGGCCTCAGGCCTCGTCAGACCATGAGAGCACCAGACCGTCTGAACTATTATTAACCCTCTCGCGTGTTTCAGATGTTCACGTTATGGCTCTTTTTGTATATGTTTCTTCTCGCCGGTCCGCCTGAGCTGGCCCAGGCGGCAGCGGCACCAGTCTCTCAGTCGCGATACACGGTCTGCACCAACACCGACGGCGTTGAAACCTGCAGCATCCGGACGTTTGATGGCCAGCTCCCCCGCGTGTCTGTTCCGAAGATGATTGTCCTACCTGTTATCCTTGTTCGGCCTGCGATGTGGTCAGTTGGTCGACTTTTGTCCTTCACCATCATGAATGGATCCAACCTTCCTGGTTTTACTCCACCATTCAGCCGCACCACAAAGGTTCTGCACAATTTTACGAATGTTGGAATTATCGCCGAAATCAAAGCTGCGAATGCGAACCCACTGACTCTTGTTACGGGGACGAACAGTTCTGTGCACAAATTTCTTGCATTGAAGGTGCTCCCTGTGCTTGCCATACCCGCTCAGGATATACAACTTATCGACTTCAAATTGACTCCCAGGACTTCACCATTGACCCCACCCTTTTTTCTTTTAAGACGTGTGTGTTTTCTGAAAGTGATCTCCGCTCCTCGAGAACCTCACGTCACCTCCTGAGTGAAGAAACGGCTCTTTTTTCAAATACAGCTGATCTCATCACCTTTCACGATCCCATTTTTACGGTAAATACACCTGGTCTAATGATTCTTAACAAGGAAGGACATGAAATTATTCATCAGTTCGACCACACATCTCACCAGTTCCACATCCCTATTCATTTTCGCTACACATCAGGCCTCCTTGAATTCAAATTCGTTTCGCTGAACGGGTCACTGACGGAAGGCTCTGTTCACATCACTGGTACAACTCATTGTCAACGTATTAAATGTCTCTTGTGTCTCGACCTTTTCTATAATCTTAGCTGCCTGCCGCCACTTGCTCAGTATATCGTTTACACAACGACTGCTTTTATTTCACTGATTGTTCTTATTTACCTTCGTTTTATCTGCAAATCGACCTATTTTATACTTCGTTATATTGTTTGGTCTCTTCTCATCATTTTCCGTAGCTTAAAATGGCTCTTTCATTTTGTCATGCGACTCGGTGCTACGACCGGCTTTAAGGCAAGAGCTAAATTTCAAACCTTGCGAGTGCACGCCCAAGATCCTTCTCTCCATTCTTCGACCCGGCAACCCCTCTCCCCGACCACACAGGTAAGGTATTCGTTAGTCGTCATCGCAGTTATGCTTCCCCTCATTATTTTTGCTTGTAATGAACACGAAATTATTTACTCTCATGTCAAAGGCTGCAAAAATATTAATGACGTCAAAACCTGTCAAATCAGCGCCGTTATCCAGACAACGTTGAAAACCTTGCGCTCTACCACATGTCTCTGGCTCCAAGATGAAAACGGTTCCAATATTTACCATCTCCAGATCAAATACCACCGTGCCGAGTGCCACTGGCACTCCGAAAACTTGTATTATACCTTTGCTACCCACCTGAAGACAGTCGGTGATGTCAGATGTGCTAATGATCGGTACTGCGCATTTGGTCTCTGGTGTAAGCCAGGCGTGACGAACTTTCCCTCTCGGCACAAAGAAGCCGCGTTTTGGCCCGGCCAGACACATTGTTTTGGTTCTCCTAATGCTATGTGTGCAATCATTCATGCCCAACCGTGCTTTTTCTACACCTGGTATCTCATCGGCCAGTATAATCATACCTTTGAAGTTCACCGCATTACTGGCGGGACCTGCCAACCCGTCGTCACACTCACCGAAATTGTTAACAATACTGCTGTTGAACTGGCCACCACCGGAACTGCCGTCACTCCCAGTGGTATCAAAATAACTGTTCTCGGAAATTACGACCAGCCCTCCGTGCAAATTTTGGATAGCTTCGTCCGCAACATTCGTAACCCACAGGAGGCGTATCTAGCCCGTAGTTCCGCGCAAAATCAACCCGTAAAAGGCACACTTGGGGATATTCAGAGCAAAAGTCCTTATGATACCACATTTCTCTTTCCCCATGACTTAGTATCGTGTCACACTTATGAGGAACGTATTTCTTGTGAGGCACAAGAAAGTTTTGTCACTACCCTCACCACGCACAAATCCCACATTCTGCCCCGCGTATACGCCAACCATAAGTTTTACGTTGACCAGGCTGGCACACTTAAATCTCAGCTCATATCGTCTAGCCCCGCAATCGCCCATCTCACGATAAAGGATCTTGAGGTCACTGTAAGAAAAATTTCCGTCTGTCCTAAAATTTCTAGCTCAGTCGCAGTTCAAGGCTGTCATTCTTGTGCTGTTCCGGCGACGTTCAAATTTAAGGCCCGCTCCACTTGTTCCGATGGTCTTGTCGATGTTTCTTTGACTTCAATCCCGTTAAGCACGAGGTCAGTGTTTTTATTAACAGCTGACACAGACATCACAGTAGAATTCAAAACCTCCCAGGATTGTCATCAGGAGACGCTTTGCTTAGTATTCCATGAGCTTCGTAGCTGTGAATCCGTGAATTTCTGCTTGGACAATCCCAACATCGATCTTATCGATCGAAATGTCTCTATTGCTACTGCCGGCGGAATTGCTTCTTCTCCAAACTTCTGGGAAAACTTGAAATCCACCACGTTTGGAGCCTTTTCCTCTGTCAAAACTCTTTTCTATTACTTTGGAATCGGCTTGGTTGCTCTGTTTGCTATGTCACTGCTCCTAACTCTCCTCAAACGCTAAATGAGCCCACAAAAACGGGTAAACTCAGCACACTGTGCCCCTTGCCTCGGCGCACCTACCCGGCAACTGAGGCACCCGATGTGTATACATCGCGCGCCGCGGCACCGTCACAAAAAAACGACAAAACCCAGATTTTACCCCTCCTGCTGCATCTCTGCGGTATTGGGATAAACAACGGCTGACTGTCTCCTGGCTTTTTGTTATCTCTGTGACAGTCTCCCCGTTCACTAGCCCTGCTCCCCTCCCTCCAATTCCCCCTCTTATGATTTTACAGCAGGATTCGAGTAACGGTAACGCTGTTTTTTTCACCACCTGCTACTTTTACCATTACACTGGCCCAACCCCTCCACCGATTCACCTGACCTTTTGGCCCAGGTCTTGCTGTCTTGTTTAAATTAGGTGAATCATCCCCTTGCTTTGCTGGCGCCTCCATGTACTCCCTTATGGACTTATGGCAATTCAAAGTAAATAATCCGTTCCCTTTTCTTGTCTTTCTTATTTAGTGTCAACTAGGTCTGTTACTCCATGTTAATACATCTACGGTTCCTGATCTCTACTGGCGCTCCCGTCATCAACATCGGCCGGCTCACTCCGTACTACCGCCGCCCTGAAGGTCTTATCACGGTCGGCTTGAATTCGCACGTCCTGGCAACTGAATACGTGCTGAGACGGCGTCGGATGTGAGGACCCCAGAAACGCTCAGGACCCCCTTCGCACGCCGCCGTCGTTTTTGCCACCAATGCTGCTGCTGCTGTGTGCAAAAACACGGCCCGCCTCAACTGCCAGCCACGGCCTCTCGGTTTACAGAAGAGGCTTCAAATCGTTTTTGCGGCCTGTTTTTAAGCCGCCCGACACAGGCCATTCTGTTCATTTCGCACTAATGTATATACATATCTGCGTTCATGTCGGTATTGTTTATTTTATTCTTTGTTCGCCTTTGCCATGTGTTTTAATCATTGTTATCGCTTGTAATTTGACGAATCTGACCGACGACATTGTTTACGCCCCGGCTGGGCTGCCCCGACAGTCCCGTGTTCCCGTGTTTATATTGTACAGGTTATTCCTTACTGACCAATGGCTTCACTTCCAGACCTCTCTGCAACTGACTGAGCTGATTGAGTGAACTGAAAATTTCCCCACCGTCTCTGAGCCGAGACACTGGCGGTGCCTGAGAGTTCCCCTAGCGGTGTCCCGCTACATATGGACACCGCGGTGACAGTGGTGGCCTGCAATAACAAACAACTGCGACTCTGTCCGCATCACGTTCTCTACCGGACGCTTGATCCCCGTCGGATAGACAACGTCACCCGGACACTGAAACCTCCTCGCGTTTTCGGCAATCATTACCAGGACAACCGCGCACGTCTACAGCCTTTCCACTTCGCTGACTTCGGATGACCACCTTCAAACGGCCCTCGGTTTTTTCTGGTCTCTCATTAGTCACCTTAACCGCCGCCCGTCTCCGCTAGCGGCTGGAAGTCAGCACTCACCGTCGCATCTGGAAGTTATTGAAACTGATTTCGCTCCGGACACAAGCTTGCGATTTCAACAGACGCCCTGCCCTGGAAGCCGTTCACACCAGCGGATAACCACCTGCCACAACGCCAACGGGCCCTCTCATGCCAGACCATTCTCCCTTGCTCAGATTTGACCAATTTCTTGTATTACCGATCGTCAGCTCAGTCAGCCCATTCGTGCAGACGTGCAATTTTGCAGAGAGGGAAGGAGTAAGTGTGTTTTAGTGTGACGAATGATGATGTGTTATATGATAAATATTTCAATACGATCTATGATGAGAAAGTGAAAAGAGACAAGTGTTTAATGACGATAAATAATTTCCACAATGGTATTCTGTGGACAAGTATGTAGATTGATTTAGCAGACCTTAAAAAAACCTGAACCGATGTAAATATATGAATTGTGTGAATGTATAGCTCTAACTTTTGTAAAAGGGGAGGTGTGGTGTGCTGACACCGCCGCACCGAGCGGTACGCCCCTCGATGGCGCAGCATGGTTTTTGTGTAGTTTTTGTATGAGTGACTTGGCATCTGTTGCTGTGTGTGAGCGTATATAAAGAAAGAGTGCATGTCTAATAAACAAGGGTTCAGCACACTTCTTCTCTCAGTCCGGCACACAACACTGGAATTTCGGATAATTTAAGGCCCCTGCCCATCTATACTTAGTTTCGCACGAGTCACTCATGGTTGGGTCACTCCCCTCAGGGGACCGATCTTCATTTGCCGGATTCGTCCGGCAAGTAAAGATTGGAGCAACGGGGTGTGACGCGCCCGGGGCCCCAGTCAGCCCTGGGAGGCACTTTGTCGCATCGCCGCGGATACATCTTTTCTAGCCCTCCGACGGCCGCCGCCTCTTCCGACTTCCTTCGGTTAGAGTCGGCGTCTGTCGTCGGTGGCTCTGGTGATGAGGTCCGCGGCGATGCTGATGATTGCCTTACGGGCCCTTTGTTACCTGGTCGGTAACCGTATTGGATCGGGTCAGATCTGTCCTGCACCTCCCAGTATGTAGCTCCTGTTTGTTTTTGTTTTCTTATTTTGTTGATTATTTTTAGTTCCTTTCCTCTTTTTATGCTTCAGTTATTGGTCCCACAGTTATTTGCCTTCTTCGGCATTTTATGGGTGTAAGGCGCCCACTCGAGGCCTATCTCGAGCCCCGGCGACGAGGTTGACGGGATCCTGGGGGGTTGAGGTCCCCCTCGGGCGGGTCAGTCCCGAGGGCTCCAACACGCCCCCTTTGGCCCAGATATCTCGATCCAACCGGGGGTAAGCCGTCCGTAGGCTGCCGCGGGCGGCCTAGCTACGCGGCAGTGTCTACGGGCACTGTCGCTCGGTCCAGCTGAGCAGGGGGGATTATGTTTCGGGCGTGCGGCGCGGCGCCCTTCGCGGTGGGGACTGTGATAGCTCTTGCCGGGCGCGACGCGGGCCGGGGTTTCGGAAACCGTCGATTTGCGAGACTCCGGCTTGTTGCGCGCGCCTGGTAGACCGCAGTCTCCGCTGCGTGAGGGCTGCCGCGTTTTGCTTCGTCCCGACTCATGGCCCTGCCGGCACACTGGGCTGATGGCGTCAAGGGGGTGGGTGCGTTCTGATCGGAGGGGTTGTGTGAGTACCTCTCGCCCCTCTGAGACGGGCGCACCTGCCCCCGTAGGCACTGTACCAGCCCCCGGGCCCAGCTATTGACAGCTGGCAACCCGGGGGCCGAAGGTAAATTCATTTTCCATGGCTGCACCTACCCCACGCTCTACCGGATTGACCTCAGGCACTACGACCCCCGCTCCGAACTCGACCACCGCTGTTACTGCTCCTGATACCGCTGATACGATGGATCTTAGTGTTGACCGACCCCCTGCGCGAATGGCCACTGACCAGGAAACCCCTTTGACTCTCGTCATACAGGTCAAGGATAGCTCAATGAAGCTGAACCCTTTCCAACTGCACGGCGCTCTAGAGGGCTTCAAGCCCAAGCACACCTACCGATACAGAGACGGAAGGATCGAAGTGGAGATGTGGGACAAGCTGAGTTCCAGCAAACTTTTGAATACATCCTCATTACAAATCCGTACGGCGAACAGGATTCTGTCAGTCCCAGTCAGTGTATCCCCACATTACACAAAGAACAACTCTCGCGGTGTCATCAGTTGTGCCGAACTACGCGACTCTACTGACGAGGAAGTGCTCGCAGGGCTGAGAGACCAGGGAATCACTGAAGTGAAGAGAATGCTTAGGAGAGGCGACGGCCAAAGTACAGACACTGGCACCTTTTTGCTAACGTTTTCGGGTACGGCTCTGCCCAAGAAGGTGCGAGTGGGGTGGATATCCGTCAAAGTGCGTGCATTCGTGCCCGCCCCTACTCGCTGTTTTAAGTGTCAGAAATTTGGTCACATCGCCAGCAGCTGTAAGGGCCAAGAGCGCTGCGGACGATGTTCTGCTACCGAACACAACTCTGCCAACTGTGATGCCAGCACACCCCAATGCGTAGGTTGCGGAGGTGACCACGAGGCATGGAGCCGATCCTGTCCCAGGCTGGCTGAGGCAAAGGAGGTACAGAAAAAGAAGGTGTCACCTCCTCCCAAGGTAGCACCGACCCAGACACCCCAGGCCGCCAGGCGTGCTCCTGTCCCCACTAGCACGTCGTACAGAGACGCCCTGGTGGGAAGTCAGTCCGGCGCTCTATCAGGCGAGAACCCCACACAGTCCGATACTACACTCAACCTCGATTCAAACATATGCCAGTTTACAGACCTTTCCCTCCGTCAATTCATCTCACTGATCTCTGATCTTCTGTCACACAGATCAGCTGAGTCCCGCACCACATCGGCGGGCTGCACGGGCACCGCGGACAAAGCAACACAAACTCCACTCCCGGAGCGCCATGATGTTTCCGTGGGCACGGACCCCCTTGAATCTGACACTCCCAGTGCTAAGACGACCAGTCAGGCTGACACCCCCGACAGCGAGCACACTCAGGAAGTCTCTGGTAAGCGAGCCCGAGAGGACTCGCCAACCCAGCCACATCCTCCCAAAGGTCCGGCAGTACCGCCTGCAACGACGGAGCGCACTGCACCCACGATCAGTCGAGCTGACCCTCCTCAGGTGACCGAAGTCAGAGAATCGATAAAAGCACAAACACACGCTGTAAAACAAACAACAAACAAAGAACAACAACAACAACAAAGTAAAAAGCGTAAACTCGTGCCCACAGCAACAATAGAAAAAGTAAACACTCGAAAGGACGAAGGCTCAGGCATGCCTCCGCCGCCAACCCCTCCTCCACGGCCGGAAATTCCAGCCACCACGAAAACACCACCACGGTGTAACCCTCAGACTGAGGAAGTTTATCGTAGCTACCTGAACGTTAACCCCACTCTACCTCAGCACAAACAAACAAACCCCTCAGGCCAAAGACGGGGCTGCGAACGAGGTCGCTCAAATTCAGTAACACTGGACCACGGGGATAGGTACCGTTCCCCATCAAGAGAGCATGTAAGGCGCCCTATTTCAAGGGAAAGGCTGCAGGAGCGACGCACTAGTCACTCCCACACAGAGATGCTGAGCGGGGGCGTACCGTTTCAGGCGCCCAGTCACCAACAATGAACATGACACATATTCATTACGGACTCCTTTTACTCCTCACCCTCACTCTGATGACAGCATTCCTGCAGTGGAATATGCGGGGATTCAGAGCAAACACGAGCGACCTCCAGGCGCTGATGGCCGCCAAAACCCCCGTTGCAGTCGCACTACAAGAAACAAAATTAAAACAAAACCACACATGTAACATACACCATTACAAAACATATCGCTACGACGTTCCCACCACCTCTGTCGCCCACGGAGGAGTAGCCCTTCTTGTCCATTATAGTACCCCCTCAATTGCATTTCACTTACAGACTAATCTACAGGCAGTAGCGGTGACTGTAGACCTCAATGACATCAAACTAACCATTGTTTCTGTGTACCTTCCTCCCGCCGAGGAGTTTCCAGTCGGCGCGTTCGAGAACTTGGTGAGACAGTTACCGAGACACAATATAATTCTAGGCGATTTTAATGCATATAACACCGTCTGGGGCTGCCCACGGTCCAACCGACGTGGAAGGTGCTTAGAGGATGTAGTTTCACGTAATGACCTGTGTATTCTTAACACCGGCGACCCCACTCACATTGCACTGCCGTCAGGAGCTACATCTGCCATCGATTTGTCACTTTGCTCTCCATCAGTAGGCGATCGTTTCAGTTGGCGCACCCATTCGAACCCGTGCGGGAGCGATCATTACCCGATCTGGCTGTGGTCCCAGACCCCCCACCCAGGAATGAGAACACCGCAGTGGAACCTGAAACGTGCAGACTGGGAAGGCTTCACTGCCGACTGTGTATTGGATTTCACCCCGGAGGAGGATGATACAGCAACAACTTTTTACGATATAATACGTTCCCGATTAGTCGACACGGCTAATACCTATATTCCTAAAACCAGCCCACTGCCCCGTCGTATCCCTGTACCGTGGTGGACTGAGGAATGTAAAAAAGATATTGGAGAACGACGACGATGTTTAAGAATTTTTACAAGACGCCCGACAACTGACAACCTGATACGATTCCGACGTGCCAAGGCTCTGGCGAGACGGACTGTTCGAGACGCAAAGCGCAGGACGTGGAGAGCGTACATCGATACCATAAATAGACTTACACCTCAAAGTACAATCTGGCGCCGAGTGCATCGCCTATCCGGCCGTAGTTCTGCTACATCGCTGCCAGTGCTCTCCGGCCCCACTGGCGACATCACTAACCCTGCTGATGTCTCAAATGCTTTCGGAAGGGCCTGGGCTGCCCGCTGGCAGTCGGGCTGTACCGATCCCAGGTTCAAACGATACAAACAGCAGAAGGAGCGCATACCAGTAAATTTTAGCTCAGCGGAAGAATTCGAATGCAATGAGCCTTTCTCTCTTGGAGAGCTTCAAATAGCACTCTCACGGTCGAGGAGTACAGCCGCCGGTCCAGATGCCATACACATTGACATGGTCAAACATCTTAATGAGAGGTCACTATCGTCACTGCTGGCTTTCTTCAACTCGCTTTGGGTTTCGCACGACTTCCCTAGTTCATGGAGAGAGGCCACTATCATCCCGGTTTTAAAACCTGACAAGGACGGTAACGACCCCCTGCATTACAGACCTATTTCCCTGACTTCAAGCGTATGCAAACTCATGGAACGTATGGTAAATGCACGCCTCGTGTGGTATTTAGAAAGCTCCAAATTCTTCTCTAATGATCAGTGTGGTTTCCGCTCCGGCCGGTGCACAACGGACCATCTTGTCTCGTTAGATACCTCAGTCCGCCGTTCGTTTTCTTCCAAACAGCACGTCTTCGCCGTCTTCTTTGACATTGAGAAGGCTTACGACACGGCCTGGCGACACGCAATTTTAGAGAAGACCAGAAAAGCCGGTGTCAAAGGTCACATGGGATACTTCATTGACAATTTCATGAAGGAACGGAATTTCAGAGTGAGAGTGGGTAACTCTCTGTCTGAAAGCTACTGCCAGGAGGGCGGTGTAGTCCAGGGTGGGGTTTTAAGCGTGACCTTGTTCGGGATTTTAATCAATGACATATGCAGCGCTCTGCCACCGACAGTTGAAAAGTCCCTGTTTGTAGACGACTTCGCGGTGTGGGTCAGCACCTCCACGTCTGTTTCAGCTCAGAGACAACTTCAGATATGCCTCGACCAGCTATCTGCGTGGTGTCTGAGAAACGGCTTCAAGTTTTCGACTGATAAAACTGTATGTGTGCACTTTTGCCGCCGCCGCTCATGTCCAGATATTAGCCTCCGACTGTACGGCAGGAGAGTACCTGTCGTAATGGAGACGAAGTTTTTAGGGATGACACTAGACAAACGTCTTACATACGCCAATCACATATCACGGCTACGAGACAAGTGTTTCAAACGCATGAACATTCTAAAGGTAATATCCCGCACATCATATGGAGCTGACAGAACCACCCTTCTCCGGCTGTATCGCGCCCTCATTCGATCAGTTTTAGATTACGGATCACCCGTGTATGACAGTGCCCTGAACAGTCTGAAACAGCCCCTAGACGCTGTACACCATGCCTGCGTGCGTATCGCCACAGGTGCTTTTCGCACATCCCGTAGGGCCAGCCTACTGGTGGATGCAGACGAGCCCCCTCTTGACCTGAGAAGGAAGCGTCTCAGCCTTACGTATGCCGCCAATATCAGACAATACCCAGATCACCCAACATTCAAGTGGATATTTGAGCCCTCTCTAATCGAGTTATTCTTGGAGGGTCGGGCCAGCTCCTCTAAAGCGCTATGCATGCGAATCTCAGAATGGACTGAACAATCAACAATAGACCTAAGCATGATAGCAAAGAAGCGCCCCGAACGTCACGAACCCTGGCGACTCGCTCCTGTCGAGTGCGACACAAACCTGCTGCGATTCGATAAAGCCACAACACCACCAGTAGAGCTGCAACAACTAGCCCTGGAAGTAATCGAAACATATGCGGGGTATGCTATCTATTACACTGATGGCTCTAAGGGGTCGGACGGAGCCGCATGTGCCTTCACAGGCATGGGATCGTGCCGGAGTTTTAGTCTCCCACGAACGGTCTCAGTTTTTACTACAGAACTTTACGCAATCTTCAGAGTTTTACGACACTTACGCCACAGCTCTGAGTCCCGAGTTCTCATAGTGACAGACTCTGCCAGCTCGTTGGCAGCACTTCAGTCGCACCAACCAGCATCATCCTGGCTTGTTCCAGCTATCAGAAGGCTATTGACAGCTCTTTTTACGCGAGATATGACAATCAGATTCCTCTGGGTTCCAAGCCATGTTGGGGTGCCTGGAAACGAGAGGGCAGACGAAGCTGCTAAAGTAGCATGTGCGCAGCCTCCGATGCATCGATTTAAAGTTCCCGCCAGTGACCTGAAAGCCGAATTTAATGAGCTCTTGAGAGTGGAATGGCAGACAAGATGGGAAGCAGAACCTAGCTGCACACTTAAACGTCTTCGGCTAAGGATAGGGAAATGGGAATCCAGTAGTCGGCGGAGCAGAGGAGAGGAGGTGTCGTTGACCAGGTTACGAATAGGGCACACATACGCAACACATGCTCATTATCTGACTGGCTCCGACCCAAATATTTGCTCTTACTGTAGAAACCGGCTGACCCTGGAACATGTGCTCGATGCTGCCGCTGGCTGTGAACAGATTTGTAGAATCCGCAGCAGGTTCTTCCCATCAACACCGTTGGCTAACTTGCTCGGTGACAGTGCAGCTGTAGACATCCGTAGTGTCCTACAGTTTTTAAAGGAAATCAAGTTCCAGATTGTATATAACCCACGCCAAACCAGCCGTACCTAAAAACCTACAGCTCTATCATTAACTAGCTGCATGTAGATAAGCTGTGCAACCCACTACATGCTTTTCGCCATACCCCAACCAGTGATCCACTGGAACTGATTTAACCCTACAACGATGGGCACATATAGCCTCAGCAGCTGACGTGCCCGAAAACCACAATCATCATGGTTGGGTCACTCCAGGGGCGTAGCCAGGGGGTGGCAGGGACAGCCGCCTCCCCCCCTGAGGACACTATGTAACAAGCAGGGCTATTTTTACCCATCAGGGCCCTTTTGGCGCTGTCGCAGGGGCCCTTTTCGGGCGCCGCCCCACCCCCCCCTTGAGCGAATCCTGGCTACGTCCCTAGGTCACTCTGAATAAGGGCGAAGTCTGACTTCTTGACCTGCTGGGGTGTGTGAAAAATGGGCTTACTGTTGTCATGTCTACTTAATCCCGCAGTTTTGTTTGATCAGATTCGGAAAATTATCCTATCAAGTGAAAAAAATAACACAGAATTCAGCAAAAGTCGTATCACCCTAGTCAAGAGTCTGAACCGCCCTACCTCATTTATGGTCTCTGTGAAAACTTTCTAAATAGTCTCCAATAGTATTTGCTGAAATATCGTTGGTTCCTGCTTGTTCTGGTTCTCTGATTGAGATTGCTGTATTCACTGAAGTCTTCATGCAGAGGTATCCAAGCAGATACCAGTTACGAAGTGAGCGGGATCTTGGTTAGCTGATCAGAGGCATCTTGCGCTCAGTCGTGGGAGGAGCCAATGTGCCCATTTTTCTCCTGCTACGGTGCTTAAATTGGAGGCAATCAACACAAAACCTGCGGTGTAAAGATTTTTTTCGGGCAGAGGAGAGCATTATAACACTGTGCCCTACTGTGCCCATTAAAACCCTACGGTTTTACATTTAAGCCGGGAAGATGAAACATCATTCCTATGAAATAGGCAAACCATATGAAAAGATTGACCCCATCCAGTGACAGACCTATGGTGATTTTAAGGGGCCAAGGATGAATCTAAGGGAAAGATGAAAGGGGCAGTCCCCAACTCAAGTCCCCAGAGGAGTTTCTTGTCCGCATGGGGTATTTACATACGGAGCCGTTTCTAGCAGCCGAACGCGGGTAAATACCGAAACTGTCAGGCCAGGGTACCTTAAGGTTGACATGAGAGGGTGGGCCGGGCTTTACCCTTGTCCTAGTGGGGGCATTTGAATATCCCCCTCGGGAGTTTTTTCGACGGCACCAGAAAGCAACGGCGCAAAAGTGCCATCATGTACACCTTACTGCTGATCGATGGTGTAGCTTTTCTCACAACTTTAAGTATAGGTCATCTCAGATCAGATCATAAGGCCAGGTCAAGTGACCACACTTCCAAAAACGTTTCAAGTGACAGCAGTGAACTCGAATATAATATATTGAGCTGGTATTCATTTCACTATAGTACACTCACCGAGTTCCACAAGTAGTTAGTTCAATATTTTGATCAGGCGTTCTGTGCCTGGCACCTTTGCCCGCCTCTAAAGATACCACAAGTAGTGGTATTGGGTTTTTATATCGATGATCTGCGGTCAGGCACGGGTCATTAGCTCTCGATTGGAAGTGCATGGGGAAAACGAGAATTGACCAAATATGGCTCTATTTGTGTGCGGGCGGCTGAGAATAACTTGCTATTCTAAAAAAACATAGCATCTTAGGTACTCATCCATGGTATTGGTCATGCTGCAAAGTTGGTACACACCTGCGGTCTCTGAGAGGTCAACTGGGACCACTTAAACATCTTCCCGTGCCACGTTTACACTTTTATGCTGAGGACTTCCGGACTCGGGAAATACTTCGGGCAATTTACGGACACATTCATTGGCGAGTAGGAAGGCAGAGGCGTTATGATGTGAGGAAGAGCTGTCTCGGAGCTCTATCCAGAGTATTACTAAGGTTTGAAAGTCTTCAACCTCACCAATTTTAGGCGCTTTATTACCGCACAGATTCGGAATTTTACAAGCATGCCGAATATGGATAAGGATATCTATTTGAATTTAAAGAGGTGGCAACTGCTCTCTCTGTCCTATCACATTCGTCCTTGTGGCCAGCCCGTAGCCCAACACAGGGGCGTAGAAACCATTTGAAAAGTAGGGGGAGGCAACCCCAGAAGGGTCTCACCTCAAGGGGGCCCTAGCCCATGGGGACCCATAATTATTACCAGTTTTAAAAACGCTCGTTTGGTATCAATAAGGCACGCATGCACACTGGACTGCACGGTGTATCTTCATACATGACTTCTTACCTTCTTACCTGTTACACCCCTTCATTGTATAGCTCCGTGTTTTTTTTCTTCGGAAGTGGAAGACGGCACTGGGGGCTGAACTAGTGGGGCACCGGGGCACGGTGTCCCCCACCCCCTTAAATCAGAAATTTTAACACTAGTCCTATGGCGTTGACTAGAAATAAATGGGTTGAAAAGCCCATGGTGCCCCTTTAAATTTGGACGTTTCGCCGTCGCTAGAAGACGGCCGATCTCGTCACGCTTGTCGCCGTCCGAGGGGTGGCTGCTGGTCGGCGTTTTTGGTGCAGGATGCGTATCCGAATTCGTGCTCTTTGTTCGGAGTGGTCTGGGCTGGAGTTCCGAGTTTGATAGGGTCCAGTTTTTTTGGGCCGGAAGCATTCGGATAATAGGTGCCTTGACCTTTTTTCACGAAACACTCTTTGACCAGGAGCTTGCAGAGGGCCTTTTGCGGAACTGATAGCCGTCGCAAGGATCCTAGAATAATTCATGGGCCCAAATTAGCTCAGGGCCCCTCAGTTCAGCTCAGGGGCCCCAGATTAGCTTTTAAAGCATCAGAGAACATTTCAGGGGCCTCTAACAGCACAGGGGTCCTAGATCGAATCATAGCACCTCAAATCAGCTGTGTGGCCGAGAAGGACCCGTCCTTTGCCCAGATGGGGTCCAATTTTACCCCCAAAAGTTTTGCCAGGGTGGCCGGAAAACGGTGACACGCAGCACCGCTGTACTTTACATTATTGTTTATTGCTATTTTTGCACATTTCCTGAAAACTTAACGTCCAGGTCATGCAAGGTCAGGTCAAGTGACCACACCTCTAAAAATATTCAAAGGGGCACCGGTAAGAGTATGCGTTATCTATTGATCTGAGGTTTATAGCACATAACAAGATCACCGATTACAACAGTATGTGGTGACGGAATTTTCAATGCCAGTGATCTAGGGCATAAGTGTCGCCACCGGCAAAAAGTGGGGGGCAGCCAAACTTCAACCTGATGCTGACAGAAAACTTTCAACGTCAGGACCAAAACTGTTCGAATTTGGGCTCTTCATTGCCTCCCGCAGCGTCTGGATATAAGCATGTCCGGTTTCTCTCATTTTGACTGAGATCAGGAAATTTTTGGCCAAGTGGGGGTCAGGCCCCCTGGCCCCCTTTTCCGACGCGTATGATCTAGGGTCATGTACGGGTCATGACCTCCCCGTTGTAAGCTTATGGGAAATTTTTTAAATGTCTGTATTTCAGTACAACCTACTCAGATCGGCGTCAAAACTTCAGGATTATGTGTTCATGACCCATTACTAAGGCTCACCTTATAAATTCTTACCCGTAACCTTCTCGAGGTCATCTGAGGTAAAATAAGTAATTTTGAATAAATTGCGTTACCTATTACTGTTGAGTAAACAATGATATCAATTTTATTTTTTCATGATTGTGTTCGTTTTGTCACTGCGAGTCCAAATATGTACGCCATAACCAGACCAGATCACTTCGGCTCAATTTATAGACCTAAGGTCAGGTAAAACTCTGGATTTTACATAGCATAGTGACATAGTGAAATCATGGATCTTTGATTCGTATTAACGAGGGTTACAATGGTCCCAAAAATTTACCGCTGTGTTATACTTTGCTCGGAAGTTACTCCCAAAAAAGCAAACACCCCATAGTACCTATGGGTAGCGTCCGTCCTTGACCTTGATTGTCTGGTACCCATGCTTGACCTAAATTTGGTAGCCACTATCGATACGTACGTGCTTACAATAACTTTCAGATGGCCGTGGAAGCACTGTGCTATATTGCCTCTTAGATAGGATGTCTCGCGTCTAAATCGAACATGCTTTATATTGGCTTAAGGGTATATAGGTAGGTGCTAAACTTGGAAAAGTTCAGTGACTTGCAGCGCATTACTCTTTGACCTAACAAGAAAATGGATGCCAATGTAATGAATGAAAAAATTAACGTTTTTCGAATGGTGTTCGATAAATATTTCTAGCTATGTTATTTTCTGAGATGACACGTGCATTGACGGGGGTCTGAGCCACCTTTGCTTCGTCTGAGCCACTCGCCCCCTAAGATCTCGAGAACCACGCTAGGTAGCGAAAAACGGTAAACGGTCTTGGTTAACATCCACTTCTCCATCGAAAATATTTAAACAATTTTTTGTCAGGTCACATTTCAGGTCACTGAAGGTCAAAATATGTCATCATAGGGATAATATGTAAATTAAGGGCTTCGATAATTACATCTGAACACGTTAAAATAGATAAAAACAATTTGAACCTGTGGGATCCTCGCAGCAAGCCGAATCGAATGATGTATAATACGACCTTGCTAGGTGAAATCCAGGATCTGACCTGACCTGAGGTCAGGTCAAGGTCAAATTAGGTAATTGCATATCATTAGAACCGCAAAGACAAGGAAAATCTAGTGCAGTTAAAATAAACATTATCACCATCCGTTACTAACCTTTGCCCGGGTGGGGGTCTTTTAGACCCCCTCGGGTTTTTCCGAAGTGATAAAAAAACGGCGACGCGCGGCGCCGCCAAACTTGGTCTAGCTGTTCCTTCATCATTTTTACATCTTTCCTGAAAATTTTAGCTCAAGGTCAGGTCACCAGGCCATGTGAAGTGACATCACCTAAAAATGCTTAGGACCGCATTACTAAAAAGGGTCAATCGATCAAGTTGAAACTCATACCACGTATTGGGCCCACCAGGAGCTACAACATTTGCTCCGGGATTTTTTATATTGGTGACCTAAGGTCATGTGCAGACCTCCCCATTGTCAATACATGGGGAAAATCACGAAATGAACTTTTCTCAGTAAGTAAGGATGGAATCAACTTCAAACATCGGTTAGTTAGTTCGAGCCACCTTCACCAGGGCGAAGGTGGCTCGTACCCGCCACCGGGGCAAGGGCTAAGTTATTCAGTTAAACCATTTTCTCCATGTATTTCCAATGGAGAGGTCATGGCTCGTAGCTGACCTTAGGTCATCGATATCACAAATACCGGAACATATTTTAGAGAACTGGATGGGGCCATTATGTGATATGAGCTTCAATCGGATAAGTTTACCCTGTTTGGACTTTTGCTATCTTAAACTTTTTTGAGGTCAGTTCACTGGACCTGTAGGTACTGGTGACCTGACTTGAGATGACTTAACCTTATAATTATGAAAAGTTGTAAAAATGATGAGAGAAAAGGTATGCCAAGTACGGCGGCGATACACACCGCGGTCGCCGTTTTTAGATAGGGAACAACTATCTCCGAAAAACCCGAGAAGGTGGATACCCGCCCCCCTGTCAATGCGCGTGATAGAGAGGGTTTCTTAGGTACACCTGATCGTATGGACAATTTTAGACCTATTTTGACCTCTGGTAACCTTGATATTGACCTTACGAAAAAATAGCTCAGTAACTTCGATATAATATTGAAAGAGCTATCAAACGTTTTTGCTGCTTGTTTCTATAGAAAAAAACTAAGTGGGCTATAGCTCTCTTAGTATATTAAAAGAGCTATAGCTCTCTATAGCTCTCACCAGGGGCCCCGCACGGAATCACCGCCGCCGCCGTCCCCCCCATCCCGCCGCCACCATCGGTTTTGCGGTCGACTATGGAGTGGGACGCGTCAGAGTCGCACTCTACCCCCCCCTTGCTCCTGGAGCGTGCGGTGCTCAAATTTCAAATCGTTCATTCAAATTCCTTACTCCCATACCTTTTCTTCATTCGACTTCATTCATGTGTGGCAGTGGCACTTGTACATGTCCGTGATAATAGCAACGTATTCGTATTCGTATTCAAATACGTATTCGCGTCCCCTCCGATTTTGCTGAAATTTTGCATGGATACTGCTATGCAAGTCCCTAGTAACCCCCTAAAACCATTCGTGTTCACAATTAACGGTTTGACCTCCAGAGGTCACCAAAATATAAAGCTCGAAAATCTGGCGAACCCTACAATTTTAAGACAAAAGAGCTAGAAGTGTCATTTCGGCTCTAGTGCTTTCCATTGACACCAAAGATGATTCACAATTAACACATACTTCGTTAAACTCCGCCCCCTGGCTTCGAATTCGAAATTCAATTTCAAAAGCCGCCCTGTCAAAAAGCGTGGCGAACCCTAAATCAACGCTTTATTACATACTTATCATCTGTTTTTTGGTGTTCAAGCGCGGCCATCGCAGTCAGCATCATTCACAAAAATATAAACAACCATTAAATATATTATTTTCGCTCTAGGCGTACATTTTATGTAAAAATGACCGTTTTACAAACATGCTTGCGAACCCTGCCATTCCTACCTTAACCTGTTAAGATGTAAAACAGTTCCACATCGAATTTACTCATATATCATAGATAATTCACAAAAAAACCCGATACCTTCAACTCTCCTAGTTTAGCCAGCATCAACAAAACACGTTTATTCCAATGACAAAAACTTTCATCGGCAACATTCAACGTCCTCCAAGCCCCGCCCACCGAAGGCGGGGCCTTAAAGAAAGCAAGCGGACCATTTACCAGTCACACAGCTCGTCTGCCGTAAGAGATGCAAATCAATCATAATGGGAGCTATGACATACCTGGCTTGCTGAAAAGGGGCAAAGGAGGCCCCCACCCCCAAATATCAGATCGCACATAGCTTATGCATAGCAGTAAGCTGCTCAGAGGCATAGGCGGATCCAGGATGGCGCATCGGGGGAGGGGGGGCAGTGGCGGATCTAGCCGGTCGCTTTGGGAGGGGCAAACCAAAATCAAAAAGCAAAAAAAACTTCACGGGGGTGAAAGATATTGGCTTAAGATACGTTTTCCTATCCAAGGCCCAATATTCACACTGAACTTCACTGGTTCTGCCTGAAGCTGAGAGTTGAAGCACCAAAGTCTTGCTTATAATTAAACTAAAAAGAAGTCGGGGCAAAAGCGAGGTCAACCACTTTGGAGGAGCAAAGCATAGTTTTTCCCCGAGCTTTTCCGTTTGGGGGGGCAAATATCTTTTCCCCTTCCCTGGATCTACCACTGGGCGGGGGGTAACTTCCCAGGGAGGCGCTTTTCTGACCAAGGGGGTGGCAATTTTGAACGAAAAAAACTAGCAAGTTGGCATAAAATCCAATCGGTGGACACCGGTTTTCGCATCCTGGGAGGCCGGGGATGGGAAGCGACATAACCGGGGGTGCCATTGACCTTCCAGGGGGACGCTGGACTATGTCAGGGGGCGCCGAAGGTCGATCGGCGGAGGGGAACCCGTCCCCTTTGCCCGCCCCTGAATCCACGTATACTGAGGAGCAATGGCAATATAATCAACTCGGCAAGTTCCTGCCCAGGCCGGGAAGGTACCCAGCCGTGACATCATGAGGATGCATGTGGCTGCTTTCAGTGGCTCCAGGCTCGTTAAGTCACGCCAAAAAGGCGGCCGGGGAAAGCTATGGGGTAAAATTCTTTTGGCATACCGTAATGTTACAATTTGTAGATGGAAAATCGAGTTCCAGCATATACATTGGCAGACGCAGGGGGGGGGCATTCTGGCCATGGCTCCTCCTAAACCGCTGGGGGGGAGGGCCAAACTATCTCTTGGTCCCCCCAAACACCGGATAAATTTTTCAAAAAACATGTTTACACTACGTCTGTAGAGCAAAAAAATATTCGCTCCCACCCCTCCCCCAAGGAAAGGCAGACATGGGTTTGTCCATCCCAAAACTCGGGTCTGCGTTCGCCCCTGAGCATATATATATAGCATATACACCCTAAAACTTCTCTTTAGCACTGATATTTTAAACAGTGTTTAAAGAAGATTCACAAAAAAGATAATTTTTGTCTGCTGACCCGCTGATTTTGACACTAAGTGGCACAAATAAAATTAAGGAAAACAAATTGACCTGAATTCACGGCTAAGCCTCAAAATTTTTTCTAGGATATAAGTATTTTTCATCGCTGATACCTTAAAACGTTTTCAAATACTTTCAGGGGGTCCCTGAGAGTTAGTCTCAGGGGATCCCGAAAGTCGGTCTCAGGGGCCCCGAGAGTCGGTCTCAGGGGGCCGAACTCGTCCCAGGGTCCCCCAGAGAGTGGTTCTCAGAGCCCCGCGACAGTCTATTTCAGGGGGCTCCATGAGAGTCAGTCTCAGAGAACCCCAAGAGTCGGTCAAGGGGACCCCGAAAGTCAGTCTTAGAGGACCCCCGATATTCGGTCCCATAGTCTTACGGGCGTCTCTCTCAGGAGTCAATATTTACTTTCAGGTGACCCCGAGAGTTAATCTAGGGGTCCGAGAGTTAGTCTCATTTGATCCGCAGAGTGCTGATCTCAGGAGACCCCCGAGGGGTAATCTTGGGAACCCTCGAGATTTAGCCTGAGGCTGTGCCCCCCCCTAGTTGTTGCATAAGAGGCCCCGAGAGTCAATCTCAGGGAGCACCTAAAAGTTAGTCTCAGAGTTCTCCCGGGAGCTAGTCTCCGGTCCATCCGAGAGCTAATTTTGGGGCTTTAAGAGTAATTCTCAGAGGTGCTCCCGAATTTTGGTCTCACGGCCCCGAGTTAGCCTTAGGCCTCTGAGGGCTAATCTGGGCTTCCGAGAGGCAGTCTCAGGAGTGCCGTGCCAAATACTCAGGGGTGCTTCCACGCCTCCCTCCTCGAGTGTTAGTCTCAGGGGGCGCCCCAGGGTTAGTCTCAGAGGGCTGTCGGAAGTCATTCCCAGCCCCCGACCCCACCCCAGGGGTCAGGGGGGCGGGGGCGGTGGGTAATGGTCCTGGATGGCTTAACACTGACATAGCAATACAAGCCCTGAACAAAGCCTATCAGAGACCTAAAGTCCAAGGAAGTACTCATCTCCCCAAGCCCCCGGGATCTCCAACCAATGGCTAGGGAGGAGTAAGTGAGCGGTTTCATCAGTAGGACCGTCCATGGAATAGGCTTTATATAGCCAGTGGCGGATCTAGCCGGTCGGTTTGGGAGGGGCAGACCAATGTCGAAAAGCAAAAAAAACGTCACGCAGTGAAAAATTGCGCTAAAATATGATCTGTCGGAAAATTTTAGGTATAAGAGGCGAAAGGCAAAAAAAGAACAGGGTGAGAAATGTGGGCTCGAGATACTTTTTTCCTATCCAAGCCCCAATATTTACCCTGAACTTAACTGGTTCTGTTTGAAGTTGATAGTTGAAGTACCAAAATCTTGCTTATAAACTAAAAATCAGTCGGGGAAAAGAGGAGGTCGATCGCTTTGGGGGGGAGACAAAACCATAGTTTTGCCCCGAGCTTTTCCGTTTGGGGGGCGAATGCCTTTTTTTGCCCCCGTTGGATCCGCCACTGTATATAGCATCTGGAGCACACTCATATATCCTTTTTATTGAGCGTCCTTTTTCTTTTCCATTTCTTTTAGATTTTAGAATACAATCCAGAGATATCGCTTGAGATCCTAGGCTCAAAGAAGATTTTTGAAAATCATATGCCTCGGAAAAATTTATATTTTCCCATTGCGTACCAAAATATACAAAGTGAAACATGTCGATCAGGCACCATTACTGAAGGAAAGGCAAAAATAATCTAATTTTAGCATCCATAATAGCAAATCAAACAGGGAATTTGGAACTTCAGCTGGTTTTCAATCTATTAGCTTAGTCCCAATAACTACCGTCCTACATATTCTGAAATAACAAACTTTCAAAAATTTTCGTAGGAAACCAGAAAAACAAGGAAAATGACACACATTGATGAGCATAATCCAAAAAAGAAAAAATCCCAAAAAAGAAAAATAGGTATGAAAGGTTTAAAATAACAATGACATAGTAATCCAATCCAAGGCGATAGTTATCTCAGGCGCCTATTGTTTTGGTAATTTGCTCATTTACAACATAGCAAGGGTAAAAAGTAACTGTGGTGAATTTATCAGGATCTTTCCGCGGAATAGACGTTATATGACGTCCGGAACACACCAAACGTTTGTGTTCTTTTGCTGCTAGTACTCGAAGTGATTTATTTAAATTATCCTTTCCAGAGCATTTTATATGACCCTCCTATAAAGGGTCACCTGACCCTGTTTTGGAGGGTCACATCGTACATAAATGAAGGGTCAAGTGACTCTGAATTGGCGGGTTCCACGGTTATTTGGCGAGTCAAGTGACCCGTCTTTAAAGTCATGTAGCCCCCTTAGTCCTGGTGACTCCTCTGCGGTGTCGATGAACACCGAAAAAGATAGGACATTTTTACAGGGTCAAATTACGCCGCTCCGGGGAGTAGGAGATGGGCCCCGACTACTAAGGGGCCCCCCGGCCTGGGGGCCCCCCGACGGTAGTCGGACCCCCCCTTGGCCGAATCCTGGCTACGCCACTGTATACTACGTCTATTGCCCAACTTCATATGCTAATTGTGCCTAGCGTAAACCGTCTTCGCCTGTGTGGAATTGAAATCAGAGAGTAATTAGAGACTTTATAGTTTTTATTTTTTGATATTTAAAGGTTTCTTGGTATTATTTTAAGCCAATAGCAGTAATGGCGTGCATGCTGCTTTCCTGGCGCATTGGGCTGCACTTTTAGTAGTTTTATGTATCTTATGTGTTTTTATTTGTATTTTGCGTTATTGCTGGTTTGCCTCATTCAAGGTCATACACCATACCGCTTCATTTATTTTTCAAGCATGAACATGGTCAAGGCCATACATACCGTGTTTGTGCAGTATTACATACATACGAACGTGGTGTTTGTGCAGTATTTGATCTCTTAATTATGTTAAAAGTTCTTGCATATCTGTATAAATGCTGCCACTGGCTGACAAACTGGAGGCAACGGTCGTTACAATTCTCCAAAATGGGTAGCTAGTTGCGTTCCCAATAATTTGAACAATGACTCAGGATTGGAAATGCTACCTCTAAAATAGCAAATGCATGTTCCCAAAAATGGGCATGCTCAGTACCACTTTTTGGGAAGCCCCAACCAAGGCTGCCAGAAGAGGAAACGGTAAGCCTATGGCTGATTACATGTTCACACCTAATATCAAGTTTAGAGAGAATTTAATTTGAATTAAGATATCCGATTTCAAATTCCTTTTTAGGTATTTATTCAAAATTCATATCCCACTCCATGGGAAAACACCAAATTAATTGCATAAAAATGGCTTATAATCTGAATCAGATTATGGGACATAGTTTTTTTTCGAAAAAATGATTTCCAAACAAATCTTCGTTGTACAAAGTTCCTAAAAATATCTCAAATAGGTGCTGCCATGGACATGCCCAGTGGGGACTAATGCACAATAAACCCGTTTTTTCTGTAAGTAGCTGAAATGATGTATGACATGGTAGGTAGGCATTTTTTAAATAGTTTTACATTGCCAGGTATACAGTATACTGAGTAATTGCATGGTTCTACCTTTGAGCAGTGTAATTCCTTCTAATGAATTAAGAAAAAGTGTGCCACTCTGTGAACTGAAGTGTCCACTCTTTAGCCAGAATTTTAGTCAAATTGGTATAAATCATTAAATAGCTAATAATTGAAAGCCCTTTAAATAATTTAAGAAAAGTGAAAGTATTTTAAATTGACCAGTTTTCCCAGAAAATATTTTTCAATTCATTAGGTTGCTAGAAACTCTAGCAATGACATAGCATCACAGCATGGAGGTGTGACTACCTACATGCATTTCCATTTTAAGATGGTTCTATTTCCAGAAGGATCATCTCCAATTGTGAGTTATTGTCTCTATTATTGGGAATCTAGCTATTATTGGAAACTCTGACTATATAATATATATATATATATATATATATATATATATATCTATCTATATAATATATATGTATATATATATATATATATATATATACACACACACACACATATATAGTAAACTCTGACCTGTTCCTCCATCAGGGGAGTTATAAGCAAGTCACTGAAATTGATGTCTATGAGATTTTGCGCCTTAATGGCGAGAAAGGAATTTGCTACCCCTCCAAATATCAATGTTTATTGCAATGAACAACTCAATTTTAGGTTCTATTGCTCTTCACTTTTCAAACCACTGGCTGAAGTCCACCACTTTGCCCACTAAATTGCACAGTGTCAAATCAGATCCAGGAACTTTTGTTCAACATTTTTTTCATGGTGTCAAAGTAATGTCTTAGTTGTAGGTAAATAAGGATTATATCCTCAACTCTGTACCACAATATTTTTGACTTTGTAAGATAATCTTCTCAATCTGATTTCCAAATGTAAGTAGGAGAATATTCCCATGTGTGTAATTAGTTCTTTTTTTGTTCAATTGATGGGGTCAAGGGGCCAGAGTCTGTTCTTATTTAGAGGGATTAAACTTTGGATAATGTACACGGATGAACAGTAGGCATTGTAGGTGTTCAGCGTTATATATCGCTGTGGCGCGATGCACCTGCTTGCCAATAGCGTTCCCACCCAGGCATAACTGGTGGCACCACCCATTTGTCATCTGCGACACAAGGCAACAGGAGTTCCGATCCACCACAAAATGCGTACAACAGACTCGCGAACACGAATGAACAAAAAAACCTGAAAGCTTGTCGCGCTTATCTCGTCGGGAAGAAGTGCGACGACTCTTCTTCTCCTTCCCTCTTCACACTGTCTCATCTTTTCTTCATGTCATTGTCACCGTCCCTCATATTTGCGGATCCAGGATTGCCGATCGGGGGAGGGCACCTTCCGGGGGGGCGCCATCCGGACCAGGGGGAGCCACTTTTGGCCAGCAAAACCTACCAGGTGGGCGCCAAATCCTATCGGTGGGCGCCGATTTTCGCATCCTGGGGGGGGTGGGAAGCGACCTTTCAGGGGGCGCCGTGACCATTTCAGGGGGCGCCGAGGGTTGATTGGGGGGCACATGCCTCCCTTTGCCCCCTGGATCCGTCTATGCCGCCCCTGTGTTTATGTGCTCAAATTAACGTGTATGGCAGTAATGTATTGAATGAGTAAATATTTTCTGTTCCAGATATTTGATCAAGAGTTAATCATGAATCAATTATGTCAACACCTAAAACGTAGAGTGAATACAACATGTCATGTACTCAATAAATGTGGCAATGGTCTGTTGAAATTGCTGCCTGCAGTAGCTGTATTGTTTTTATTTGCAAATATAAACAGGCATCGATTCAAAGATGAAATCAGCCTCCACCATGTCAGGAGTCCAGGTATGTATCCTTTTTGTTGTGAGTTATACAATAACCTATGATAGTATCATATTGTTAAGAGCAGGCCATTACTTCTGTGATGTCTTGGCTGTTGTGTCTGAAATCTTCTGAAATAATATGTCCCTATCCTGACGTGGTTGATTTTTTTCCTCCTAATTGAATTTTACTGAACCTTTGATAATGTTTAATTTGTAATGAGAAAGTTTTCCTTTTATATTCACCAGCATTTAGGGCACACACCTTTTTGTTTTGTCACATTAAGTTCCTTTGATTGAGTCTTTCACAGACAAAATGTCTCTTCAATATGTTTAACTTGGAGCGGGTTACAATGCATAGGAAGTAGGAATTAAATATAACACAAATTTACGCTTTCATTTCCTTTGAGGTGAAATATTTTATCTTTCAAAGGAGCGAATAAATTTCTTACATATATTTTTTCACTGTAGCGACTCTGTTTAGCGATTGACTGATGAAAATTCCGGACATGGGTGCCAGAGACTCTACCTGTCCAATTTGTCGCCTCGGCTGCCTGTTTGGCTTACCAAAATAGCCAGTCTTGAACCATGGGTGGGAGCAGAGTGTGAAGGGGAGGGAGCGGACGACACTTAGAGTCCTGACAACCCCGCCACGCCGCTGTAGATCAACGCTAGGTCGATGTGGCCAACGCTGGGGAAGTTATAGTCTCTCCCTAAATTCAGGCTCGTTGCTTAGTTTCAGTAGCTGACCTTTTTAGAACTCACTATTTTTTGTTGTATTTGACTGGCATCCCACATTCACGCATCCGCTGTTTCATTCTTCATCAAGTCATAATCTAAAGTTCTCCAAAACTAGCAGTACGTCCCAGAGGAGACTCCAGTACATTTTCTTCGTACTCAAAGTCATTACTGGAAAAGTGGATTATGTATACCTGCTCGGGAGCTTCGCACTACAGGTGCCTCAGCGGCGAACCAGAGGGTGCAGAGTCACCTTTTATATGTTCGCCTGGTTCGTGTTGAAACAGTCAATGGTGATCGTTTCGCAGAGCAGTGATTGCCTTTAATGATCATGCTGGACGCTGTCCCGAGGTAGACTTGCATAGTTAGACGTTTAGTAGCTGTAGAACCGGTGTTAGAAAGTATATGAAAGATCGCCCATTTTAGGACACAGTTTTATATGCTTGCTTTTACGTCTTATTGTGTTGTGTTCAAATATATTTAATTTTTCTCTCATTTTTGTAAGCTTTCATATACCCCGAGTGTTTTTCATTACTATTGCTGGGAAGTTGTAGTATTGTAAATATGCATTTCTCTATTGTTGTTATCATTTGCCGTCAGCTGTAACTGGGTTTGTAAATAGTTGTTGCGGATACACCTGAGGAAATGAAAGTGCAATAAATTGAGTTTTCTTTGTAAGACATGGGGCGCGGTAGTGGAGTGGTCAGCGTGGCTGGCTTCCACGCAGCCGACCGGGTTCAGGCCCGGCGGCTTCCCTGACGGAGCAAGCTGCTCCCGACAAACCCTTCCAACAGGGAAAGAGTTGGCGACGCATATGACCCTGGCAGTTGGTGCGTCGATAAGCCCCAATATTATTATTATTATTATCTTTGTAAGACATAGCTATGTTTGTTGCAACGTTATGAATGTAGTGTGTTGCTTTCATGTCAAACCAAAGATATTGCGAAAAAATAGGCCACACCCCCTGCATTTTCCAGAAAACTGCGCCTTTGTCCGGGGAGAGCAGGCCGGTGGTGTATTTGTGTTGATTTGTTTGTTAGGGCTATTGTATTTTTCTGTCAAAATTACAAATTCTGCGATAGGAAGAGCTAATTGTTTCGAATTATTGGATTCTCATCATATTGCTGGTTGAAAAATCAAGGGTCGTACTTCTCCGTTCAATATGTCAGAAGAGCTTTTGGTGTCAAAGCGTTTTTGAAAATTTATAATAATAAAAAAGTGACAAACAAAGATTTTATCGACTAAATATTATTGGAATCTAAGCATGCAACTGTACCAGATACCAGCAAGAATCCGGTTCAGTGGTTTCTTTTCATTACCTTAGCTGAAGCAGTGTGTTGGGTGAAAGTTGGGCAAATTTTTTTTGACATGTAGAGTTTGGGCTCACTGAAATCAGCGGATTACGCTGTTTTCTTTTTGGCTTGCAAAAACTAGTATAGTAATTTTATGTCTGATATGAGAACGATTGGAGATACGATTAACGTCAACGAAAAGGGAGGCCTCGATCGATTTTGACTAGATTTTACCACAAGAACAGGGGATCGCAGCACAATCGTGAATGCGTTTTCTGGGGACTAAAGAAGGAAACCGGGAGAATTACGGGGACATGAAAGCTGTATTGGTACCTGGACTCTCCAAACGATTTACGTGAGACAGTGCACGCTGTCTTTCACATGCACCCTGCACCCTGTCCCCACTCCCAGCCTGACTGCGATATGCCCCAGGCGTGACGCCGCTGGCTGGCTGGCCGCTGGACTCGATGTCGATCGCGTCGGAGCGCCACCTGCGCCAGCGCTCCGTGCTGGGCGCCGTGGCCGGCGACACCACCCACAACGTGACGGCGGGAGAGGCAGCGGCCTGCTGGCAGCGGCTGCAGCGCCGCCCGCTGCTGGCCATAGTCGGCGACTCGCGCGGCCGCTACCTGTACCAGCATCTGCGCCGCAGCTGGTGCCTGCGGCCTCACCGCACCGCCAACGGCTCCGAGTGCCTGATGCGGTTCAAGTACAGGAACCGCAACGACTGGTGCCACTACCGCTCCTCCTCTCCTCTGGTCGACGTGGTGAGTGCACCGCGCCTTGGGTCGACTGGGTCACAAGTGTGGAAGGTACCAGTGATAGTCACTGCAGCTCTCTCATATCTAATGTTAGCCCATGTTTGATGCGTTTTCATATGGATACCAGCACATGGATGGATACCATTACGACATCGCCTGTTTGATGGATTTCAGTAAAGTATAGGATTGCTGTAAGTGTACAACATTGTTGCTGATGCGAGATATAAGTGTGTGTATGATACACGTTGTGTGACAGTACATAAGTGGGTACATGTGACCCGGTGTGCGGCAGCATGTTAGTCGGTGCACGTGGTCCGGTGTGCGGAGTAGGTAAGTCTGTACACATGGCCCGGTGTGCAACAGTACTTACAGTCTGTGCACATGGCCAGGTGTGCAACAGTACTTACAGTCTGTGTAAATGGCCTGGTGTGCGACAGTATGTAAGTCTGTGTACGTGGCTCGGTGTGTGGCAGTATGTAAGTCTGTACACATGGCCCGGTGTGTGGCAGTATGTAAGTCTGTGTAAATAGCTTGATGTGCGACAGTATGTAAGTCTGTGTACGTGGCCCGGTGTGCAACAGTACTTACAGTCTGTACACATGGCCCGGTGTGCAACAGTACTTACAGTCTGTGCACATGGCCCGGTGTGCGACAGTATGTAAGTCTGTGTACGTGGCTCGGTGTGTGGCAGTATGTAAGTCTGTGCTCATGGCCCGGTGTGCGACAGTATGTAAGTCTGTGCACGTGGCTCGGTGTGTGACAGTATGTAAGTCTGTACACATGGCCAGGTGTGCAACAGTACTTACAGTCTGTGCACATGGCCCAGTGTGCAACAGTACTTACAGTCTGTGCACATGGCCCGGTGTGCGACAGTATGTAAGTCTGTGCACGTGGCTCGGTGTGTGACAGTATGTAAGTCTGTGCACATGGCCTGGTGTGCAACAGTACTTACAGTCTGTGCACATGGCCAGGTGTGCAACAGTACTTACAATCTGTGTAAATAGCTTGATGTGCGACAGTATGTAAGTCTGTGTACGGGGCTTGGTGTGTGGCAGTATGTAAGTCTGTGCACATGGCCTGGTGTGCATCAGTACTTACAGTCTGTGCACATGGCCCGATGTGCAACAGTACTTACAGTCTGTGCACATGGCCCGGTGTGTGGCAGTATGTAAGTCTGTGCACATGGCCTGGTGTGCATTAGTACTTACATTCTGTGCACATGGCCCAGTGTGCCACAGTAATTGCAGTCTGTGTACATGGCCTGGTGTGCGACAGTATGTAAGTCTGTGCACATGGTCCAGTGTGCATCAGTACTTACATTCTGTGCACATGGCCCAGTGTGCCACAGTAATTGCAGTCTGTGTACATGGCCTGGTGTGCGACAGTATGTAAGTCTGTGTAAGTGGCTTGGTGTGTGGCAGTATGTAAGTCTGTGCACATGGCCCGGTGTGCAACAGTAATTACAGTCTGTGCACATGGCCCGATGTGCAGCAGTACTTACAGTCTGTGTAAATAGCTTGATGTGCGACAGTATGTAAGTCTGTGTACGTGGCTTGGTGTGTGGCAGTATGTAAGTCTGTGCACATGGCCCGGTGTGCATCAGTACTTACATTCTGTGCACATGGCCCAGTGTGCCACAGTAATTGCAGTCTGTGTACATGGCCTGGTGTGCGACAGTATGTAAGTCTGTGCACATGGCCCGGTCTGCATCAGTACTTACATTCTGTGCACATGGCCCAGTGTGCCACAGTAATTGCAGTCTGTGTACATGGCCTGGTGTGCGACAGTATGTAAGTCTGTGTAAGTGTCTCGGTGTGTGGCAGTATGTAAGTCTGTGCACATGGCCAGGTGTGCAACAGTACTTACAGTCTGTGTAAATAGCTTGATGTGCGACAGTATGTAAGTCTGTGTACGTGGCTTGGTGTGTGGCAGTATGTAAGTCTGTGCACATGGCCCGGTGTGCATCAGTACTTACATTCTGTGCACATGGCCCAGTGTGCCACAGTAATTGCAGTCTGTGTACATGGCCTGGTGTGCAACAGTATGTAAGTCTGTGCACATGGCCCGGTGTGCATCAGTACTTACATTCTGTGACATGGCCCAGTGTGCCACAGTAATTGCAGTCTGTGTACATGGCCTGGTGTGCGACAGTATGTAAGTCTGTGCACATGGGCCGGTATGCATCAGTATGTCATTCTGTGCACATGGCCCAGTATGCCACAGTAATTGCAGTCTGTGTACATGGCCTGGTGTGCGACAGTATGTAAGTCTGTGTAAGTGGCTCGGTGTGTGGCAGTATGTAAGTCTGTGCACATGGCCCGGTGTGCAACAGTAATTACAGTCTGTGCACATGGCCCGATGTGCAGCAGTACTTATAGTCTGTGTAAATAGCTTGATGTGCGACAGTATGTAAGTCTGTGTACGTGGCTTAGTGTGTGACAGTATGTAAGTCTGTGCACATGGCCTGGTGTGCATCAGTATTTACATTCTGTGCACATGGCCCAGTGTGCCACAGTAATTGCAGTCTGTGTACATGGCCTGGTGTACGTCAGTATGTGAGTCTGTGCACGTGGCCCGGTGTGCGGCAGTATGTAAGTCTGTGCACGTGGCCCGGTGTGCGGCAGTATGTAAGTCTGTACACGTGGCCCAGTGTGCGGCAGTATGTAAGTCTGTAAACGTGGCGTGGTGTGCGACAGTATGTAAGTCTGTGCACACGTGGCCCGGTGTGCGGCAGTATGTAAGTCTGTACACGTGGCTCGATGTGCGGCAGTATGTAAGTCTGTACACGTGGCTCGGTGTGCGGCAGTATGTAAGTCTGTGCACGTGGCCTGGTGTGCGGCAGTATGTAAGTCTGTGCACGTGGCCTGGTGTGCGGCAGTATGTAAGTCTGTACACGTGGCCCGGTGTGCGGCAGTATGTAAGTCTGTACACGTGGCCCGGTATGCGGCAGTATGTAAGTCTGTACACGTGGCCCGGTGTGCGGCAGTATGTAAGTTCTGTGCACGTGGCCCGGTGTGCGGCAGTATGTAAGTCTGTGCACGTGGCCCGGTGTGCGGCAGTATGTAAGTCTGTGCACGTGGCCCGGTGTGCGGCAGTATGTAAGTCTGTACACGTGGCCCGGTGTGCGGCAGTATGTAAGTCTGTACACGTGGCCCGGTGTGCGGCAGTATGTAAGTTTGTGCACGTGGCCCGGTGTGCGGCAGTATGTAAGTCTGTGCACGTGGCCCGGTGTGCGGCAGTATGTAAGTCTGTACACGTGGCCCGGTGTGCGGCAGTATGTAAGTCTGTACACGTGGCCCGGTGTGCGGCAGTATGTAAGTCTGTACACGTGGCCCGGTGTGCGGCAGTATGTAAGTCTGTACACGTGGCCCGGTGTGCGGCAGTATGTAAGTCTGTACACGTGGCCCGGTGTGCGGCAGTATGTAAGTCTGTGCACGTGGCCCGGTGTGCGGCAGTATGTAAGTCTGTGCACGTGGCCCGGTGTGCGGCAGTATGTAAGTCTGTACACGTGGCTCGGTGTGCGACAGTATGTAAGTCTGTACACGTGGCCCGGTGTGCGGCAGTATGTAAGTCTGTACACGTGGCTCGATGTGCGGCAGTATGTAAGTCTGTACACGTGGTCCGGTGTGCGGCAGTGTGTAAGTCTGTACACGTGGCCCGGTGTGCGGCAGTATGTAAGTCTGTACACGTGGCCCGGTATGCGGCAGTATGTAAGTCTGTACACGTGGCCCGGTGTGCGGCAGTATGCAAGTTTGTGCACGTGGCCCGGTGTGCGGCAGTATGTAAGTCTGTACACGGGGCCTGATGTGCGGCAGTATGTAAGTCTGTAAACGTGGCGTGGTGTGCGGCAGTATGTAAGTCTGTACACGTGGCCCGGTGTGCGGCAGTATGTAAGTCTGTACACGTGGCCCGGTGTGCGGCAGTATGTAAGTCTGTACACGTGGCCCGGTGTGCGGCAGTATGTAAGTCTGTACACGTGGCCCGGTGTGCGGCAGCGCTTCTTCTGGTGCCGACTGGCGGACGCGGCGCTGGCAGAGGTGCTGCGGTCGCTGCTGCGCGGGTGCCAGTCGGCTCCGACCTCCTGTCCGCAGCTGCTGGCTGTCACCACCGGCACGCACGTGCTGTACCGGCACCAGCGCAGCTATACCGGCCGCCTGCTAGCCGAGTCCGACGGCATCTACCAGGTCAGGCCACCACTGATCAATCCCAGCGCTTCCACCTGGGGTCTGCTACCCCTGCCCCCAACACCCCGCTCCACCGTAACCGTGTCCTCGGCCGTGTGTTTGTGTCTGCTATGACAGACAGACAGACTGTGTCTTAAGCATAACTGTACTCAGCGTCGCACGAATAAATAGCAGAGTAGATGTGTGTCGCGCTTTGGGGTCTTTTACCTATATTCCGTTTTACAACCATATTTTGTGACTGACATGGTACATATTTTAGATATGATTTGTTTATTCTGCACATATATTTTTACGTAGACCATGCATGATAGCTGTGGTATAATTGCTACCTGTATACAAGGAACCAGCGGTCAGAGGAGGTGTCCTCCCCTGATCAAGTTCCAACGCCCCTAAAATGCCTTTGGCGTCCCATAAAATGCCCTTGGCGCCCTTCTGAAATGTCCCTTCCGCCTTCCTGCGATGCGAGTATCGGCGCCTCTACGTCAAGATATTGCTCCCCCTCTAATAGGTCGCAACGCTCAAGTGGTACCCACTGTCCGTGCCCCTGCCCCCATCGTAAGTCCTGGGTTTGGCTATGGGCCTCCATCAATCCCCGTCGTCGTGAAGAAAATCTGTAGATAGTATTTATATCAGAAGCGTGATTTCGTGGGCAGCCGACCGAATGATTGGCATTACCTACCTATTCGTTTTGTGTTGGCGCTGTCCGTGCATTCTGGAGCACTTTCGGCAGCGACTGGAAGTTAAGCTTGCATCATTCTCCGCCAGGCATCACCGCTTCTGCAGGCGCTGGCTGACAGGGGCGTGCGCGTGTTTTGGAAGCTGAGTGAGCCTGAGAACTACGAGCAAATGCGTGATCTGGCTGTCCCGGTGAATCATGCTCATTTAATTTACAACAGTCTCGTCTACGATTCACTGTGAGTATGCAAAATTTGTTGACTCGGGGGAATAGAAAACCAACGCGAATTCGGTGATTAAGGACCATAACTCGTATTGTTTGTTATTAAGCTGTTGTACCACTATAATCGTAATGTGTAGCTGCGATTGGGCGGGCCGGAAATGGTGTACGGAGCAGGGTGTCCGGAGTGGCTCTGACCGGTCCTCTGTCGGTTCCGGCAGGGCTCGTCAGGCGCCGGTGGTGTTTCGGGTGGCTCTGACCTGTCCTCTGTTTTCCGGCAGGGCTCGTCGCGCCGGCGGTTTCGGGTGGCTCTGACCGGTCCTCTGTCGTTCCGCAGGGCTCTTGGGCGCCGCGGTGGTGTCCGGGGTGGCTCTGACCGGTCCTCTGTCGGTTCCGGCAGGGCTCGTCGGGCGCCGGCGGTGATGTCCGGGGTGGCTCTGACCGGTCCTCTGTCGGTTCCGGCAGGGCTCGTTGGGCGCCGGCGGTGGTGTCCGGGGTGGCTCTGACCGGTCCTCTGTCGGTTCCGGCAGGGCTCGTCGGGCGCCGGCGGTGCGACTGTGGTCGTCGGTGCTGCCACCTGCCGCCAACCACATTGCACGCTGCAGCTCTGGCGGCGCCTGGAACCGTCGGCCGGACAACTCCCCCCTCTGGAACTGCTTCGACCACCTACACTACGGAGATGCGGTGCAAGGCCAGTACAAGAGCTTGTTGTTGCAGTATCTCTGCCCGGCGGCGGCTGCCGGGTAGTGGTTTCACTCATACGTCTGCAGCTGGAAGTGCAGAAGTGGCTTGGCTTTGAATGGGTCGTTTGCCCGGTCCAGGGACCAAGTAAGCCAAATCATTTTTCTGTGATTTTGGGCTCATTGATTTCAATTGTATTTTGCGCCCAGCAAGAAAGCCAAGTGTTGTTGATCCAATTTTGTTATGTTTAAAGGTTTATGCTCAAACAATGAATATCCCAGCGTGTTATTCAAATTAAATCGGCCCTACTTATGTCCCATTTTCAAAGATCGACCAGGGACATTGCAGAGATCATGGAACTGTTTTTATATGAATGTTTCGACATGCTCATTTACGGAAATATCGCATTATTTGAGCGATAGTGGTCCATTATTGTTTGGTAAAGTCAGGACCGTGCCAGTTGGACAGGAGTCAGAAGAATAGCGCCAGACAGCGTCGAGAGCACGCTTGGTAAAGGTCACGCGTGCCTGTATGTTAAGTTTACTGCTGGACTGACTTATGCATTTTGCATGTGGGTGTCCCATGAAGAAGTACGCCCAGAATTGTTTCTATAAAATGTAAAAACAGTGTTGTAGGGCCAAGATTTGGTATATATATATATATATATATATATATATATATATATATATATATATATATATATATATATATGAATGTATATATGTATAATCAGAATGGGATGGCAACTGAGAGCCATTAGTATTGCTTGTTGCGAGCTGGTTTTCACTGGCTCATTGAGCCCTCAGCATATATTCCAGACGAGCCCCACGGTGCTCTTTGGCCATGGGCGGGCGAACTCTGCAGGCTGTGGGTGGCGTTGTCGGTCACGGCCGAAACCTGGCTCACTTCCATGACTATGGCCGCCTTCAATTCCTCTGTTGTACTCGGCCTTCCCACGTACATCCGGTCCTTTAGGTAGCCCCACACGAAGACGAAAGGAAGTGTGCCAGTGGGCTGCCAACTCTCCTGAACTAAGTCCTTTGGACTTGTTCATGTGGAGCTTGTAGGGCATTCTTCAGGTAGTGGCTTTTCTTGCTCAGTTGTTTTCTTTGTTTTGTTTTAGTATTGCTTTATTTTTGCATCGTTATTATGTAGTAGGTGGAACCGTTTTGAGTCGTAATTTGTTATTGGTGTTGGTTGTTAGCAGTGATAGGCGCTTTTTCAAACGATGCTAATTGGAGAAGTTGTTCTGCATCAATATTCATGGACCCATCAGTATCAGAATCTGATTGTCATCAGCATGGAATGCTGATATTAACGCCAAATTTAATTTTTAAGCGTAATACGCTCTCGTTGCCATATGTAGATCTCAAACATTGCGCGTATGACGTTGCCGCTGTGCTGCGTGGTTGAAGTATGCCAGCTGGGAGTGAAGTGGCAGCGCCGGGTGCTGTATTACTCCTTCAAACAGGGCATAGAACAGTGCTTCCCAAACTATGGGTCATGGCCGTTTGAGGCCAGTGAGCTATTCTGTGTGCATCACGGACGCCTCACTTGATGATGCGTGGTTGATGAATGATGCGGCCCTCGTCCATTTGAGACGGACAGATTCATGCATCCTACACACTCTAAGACAAAGACAATATCATCATTTGATGATGATGATGATATTGTTGTGAAGGAGTAAGTCTTTGACTTTGAAGCGTGATGCCAGGGACGGATTTTCTCAACACCTGTCGAGTGAAAATACTTTTGTTGAAAAACCATGCTAGAATTATTTAATGATTTAACTTAGCATAAATGGAACGTGTGTTTTGCTCTCGATTAAACCCCGCATAATACACTGTGATCATTTGAATGAATTTTTTAACATTCTTATTTAGGATAGATTGCTTGTGAAAATTCGTCATCCGAGGTAATTTTCTGTTGCAATACTTTAGGATGTTTGAGTATTCAATCACTTTTCCCCGTTTCAAAGGCCTGGGAGCCACTCAAGGATGGCTGCAGCCCACAGAAAGTTTGCCTTCAGGGGCATTCCAGGTCAAAACGACCAAAAAAGTTCAATTTGACACCACCATGTCTAAAAAAATTCTGAAACTTTGGCCCCGGGGTAGTTTTGGGCCCTGAACACAGCTGTGGGAATCTCCGACCCACGGTGGCCGAGATATAGCCTGAGGCATTTTCGAGAGGTCACACTGTAGACTCATCTTTGGAGCTTCATAACTCAGAGATGCATGGTCCAAATCGTAATTTCTATATATCGTTGAGCTCGTCTTGGATCATAAATTATTTAAAAGAAATAAGATTTCAAAATTTGTAAAATTTTGAGCCTTTTGATCTGGCCATCAGAGAGAGAACATTAGCACTACATTCAACACTTTATTTTAGCTCCTCCGACCAATGACCGTAAAACCTGCAAAGGTGAAATTTGTATCAGAAACGTTACATTTGAAATCATTAACGGCTTTACATTTATGCTAAACGATCAGATATATCAAAATCATTCTATCCATAGTGAGGTTATAGAAAATACATTGAAACAGTAGCAATAGCAGATCTAATATGGCACACACACACACACACACACACACACACACACACACACACACACACACACACACACACACACACGCACACGCACACGCACACGCACACGCACACGCACACGCACACGCACACGCACACGCACACGCACACGCACACGCACACGCACACGCACACGCACACGCACACGCACACGCACACACACACACACACACACACACACACACACACACACACACACACACACACACACACACACACACACACACACACACACACACACACACACACACACACACACACACACACACACACACACACACACACAGTTGGCGTTCTGGATCTCTGCCGGGCGCACAACCGTGAACACGTGTTCCAAAATGCGGCAAACGATGCCGACCTTGTCAAATAAATATACATGTTTTCTGATATATAACTACTACTCCATATGTGTTGATATACTCACTTCGTCCAGGGACGAGAGGGACTTAATAACCAAAAGAACAAGCTTCTTGTACTTCTGTGCCCATGTTAGGCATTACAAGGGAAAAACGAAGCACACGTGGTCACATTGTAGTAAGAAAAGGAAGCACATGTTTACGCTTCCAGTGGACAGCGCTCAAATTGGCCCGAACTGGTATTCCCCTATTTCAGAGCTGGCAACAATCGCATGTCATAAACCCTCGATACCCAATAATTTCTGGCGGCGGGAACATGGCTCCCCAAAATCAGGGACAATTAGCCTGATTTTCCTACTTAAGCTACATTTTCATATGACCAAACGGTTGGCTATCACGTGCTTCACTTCCACGCAATCAATGTTAAGTCCGATTAACAAACTTAACAATTCTTCTTTCACACAGTGTTTGACACTTATTTGGCCTTTGCATCACACTCTTCGTATCTAATTGCACGGGCTTTTACCAAAAACACAAATGAACGCAAAACCAGCGTTCAGATCAGAGTTCAAATAAGGGTTCAGCTTTAGCTTCCCCTACTGTTGGCTCCTCGACTGGGAATCTTCCTCCCGGTGTCTGATTAACGTAATGAGTCTGTGCACTGGTCTGTCGTACTCGGAACTACCGATACGCACGCGCACGCTTCTCACCAGTCCGTCGGCGCTCGGATACACCTTTGCGACGCGAGCTAGAGGCCAGCTGCCCCGCGGTATGTCGTCATCGACGACGATGACGATGTCGTTCGGCTGCAAATTCGGGTGTGTCTGGTGCCATTTCCGGCGCTCTTGCAGGGACGGCAGGAACTCCCGCCGCCAGCGAATCCAGAACTGGTTCGAGAGGTGCTGTACTCGCCTCCAGCGCTGTCTGGCGTAGAGGTCTGGCTGGCTGAAGTGGCCTGGCAGAGGGAGTACTACTTTGGACTTTAGTGTTAGAAGCTGGCTAGGGGTGATAGGTTCTACTATGTTAGTGCTATTCATACTAGTACAGGACAGAGGACGACTGTTGACAACACTTTCTGCTTCCGTCATAACCGTTCGGAGCGACTCGTCGTCCAGCTGCTGGCCGTTCTCTTGGAGAATGCTGTTGAGGGCAGATCTCACGGAGCGTATCTGCCGCTCCCATACTCCTCCCATGTGACTCGCCTTTGGTGTGTTGCGTTGAAACTCAATCCAGTCACAATTATCCTTTAGGAGAGTTCTTCTGATCTGCTCATGCTCCATTTCACTGAGTGCAGACTCCAGTAGGCTCTTTCCGCCTATGAAATTGCTGCCGTTGTCACAATACAGCTTTCTGACGGGTCCTCTGCGATTGACGAAGCGCCTGTATGCGTTGAGGAACGAGTCTGCAGACATTGAGTTGAGTGTTTCTATGTGAACACTTCGTGAGCTGAAGCAGGTGAAAATGATACCCCAGCGCTTCAATTCGCTACGACGTTCCTTGATCAGGAATGGACCGAAGCAGTCAGTACCGCAGTGAGCAAAAGGCTCAGCCTCTTCCACTCTGGATGCCGGCAGATCTGACATTTTCTGTTGGCAGGGGGTTCCCCTCAGTCTTATGCACTTAATGCAATCCATGATGTGACGCCCTACAGCTGATCTACCTCTAATGATCCAAAATCCAGAGAGCCTAATCTCACTTAGGCTCATCTCCCTTCCTGAGTGTTTGGTACTCTCATGGAAGTGCGAGATTACAAGTCGTGTCACATGATCGTGTTTGGGGAGGATGGCAGGATGTGCCACTTCATACGGTTGCTCACTTCTGTTCATTCGTCCTCCGACACGCAGCAGTCCATCCTCCGCCACGAACGGATCTAGGCGATACAGGTCACTTTGCTTCTTCACGCTTTGCCATTCACCTTTCTTGCCTTTCTGAGGGGACATGGAAGCCAGTTCTTCAGCGAACGCTTCTTCTTGTACTGACTTGATGATGGATATCTCAGCTGACCTGAGCTCGTCTGTGTCAATAGGGGCGTCAGTCAATGACGGGTCTTTCTGGGTTACCTGGTTATGGTTACCTTTTTTCTGCCGCACACACTGGAGCAGACGTCGCCTATATCTTAGGCAGATCGCTACTGCCTTCTTGGCACCAAACCAGGTGGAGAATCGGTTCAACCTCTCCGACAGCGATGCATATTGTCTGCTCTCCTGTTGGGTGACTGTGGCTAGGACCATTTTCCTTTTCACTTCTGGGTCGTCTTGTTCAACTTCGATTACGTCCCCTTGCAGCGGCACCTCCACTGAACCAGTGAGAAATGAGGGACCGTGCCACCACAGCTTGATGTCTTTAAGTTCTTGGGCATTGAGCCCACGTGAGGCGAGGTCAGCTGGGTTTTCCGCAGACTTCACATACCTCCATTGTTCTGGGGCAGTGTGCTCTCGTATTTGCTGCACGCGGTTTGCAACAAACACATGGAATCTGCGGGTTTCGTTGTATATGTACCCCAGGGTAACGTTGCTGTCCGTCCAATAGTACTCATTGATGCCCGGTATGTCGATTTCCTTCCTGACAAAGCGAGCCACCTTCACTGACAGCGCCGCAGCTGTCAACTCTAGACGGGGAATCGTCACTGTCCGTTTCGGTGTCACCTTTGCTTTGCTGAAGACCAGGTTTGACGATATGTGTCCGTGTTCTGTGACTGTTCGCAGATAGGTGCATTGTCCATACCCGCTGGTGCTGGCGTCAGAGAAGTGATGCAGTTCATATAGCTTCACTCTTCCGTCTATGCCTGGGGAGTACCACCTTGGCACTGAAATGCCTGAGATCAGGTGTGCGCTGTGCTTCCATTTTTGCCATTTTGACTCCATCAACTCTGAGACTGCGTCGTCCCAGCCCATGCCGTCACAGCACAACTGCTTCAGCATGTTCTTTCCCTGCAGAATGAAAGGGGAAATGTACCCACATGGGTCAAACAGTGAACTCACTGATGAGAGTATGCCGCGTCTTGTGGACGGTTTCTCTGGGATGTCCAGGTTGAAGAGGAAGGTGTCCTTCTCGGTGTCCCACTTAATCCCCAAGGTTTTCTCCTGGGCAGGAGGGTGATGATTAACATCCACACACTGGAGGTTCTGGGGGCGGCTCTCTGGCGGAAGGCTTTCCATGACGGAGGCGTTGTTGGAGGCGAACTTATGCAGCCGGAATCCACCTTCAGCGCACAGATTGATGGTGCTGTGAGCGATGCGCACTGCGGATTCGACGTCAGATGCACTGGTGAGTCCATCATCTATGTAGAAGTTCTTTCTCACAAAGTCAGCCGCTTCCTTTCCATGTTCACTCTCATATTCGTCCGCTGTCCTCCTCAGGGCGTGCATAGCGCAGGCAGGTGACGATGTTGCGCCGAATAAGTGCGTCGTCATCCTGTACTCTGCTGGCTGTTTGCTGAGGTCACCTTCCTTCCACCACAAGAATCTCAGCAGATTCCTGTGCTGGACGCTGACGCCTACCTGTTTAAACATGCCCTCAATATCACAACTGAGGGCCACTGGTTCCCTGCGGAAGCGCATCAGCACACCAGCTAAACTGTTGGTGTAGTCAGGTCCCTGTAGGAGCTGGCTGTTCAATGAAAAGCCATCATATTCCGCGCTGCAGTCATGCACCACGCGGATTTTGCCTTTCTTGGGGTGGTACACACCATGGTGCGGTACGTACCACACCTTTCCGTCGTTGACGACGATCTCACTCTCTGGTACAGGCTCAGCATACCCCTTTTCTAGCGTGTCATTCATGAAGGCGTCACAGTCTCTCTTGAAGTCAGGGTTTTGAGACAACTTTCGCTTCAAGCTATACAGTCGCCGCAGAGCCATCTTCTTGTTGTCAGGGAAGTTCACACTTTCATCCCTTAGCGGAAGCGGGCCTTCATAGTGTCCATCGTCTCGCTGATTGAAACCTTCATCCATTGTCTTCATGAATCTCCGGTCTTCCTGAGATACTTTCTTCTCTGAGGCTTCTTCGAAAAAAATCGGCCTCAAACATTCGTGCGACTTGTGAGGGGCTTACCTCGTGCGCATGCGTCTTTAACGCAAAGTGACAGATCTTAGTGTGCTCGGGTTCCACCCGCACACAGTGACAGGTTGCTTTGCTGGGTGAGCCGTGAACATGGCCGACTACACTCCAACCCAGTTCTGTCTTGATAGCCCAAGGATCGTCACTGTTCCCCGGTACTACCTCCTTTGGTTTCACTGCCCATGGGCAGTTCATGCCTATAAGAAGACCGATTTCTGCGTCTGGGTAGTAACCTGGTAGCTCTGTTGCTACTTTATCCAGATGCGACCACTGAGATATCGTCTGGCGCCTTGGGATCAGGCGGCGCTCAGCTGGGATCTCACTCCGTGAGTAGCTGGTGGGCAGACTGATCCAGTCTGTGGCTCCAACTGCTTGAACTGACAGTCCTTTAACGGCGGAGCTGGTCACTGTTGTTTTACCTGCCATTGTGCTTAGTTCTAGAAGCACATCTTCTCCAGAAGCAGACATGTTTTGGAGAACGGTTTCCTTTATAAAACAGGCGTCTGACTGTGGGTCTAGAACTGCATAAACAATCTCTGTATGTTCTGGGGTCTCTTCCTGTCTGAGCACAACTGGAACGATCATTGAATGAGAGCAGGTAGGCTTGTCACACTTGTCATCAACTCCTACTTGGAAAGACGTTGCCTGCGACTGAGGCAAGTTCCCTCTTGCAGATGTGCTCTGGTTGCCCTGTGAGGAGTTCCCTAACTGCTTAACCTGTGTTTCCTCAATCCTTGTGCCCGCTACCAGAGCTTCGTTATGCAGCAATGTGGGGTGGAGTCGCCCGCATGTTTCACACCGTCTCTTCCTCCGACACTCATTCCAGACGTGGCCACTTCGAAGGCAGCCTCTACAGAGACGATGAACGTTCACCACTTCTTGTCGTTCTGTGAGAGACATGGCCCTGAACTTCGGACATTCTTCAAGTGTGTGCTGGATGTTGCACAGTTTGCACTCAAAAAATGGTCGTCTTGCTCCTCTTTGTTGGATAGTTGAGGGTTCACGTCTCTGGTTGGAGCTAGGGCTGTCTGGTCCTGATGTTGCAGCAGAAAAGAAGGCTCTTGCCCTTTCTTTGCTGTGCTGCTTCCTGGCAGTGAATCTGAAGTCTGAGGAAGACTCTTCAGGATTCTGCACGGGTCCGCATGCCACTCTGGCCTCTCGGTTTACAAACTCTACAAACTCTGCAAAGGATGGATATCCTGGTGCAACACCACATTGTGGTTCGTAGAGCCTCGAGTCAACTACACGTTTCCACCTGTCCACCAGCTGCCTTGGCAGCTTCTGCAGGATGATGTTATTCTCCAGGTAGTCATTGAGCGATCCCAAACCAGCTGTATGTTGGGAGACCGACAGGCAGCTATCCAGGAAATCAGCTAGTCGTCTCAGCCCCTTCCCATCTCCAGGGCGAATCGTGGGCCACTCTCTCAGACGGCGCCGATATGTACTGGCAGTAATGAAGTCGTTGCCAAAGCGCTCAGTTAGCTTCTTATTTGCTGCCAGGTATGCGTCCTCAGTCCTCAGAAGAAGGAGTCCTTCAATGGCTGCTCTGGCATCACCGGATGTATACTGCGCCATGAAGTGTAGCCGCTCGGCAGGGTCGGACGTTCTGTTCTCAATGTAGCTTTCAAAGCTTTTCATCCAGAGTTGAAATTTCTCCACATCCCCAGAGAAGACTGCTGGCTCCAAAGCTGGTAGGCAGTTCCTTCTGTTTTGCTCCATTAGTAGGTTGGATAAACCAGTCAGGACCCTGGCGGCACCATCTTCCTGTACACATCTGGAATCTCACATAGTATGTTCAAGGGACGATCGTTTCATAATCGGCAGGGTTCGCAGTTCAAATACTACTTTGAAAGACTGAGGGGAAAACACCGAATGTATTTGTCGAGTACTTTGCATCGGTTTGGAACAAGACAAATATATACATCTATGTTTTAGGCGATGGTCAAATTAATTCTCAAGCTTCTACGCTCCACTTGGGGTAAAACATCAGGTGATGAACAAAAATCATCCTGCTTTTTGCAACCAGTAACCATTTCAAGGACAACGGAATACACTAACATCAATGACCGTCATCAGATCACTCATTCCTTCCGGAAAATCAAAGATAGCAGTAGGTATACTAGTATGTTTGTAATCGGATTTACGATCAATCACGCAGCACTCCCGCAAAACAAAGAATCTTAAAAGAAAAGGCACAACACTGCATGGTTGGAACATCTAGGCATACGAAACCTGAACCTCCCGTCCTTCGTCTGTGGAGAGTTCATGAACAGTGATGGCTGTCTCATTTACTGGCGTTAGTTTGTGGAACCTTTTGGCTCCTTTTAACGTAATCGCCCTGGCAAATCGACTCTCGAGCAGGCTGACTGGCAACCTTGGCTACTGTTGTTTGTGAAACATACAAAAACTTTATCGCACTGACGAACTTTCGCGCCAGAAACCGGTACATACCTTTAGCATCTAGTATCTGATCTTTCAGTGGCCTTTTCAAACTTTCGTGATAAGTTGCCCGTTGGACGGTACCACCGATACCATCGCAGGCGCCTTTGCCATGCGAAGTGGCGAAAAATTCCACTCACAGGATATAGCTTCAAAATCGTGTGCGTGGTGGCTAATGTTAATGAAGTTAAATCTATTATTGTACTGAGCAGCACAACCGTCAGTAAAGTAATGTACTTTCTTGAGCCCCTCCGATAGCTTTCGTACTTCAGGCATGAGTTCTCTCAAAAACGCATGTACCTATAAGCGTGCCGGGCCGTCGGGGAATGGAGACGCTTGGAGTACCTCAATCAGGGTTTATTATTGCCGCAGACATCCACATGATCAGTCGGCGTATCCCGTGCTCCGCAATCAGGCATCATGCCCGCGTCCTGAGAACAGGTTACAATGTCACATCACATCACATCATAGCAAAGTTCTAAATAGATACGAAAGCCAAACGGACAGTATAACAAAAACATGAAAGAGAACCGAAACAATTACATGAAACACTCGCACGGTAATTAATTAATGTGCTAACTGTTTTAACATATTTAAATGAAAGTGCCTAATACATACGTACCGTTCAGGCAGACGCCACGCATGACCACTCGCCAGGATGCTGATAACGGAATTGACCGCACTTCCGGTCCGACACCGGGCGTCACCTCGGCCACTCGCCGCTGGCTCGCGCCAATAGTCCCCCGCACCCTCATTGGCGCTTCACGATGGGACCGCTGGGTCACATGACCCGGCACCGCCTCAGGCCGCGCGCGCCCAGGACGGCAGCCTCCCTAACCGCGGAACAAGCAGCCGGAAACCAACGACACTGAACCAAATTAAACACCGCTTACATACCATCGCAGTGTTGTGTTTTGTACCGTCCGATATCACGCAGAAGCTTTGGTGGCTTAACGGTTGGCCATCGCCGGCTCTCCAGTAAACGATGAATGGATGAACAGTACACTGGGAGCTGTCCCAGTGGAAACCTTGGACAGCATCTTGGACCACAAAGGAAAAGTTTTCAGCAAAGTCCCCGTGTATGATGACCTCACCAGCGGGCAGAGTCTCTTTTAAGTGGCCAAAGTATTTTGACTGGGCCTGGGCTCTGAAGTCGTGTTTGGTTAAATCAACAATCTGATTGCTTTAAGTTCTTAGACACTCGCTTCGGGTTTCTATTATGTCTTTTAGAGTGCACCTATCCGTGCTCACCCACTGTTTGTATCGAATCTCCTCGTCGTCGCAATCATCGGCATCAGCACACTCGTTGCCTGGGCCAGCAAGGTCAGCATCACTGGACTCATCACTGTCATTACCACCCTTATCCTTCAATCGATCAGACTTTGGTTGAAAGTGTCGAAGAAACTCGAACACTCCGTTTTCACCCGGACAGCCTTCACATGCATGCATCATGCAGTCCCGTCTCGTCACATCGCAAACAGCATGGGACAGCAGGTCACGGTATGTTACATCAGGGAGATCCAGCGCCGAAATTAACAGTGCTGGGTCTTGACGATACACACAGACACACACAGAATGTGTTCTGCTGCTCCCCACAAGGACACAGTTTTTTTGGTCTGAGCGCAGCGAAAGAAGAGAAGCCGATCTTGGGGTTGTTTTCATTGTCTTTGTACAAATTATACAACTCTCGCAAGTTGCCTAGCATAAGCCTTTTCTGAACCGTGGCTCGCACCCCATCTCCACTACGAATTGACACGCAGTCTTTTTTTGCCTGGACACATCCTACTCACATCGTCGAATTCATAAAACCTCTTCACCACCGACTGTTCTTCCTCACCTACGTGGCGGCCTCTGCTGGTTGAGTGAATCTCTGGCACCAGGCCCAGATTCTTTTTCACCTCTCGACTTTTCTTAACCATATACACAGTAGCTCCGAAAAATTCGGCAGTCTTGGCCTGCTGGAATGGTGACAGGGTGGGCAGGGACAGTCGACGATTGTAGCTGGTACTGGCTTGAAACTCCTCCCTGATCTCCTCCATGAGGTGTTCGTACCTACGGAATTATCACATATGATTATATGCCTCAGTTTGATTGGGCAAGCATCGAGAATAAATTTGCATACCATATTGTTATTCATTTTAATGTCGACGGGTACCTGTATGCATAGTGCTTAAGGTTTAAAGATAAGCTGGCCTGTTTGTGACCCCGTGCCCTTTTGATTTATTTTTGTTCAATTCCTGGTGTTTGGATTTCCGTTTGGAATTGTTTATTTAGTCTCCGTTCGACTGAAATATTCTTATTAACTAATCATCTACTGATCTTTGTTCAAGCAGTACTAACCTGTCTAAGACTGTGTCGTGTTGTCTTGGTCGCTTTGTTGGACAGGTACCCGGTGTTGGAATTTCTACTTCCAAAGACTGCTCCAACTTGCGTTTTAGGGCACGGGTTGCGCTTTTCAGTTTGACAGTTCCTACCTCTTGAATCTGTTCTCGACGTTTTCCTCCTGAAAATATATTTAAATCTTATAATTGTATTAAAAGTCGAATATCTCGGAAAGCTTATAAAGAGTCGGACCATTAGAATCAAACTCTCGAGCCACTTGTCAACTCCAGAAAGCAGTGGCGGGTCCAGGGCTTCGTGGGGGCCTAGGGGACTCGAGCCTACTCCGCCATCGCCTAGAATCAGCCTCCGGCTTTGCATTTACTACAGCTACTCTGACATTTAGGAGGGCTTAAGCCCCCTACAGCCCCCCTTGTATCCACGACTGCCAGAAGGCTTACACTGCAAGCCTGATTTCACTTATTTTGAAATAACAAGTTTGTAACAACAAATATTTATACAAAAGCTCAGTCCATCACACTAGTTATTAACAAACAACTACTATAAAACGTCTGTACTCACTCGTGCTGGTTTAAGGTGAAATTCCTAGCATGGGCATCAACGTCTCCGTTTCCTGCCGGTGAATTTCTATTTCTGATAGCGATGATCCACTGCCATCTTCGCCGTGGCTGCTGCTGCTCAATACTACCGGCCTTTCATGTGAGTCGCCTTCCTCTTCAAGTGGTATAGATTTTGGATCCCTTGATAGCTTTATTCGACAGCTAACAGAAATAAAATCACCCTTTTTTACACGGGGATGACCCACTCTGTTTCTAAGGACTTCGGACACTATGCTCAATCCCCGTTGAATTTTCTTTTTATGACGCACGAACGGGTCACAGCGGACACGCTCCCTGAGAGACATCGTGAGAAATGTGCCCACTCACAACCATCAGTCGTAGAATACTCAGCCATGAATCTCAGAGCACTGACGTATGCACACTGCGTGCGTTATCTCCCATTCGACGGTGTTTGCGTTGGACACCCCTTCCGCGCCTTATCATCGCGCGAGCACCGCGCTGTTGACGCTGAGGTCGAGCGCTGGTGTGCAAAACATCGTCTGTGCTTATGATGGTGACCATAACACCTGTTACATGGAAGCCGGGGAAGGGTTAGGGGGCTTCAAACAAAGGGTAATTTGTCACAAAAACATTGTTCATATATATATATATATATATATATATATATATATATATGTAGTTTTTTGTACTACCTGTGGAAACCTGAGGAGGCCGGTTGCCCGCCCCCTTGTGTGGGCGCGTGTTAATTCTCATAATTTCTGACACTTGCACGATGAAAATTTCGTAAAGATAATGTAATATCATTGCAAGCAACCGATTCCAAAGGCAATCGCTTTGTTTGTAGTGTTAGACATAAGGCTGTACTACTGCAGTGGTCAAAAACCGTCTGCATACCTACCTTAGGTGCTAAAAATTTGGGATTTATAGCAAGAACGCATTTTTTTATTTTTTATCAAAAGATAAATTAGGTAGAAAATTTTTGAGGTGTCTAAAAGGTTAATTTCAACTGCCAAAAGGTCAAGCTAGGTCACAAAAGAAAAGGTCAAACGAATTAGAAGTCAAAAATCTTTAAATTTTCTTTTTTTCAAAATGATATATGATTCAAGACGAGTTCAATGATATACAAAACTTGTTACTCAGGCAATGCGTTTTCGAGTTATGAAGCATCAAAGATGAGTCTACAAGGTGACCTCCCGAAAATGCCTCGGGCTATAACTCGGTCACCGTTGGTCTGAGGGGACTAAGATCCTCACAGACGTGTTCCTGGCCCAAAACTACCCCGGAGACAAAGTTTCAGATTTTTTCTAGACATGGTGGTGTCAAGCCTTGGTCGATCTGTCCTGGAATCCCCCTTCAGGCAGAACTCTATCTTCACTGTCGAGCAGTCTACCCTCATCCTTAAGTTTGATGAGCTTAAGAATGTTACATCTGTTAGGAGAACCTTCAGAGTCAAGGTCTTCCCTCAAAATCCTGAGAAGGTGCCCTCGCGATTTCAGTTTCAGCGAGTTATTGATTGTTTCGTAAAGACTGCCTCTGCCAGCCCCAAAATCAATGCTTGGAAGCCTCTCACTTTGGAGGAAAACATCCAGGAGTTGAGCAACTTCTTTGACAGTAACTTCAAGGCCCACGTCAGGGACGCAGTGCAGGGCATATCTTCCAGGTCTGACCAAAACTCATCCCCAGCTCCTGCACTGTGTCCCTGATGTGGGCCTTGGGGTTACTGTAAAAAGTCACTCACCTGGATGTTTTCCCCCAAAGTGGGAGGCTTTGCAGCATTGACTTTTTTCCCGGCAGAGGCAGTCTTCAGGAAACAATATCTCGCTGAAACTGGAATAGCGAGGGCACCTTCTGATGGTTTTGAGGGAAGAACTTGACTCAGAAGGCCCCTCTGACAGTTGTCACATTCTTGAGCTCACCAAACTTAAGGATGATGAAAGTGGACTGCTTTACAGTGAGGCAGAGTTCTGCCTGAAGGCAAACTGGGGGGCTGGAGCCATCCTGGAGTGGCTCCCAGGTCTCTAAAACAAGGAAAAGTGATTGGATACTCAAATGTCCCAAAGTATTGCAACTGAAAATCCCCTGGGATGAGGAATTTTTACAAACTATTTTTCCTAAATAAGGATATTAAAAAAACACTTTCAAATGATCACGCTGTAGCTATCGTTATCCTCATCGTTTTATCGAAGTTATCCATCTCATCAGGTTATCGTTATCGAATTCACCGACCTCGGAAAAGAATATAGAGTTCTCCTTACCGAAGTCGGGCGAAATTGTCGTGTCCCCACAACCAGTATCCAATTTGAAATCTTTTCATTCAAAACTCAGGCAAGCTAATATCTTGAAGAGCCATTTGACAGAACGAGTTGGGAACGTGTAAATTTAAAAAGGTGGTGTTTATTTTTTATATTTAATATCCAACTTGTCAGTGTATACCTTTACCTTTAAGCTAATACCTGTTTGAAAATAAAAAAAACCTGCAAAAGGGTGTGAAAGTAGGATGTAGGTTTCATATTGTATGGGATATCAAAATATGCATTGGATCATACTTTTGGGGTATGATGTGTTTTTCCGGCGTCGAGTATGCATATATCATACTGGGGAATAATTAAACATGGTTTTCAGAAACCCACCAGTAGATGACTGTAAGAAGAACAAAAGCATGATGTTCTCCAGTTTCATGTTATCTTACTGGAATCTGTGTCACGAACGGTTTTTCATCCAATTCAAAACCGTTCATGCATAAAATACAATTTTAGCATTCTTACATACGAAAAAGGATAATAATATTTATACTTTCGCCTGCTCATTGTACAGCCGGTTCCACACTGATTGGGAGGTATAGGTGTCAGTTGTTTTAAGAAATATCTTTAAAACGATTACACTTCTCACAAAAGGTTGCATATCTAGTGATGTATTTTGACGAGCTCTTTGAATGTGGGCCCCTGCGAACTGGATGATACATCAATTTAGCAAGTTATGGACAAAAAACTGTTTTCGCTGATCCAGATGATTTTCTGTGTCTTTTCTCAATTACTTACGAATTTTGGACCCGATTAAGTATTTTTGTACGTCAGTTCATACATTCAGTTAAAACGCAGCAGATGAGGCAACAATGTGGTCGGCAGGAAACATCACTTGAGAGATATTTCGCAAAAACGACCACGGCCTAATGCCTACCAATCAGCATGGAACCGGCTATACCTCTAAATATTGTAAAAACGTAATATATGCTTTGTGGGGGTTTTGGGGCCGGTACAGCGGTGCTTTATCATGATTCCAATTCAAAAGGAGACTATCTTCAGTGAACCCAAAAGGTATCCAGGATGACAAAAGTCGGAATACTTGACCGCTAAGTGGTACTCCTAGCCCTTCTTCAAATCATCTATGCTTACTAGTTTCCAAGAGACAAGCAGTTTAGTCGATTTGAGTAATGGGATGTTTGTTTCTCCCCAGTTTAGAGTGACTCCGCCGCTGTTTTGCCGCTGTATGTGTGATGCAGAGAAACTGCCGCTGTTTTATTATAGCCAAGCGTATACTCGTGGAGTAGGTTCTTGTTTATTTAGGTATTTAGATCGATGAGCGACGGGCCATTGCCCGCTCTTGACTCAAGTGCAGAACGTGAAAACCACTGAAGCCGAAGCAACTCTCCTATTGGATACAAAGTGGCATCTACATTAGGTGAGCGTTCGTTTTGATCCACAGTGTCTCGTCATTGCAGTCTGTGACATCACTCGCGCCGGCCTTCTGTAGCCTTGTGTTTCATATAGGTATGTCTCACTCACATTCTATGTAACAAGCATCAAGGTGAATTTTATTCACTGAACGGACGAGTGTGCTCGTTTCATGTCTTGCCACTTCAGTGGTTTACCAGTACAGAGCTTGCCCCTCATCGTGTAAATTTGATTTTTTGGACCCAACCAACCACTATTGACCATCCAATACAACGAATGATGAAGTCACAGCTCTCAGCTACTCGACCCGAAGATTGTCCATTAATGAATTGTGCACACTCCGTGAAGCGTGTATGCTTGTGCTGGCGAAGATGTGAAATCTGTCTGCTCTTTTTCTCTTGCCTTCTTTTGTTGAAAAGAGAAGCCTCTTTCAGGGCAACCAGGGGCTTTAGGGTTTCCAGATTTGATTCTAGTCCTGTTGGCTCAGAGCTGGGCGAAATTTTATATACTTACTATGGAACACAATTTGCGCATATCTGTACAAAATATATTTTGAGGGCGGAACGGAGCGAAATTCCTTAGATTTCTTTTGGGACATGACGCTACGCACATACTGAGTTGAGCAGGATGAAAAGGGTATAAGAATGCCGTGGTAGCCTCTATTGTACAATATGGAGACACGCGGCTCCCTTCCGACGCGGGCGTGTTTTGAGCGCGCACGTGGTGCTGGTTCTTCCTGTGAGTCAACAGGCCACGTGCGCCGGTTCCAGTGCCAACCGTGGGAGCCTGGAGGGCGCCTGTCCCGGATGTTTGGGCAAGTAGTCTGGCCATTACCCCCGCTAGTGCTGGCAAAGCGCCTTCCAGACCTGGCGGCTGGAGGAATACCTCAGACTTCGGTGCTCAGTCGTTTGTCGAGGATACGGGTGCTATGACGTGTTGAAAGCCACTGTTTTGTGTTGTGTTTTTTTATTCTCATTTAATGGTCTTTTCTGTACTGTCCAAGGGATAGAGTTTGTTGTGGTGCTGACCTTGAACGTGGCCAGCAAGTGGAGTTGTCTAGCGAAAAAGGCGCGGCGTACCCAACAGTGAGTGACCAGAACAGCACCAACCCCTATTCGCAAGGTAGCCGGATGCATCGCCGGGCACCGGTGTGGAGTGCGATTCGTCGTTCGTGTCGCACAGGTGGAATGTGCTCACTGGCCAGTGTTACACGCTCGGTCTTACGTGTGTGTTGTTTCGTGGCTCTGTGCTTGGTCAGTTGGTGGACGGGTGTAGTTCCAGCCCGCTGTAGGGTTAGTTCCAGCCCATAGGATTGCCACTTTTGATACGTGCTATTGTCCTCCCTGACACGAGTGATTGTTAGCCGGCGATCATTTGTTCGCCGGTTTGGAACTGCGAAGCGGACGACGTTTTCTTGGGTAAGGAGGATGGTCGACATGGGATTTCCTTACAGTTTGTTCATATGTTTGTTACTATAGAGGAGTGCGTCGGGAATTCATGGAAACACCCCGGTTTGTGTTCACCTAGACTGGTTTTTAACGTGCGGCAAAATCAATGTGCACCTAATATTGTAACTATGCGAGTCTTGTTACCCGTCCTGTTTAGCTTGTTAACCGTTGTCATTATATTTCGTCTTGTTTGCCTCTACGCGTGAATGCATCGGCATGGTCGTTGATTTTGTTCCCATGATCTCTATATTTTCATACACAGTACAAAGATGTTCAGGTTCTCTGTTTTTTTGGTGCGGAGTTGAGCGGCTCGTCGGCGCCAGACGAGTACACCTGAGCGGCTCGTAGGTGCCAGTGAGAGTCCACCTGAACGGGAGCCGCAGCTCGGCGTCTCCGGTTTCGGCGGCCCCCTGCTGTCATCAGCGCCACCGGCGCCGTATGAGGCGCTATTTCTGCCGCCGCGCCAGATATGCCGCTGGCACCGGCCCGCGCTGTCACCGCCACCGCGCCGCGCCGCCGCCAAATGCGTCACTATCGGCACCATTGCTCCATTGAACACCGACACCTCTCCGGCGGCGCTGGCCAACGGCGATTTACAGCCCGAGCAGCGAGACGCCACTGTTCTCTCTCTCTCTCTCTCTCTCTCTCTCTCTCTCTCTCTCTCTCTCTCTCTCTCTCTCTCTCTCTCTCTCTCTCTCTCTCTCTCTCTCTCTCTCTCTCTCTCTCTCTCTCTCTCTCTCTCTCTCTCTCTCTCTCTCTCTCTCTCTCTCTCTCTCTCTCTCTCTCTCTCTCTCTCTCTCTCTGCTCTGCTCTGCTCTGCTCTGCTCTGCTCTGCTCTGCTCTGCTCTGCTCTGCTCTGCTCTGAATGTTCCGTCTCCTTATTCATCCTTTCTTCATTCGTGATTATTCAAGCTCATCGGAAGCATGGTTTCTATTTTATAGCGCACTACATGTGATTATGCCTCTAGTGATTCCTGGCCTCCAGCTGAGCGGATCTCACGCAAGCCCTCCAGTGATAACACAAGAGGCAGGGACTTGCATCATAGATCCATTGTTCGAAATTCACCATTAAAAAAGCTTGATTTATCGTAAGTCCATTCTGAAATTTATTTTCATTGTTGTATTCTTTGACGTTTTTCCGGGCTGAAATCTCACGTATGATGTTATCAAAGCTGTGATTTAGCATAGCTCCTTCAGAGCTTCCACAGAAGACCGCCGTGCCGCCGAAGTCACGTGACTGCGGTGGTGGTTGGCAGGGTGAGGGGGCGGGCTGGCGCCGGGGTCCGAGCACCGTGACCGTGTCGGCGCCGGCGCCGCTCCTCTGGCCTGCCGGCCTTACTGCAGCGCCGCACCGCACGCCGAGCCGGAACGATGAAGATGAGGTGGCGGTCATGTCTGAAAAAACAGGTGTCATCAACGGGGGATAAACTGTTCTGGTGATATTTGCGTTATGTGTTTAGGGTTGTATGCACGTCACGGAGAAAACCCCAAGCATCCAAGGCAAGCCTAGTTCGCTAGATTTTAAACTGGTTTTATACCAAATGGGAAATCAAATCCTCACATTCTCTTCGTAAGGGAAACTTCCAGCAAGCCTTTCACTCGAACGAAAGTGATCTAAGGTAAGAGGTGGATGCAGGTGGGCCAGGGTTGCCCGCTTCCCTTTCCTCTCGCCCGCTTCCCCTTCCCCTCTCACGCCAACCTTAATTCGTGCAAAGTACCTTCTCCACGGACTTGACCTCCAAAAATATGGATCCCTTCCGGCTGCCGTAAATGCTTCATTGATCCGCTCCTGTCCAACATTGGCGAAAATAGTGCTTGACCGCACTTCAAGCCACTTGAATTGACCATACATTCGTCAACGGGGCCATTGCAGGACTGTCAAAACTTATCACAGCACGCGTGCAGCTGTGCATGTGACATCCCGGTAAAGTGGGCGTAACCCCATTTCCCTCTCCCTGACTACTCCTCTGTCTCCGTGTCTGAGCTCTGCAACTTAAAAGTTTGGCATATTGACAAAATTGACGAATTCGGTGTATTCGCTACTCAGCATTCTGACCTAGAGAATCACCGGCAGATACACGCAGTTTGAAGCGGCCTCAGGCCTGTTTAATACAAAGAGGGGGAAAATGTGTTCTTTTATAATGGTTTCGAGCAACAAGATATTAAAAGTTTTTGCTATCAATTGCTGCGATGGGTGATGGAAAGGTTGGCTTGTTAAGTACGGAACCCTCACTGAAAAAAACACGTATTTGGACTGAACCCCCGGCCCTCTCCAAAAATGCATTTTTAAATCTGCACGCAATTCAAATGTCAAATTTGTCAGCAAGATTTTAATATAAGTGTATCCTAAACAACGATTCTGAGTGAAAATTGAGGTTAACAAGCATGTACTTATTACAATGTCTATGAACATTGAGTCCATTCTGGATGCATAGCCCCAGGCACAAAAAGTGTTGCTTGATTCTGAATCATAAGTGAAATGAAAGTGCGTTCTGATTTTACGTGCCTTCAAATGGGCAAACAGGTTGCTGCCCAAGCCACTACACTCACCTGACTGGCTACTCTTCTTCCTTGGGCGCCTCTTCCTCCTCCTCCGTTTTGCCTACGATCATCTCGATAAGTGGCTCCAGTTCGATGTTGTTGTCGTCGTCGAACTCCATTTCCGCCATGACCTCGTCCACCTCCTTGGCCTTCATTTTATCACCGAAGGACATCAGCTGACCGCGCATTTGGTCTGTGTTCACTTTTCCCTCGCCGTTATCGAAGGCTTTGAACGCCTTGATGATAACATCGTCGGCATCGGCCTCGCCTGACGCCCGTTGCGCGAACATGTTCAAGAACATGGTGAAGCTGATGGGCCCAGGAGCATCGGACAGCATGTTGTCCAACTCCTGTTCTGTGACGATCTTGCCGACGATGTCGAAACTCTGCCTGATGTCCGTCTTGCTAAGAACACCATCGCGGTCGGCATCCATGATGGTGAAACCTTCCTTGTACTCGTTGATTTGTTGTTGGCTGAATTGCGAGAATACACTGCTCCCTCCTTTTTTGGAGGATTTCTTAGACTGTGGAAAACAGGGGATTGTCACATGGAATACCATTTTTATAGCTGCCCACCAAATAGAAGTACTATTTTGAGAATGCGTGATAGCTGTTCTTTTCTTTGATGAAAACGGAAATAAAATGAACAAGGTCAGAACTTATACGTCACGCATATTTTCCTCTGCCCTTTTTCTTGGTTTTCATATCGCTTAGCTCAAGGCGGGACCATTCACAGTCTCTTTCTGCATCGATTGCTTTTGCTTTGAACCTTGCCCTGCCGAGCCTGAGTCTAATATTAGATTCAGTTCAACATCATTGTCGCATATTTTGTCGGTATGTTCGATGGGTGGCTTGCTTCACACTGCAGTGGCGCGTCCACACGGGCTGTTTTGGGGAACAACGGGGCCCAAAATCGTGAAAAAGCGTTTTAAAGAAGATTGGGAAACATCGGGGATTTGGGGGAAAATGTTCCTTTGCCCCCCCTGAACGCAAGGAGAGCTGAATTCGGGATTGTTCGGATCATATCGTATCGGAATCATATTTTTAAACACAACGAGATGCCATTTTCGCATGAGTTAAGAATCGGAAATATTGAAAGCAGCGAATGTCTGTCGTCTTATAATCGGGGACATGCCGAAGCTCTCTTGCGAGAGTAAAAGTGCAAGGTAACCTCCATCTGCTGTGGCATTCCTTTTTGCGTGGGCTCTCTGCGAGGCTGCTTGCTAAGCGTAGCTTGATGCCAATACAAATGTGACAGCTACCCCCGCCCTCCCCATCCCACGCTAATTTCTCTCAGTGAGCAGATCGTTCATATCTGCATTTTCATTGATGAGGTTGTTGTGGTGAGGGTGACACGGAGTGCCAGTCTGGCTGTTGTGGACAACTCTTCGTTTCTGCTGGTGTGGGAATGTCAACCACGGCCTCTCGATCTCTTCCGCTCGCCATGCGCAACCATCGGTTAGCACCAATTCAGGTATGAGCATAAGGTGCTGATGCCAGTTTTATCGGGACATAGACAGCGATCTATAGTTCATTCTGCTCCCAATCTTTTCCGCTGTGTTGTAATGGGCCACCCCGAAAATATGTAACCCTCTAGAGATACCCAAGGCCGTGCAATCTTCACTGTCATTTCTGAAAGCCGTCCAAAGAATACGTCTGTGGAATTTCTTCAGCAAAGCAAGGCGCCGGGATGAACTTAACAGAGTTTTTACGATCGCCATAGTTTGACACCGTTCCTTAGGGTCTTTTATAAAGAGGGATCTATTTTAAGTTTTGTCCTTCTTTGTTAACATGACAAAGAAACTCAGTACGCTCATGTAAGTAGCTGCACGAAACAAATATATCTAATGTCGCCAGCAGATCATAGGTGGACCCAGGGGCGCAAGGAAGGTTCCCCCCCCGTATCCGGCACCCTTACCCGGCGCCGCCTAAAACGTCCCGGCTCCACCCTGAAACCTCGCACCCCGACCCTCACGGATTCAAGTATCCGTGCCCTTACAAATAGATTTGTCTCCCTCTAAAATACCACTAATTAAGAATTGGCATCCCTACCTAAATTGGCGCCTGTCAGGACCCAAATGGTGCCCCTTGTTAAAGTGCCCGTTCCGGCCAAAAGTCCTGCAAACACCTATGTCAGCGATTGGCAAGGGCAGACCACCTTACTCTTTACGAGCAGAACAATCGTGTAACAACTCGATTCCACGCCTCTAATCCTCATCCGGCTAATTTATGAGGAAAACGTCATTTTAGAAGCATTCGAGCCTATGCGCTTACCTTACTGAAACTTGGTCCAAAGCACTAGACCGGGGCACCCACTCATTTTTCGTTTGTCTGCTAATCAATAATCCGCAGATTTTCTTGACGATTCTTGCAATTACTAACGCGCTGAGATTCGAGGCTCGCGGGTCCTGTAACACTAATCTGCCAAAACTAACACCCAAATCACCTGCTAATCAAGTCAGCAACACTCTGCTAGTCATCCTTTTACTGAAACCCACAAAACATGGTCTCCAATTAATAATAATGCCACTGTATACAGAAACTGTTTAAGCTTAATTGCGAAAGAATCAATACATATAAGAAGTCAGGTATTCACTCGTAATATACATATCCTGTAAGGATGTCCACTACACCTTGCAGGCCTACGTTTTGATCCAACCGTGTGTTTCCACAAGACACCCACTTCCCATTTTCAAGAGCCTGTATTTTCCATTGTCCATTTCGAATCACTCGATAAGCTAATGCATAGAAGAACTAAAATTAGAGAAATTGAAATTAGCGGTCTGTAGACTTAAATGTTGTCACCCCGCTTTTCGCTAATCTTCGATTTCCAGCAATTTGCCAGTCATAAAAGTTTTTCATACTCCATGATTGAGTGGATTAGCGATTTTCGCACATTATTTCGATAAAATACCCGCCTGTAAGGCATCCTATATAACACCCGCTTCTTAAAAGCAATCGACGCAAACACTTGGATGATGAAAAACGAGTAAAAAGGCGTTAAAACTTAACCCGGTACTACATTTATAAATACTTAGATTCCAATCAATGTATCATCTTATTATGCAACCATAATTCCTATCTTATCAGATGTGGTATGTGTCAATAAAACTCATAGCGTCCTCACTATCTACTAGGCTCACTTACCCCTTTCTTTGTGGATGGCATGACTGGCGCTGGTTTGGTGCCTCACTGAAAGCACAAATACCCGTCAGTGCGTTCTGATTTTTTTAGGGCGCTAGCTGAAAACGATGGGTTTGAAAGCTAAAATACTTTTGTACTTCATTATAAACAAACCGTGATAATTCATGGGAATAGAAAGCTTTTCTTGTCTCCATACCCATCTCACAAACGGACATCGTGGCCGGATTGCCGATTGGGGGTTCCTCCCGGGGCGGGCGCCATCCGACCGGGGCCCTTTGACCGGCAAACCTATCGTGGGCGCCAACCTATCGTGGCGCCGATTTTGCATCCTGGGGGTGGAGCCTTTGGGGCGCCATCGCCTTCGGGGGCGCCGTACCTTTCGGGGACGCCGGTCGAGGGGCACGGCCCCCTTGTCCCTCCCCGACCGCCTTGCAAACGGATTCAGTGCAATTTCAAGGCAGTATTCGTGTCACCAAAATTGTTCAGTAAAGAATGAAACTGTGACTTTTGGGTTTGCCAAAATTTTTCTGCTCGTTTGCCTCAATCCACGTAAAATTCACCAGCAGATACGAACGAGGATTTTGCAAAAATCATCTGGGGCGCCCAAATGTGAAACAGTGACTATAATCGCACTATAAACAGGCAAATTGCCATTTTTTGCCTTCCCACAGGCCACTTGAACCAGGTAAAACCTATTTGAAGTCCTTAAAATGACAACCTATAAAATCTCAAGGGATTTCAATACTAACTCGAGGACCTTCAACTGGGGGTGCCCGGGTACATCCAGAGGCCCTGAGGTCCGAAATAAATCCATATCCCTGCCCACAGGTTTCATTAATGTCAGTCTTAAACATTGCTTGCGTCTTCAGTCGTGAAAGTGTTCACCACCAGGATTGGGAGCTTGGATTTTCGAAAATCATTGAGGTGCCCAGGTTTGAGAAAATGACAATAACCATCACGTATGAATAGGTGGCATGGTACTACTTTTGTTTGAGCTCCATACAAACCTGTTGAACTAGACGAAAACGACTTAAAGTCTTGGGAAATGAAAAAAACTATTAAATTTGAAGGATCTTTTAACATTAACTCATCCTTTCATTGAGGGTGCCCGGGCGCCCCCCAAAGATATAAAAATGCACACACTGTACCACAATACATCCTTCAGCGGCTTCTGATATTATCATGAACGACCGAAAATAGTTCAGCTGACCACATGAAATACACCGGTAACACTGCGACGTATGTGCAGGCTTGTAGGACATACATTGTACATAATGTATATACTTCTTTAACTTACGAAATGAGTAGCATTGTGCCTGGGGTTCATGTTTCAGGTCCTGAGGAGTGGTGATTAGAGGGAATTGGTTCTTTGGGTGAAGCAGTGCCCGGTATTAACTTGGCCTGAACCCAGCAGCGCCATCTAGCCCTAGCTAAACGCTTTCTGTTACTTCACCACTTCTGTTGCAGTACGAAATTTTCGGGAAAAGCAGACATGCCACAGGCGTAGACAGTGGCGGATCTAGACGGCAGATTTGGAGGGCAAGTCAAAGTCGATAGCAAAAAAAAAACAACAGCAAAAACGTCACGCGGTGAGGGTATGCCACAATTAAACGAGACGGTAGGTTTTTGTTTTGTTATCCAAGACCCAAGTGTTATGCTGAAGTAAACTGGTGTTGTTTCAAGTTGAGAGTTGAAGCACCAAAACCTTGCTTATAAACTAAAAAGGAGTCGGGGCAAAAAGGAGGTCAACAGTTTGGGGGGGCAAACACAGTTTTGCCCTGTGCTTTTCCGTTTTAGGGCGTGGGGAAAATGTTTTTTTGCCCCCCCCTGGCATCCGCTACTGGACGCAGACAGTCCATGCCTAACTTCCATCCAAAAGACATGACTGTTGACTCGATGGAAAAATTGCGTCCGGTTGTCCTTTAGTACTGAACAAGTATTGTACTTCGTAATGAAATTAAGGCACCTTCATGATCCATGATGGTCTTTCATGACAAAATAGGGACCTTCTATTATCTTCAATGTTCCATTTTATCGTGATATTATAAGTCTTAGTGATTCTAATGAAACTGGACAACTTTCGTGATGCTCGATAGATTTTTGCGTTTACATGTTCCTTTACATGAGTATTCTAAATACGTTGGCGCCTGGTCAGCTCGAATATGCTACGCAAGTGGCGTGCGGCCTCAATCGCCCTGATGCTCCACGTCTGAGGTGCTGCAGCGCTCTCCCGTCACTGGTTTTCACCCCGGTGCTCCCGACTGAGGTGCTGCAGCGCTCTCCCGTCACTGAGTTTCCATAATATCTCCTTGGAGGCGCGACTGCTATTCTGGGCGACTGGGTGCCGACTTCTGAGCTATTGCCCCATGCTAAAATGCTATTACAGAACATGTGCACTGTGGCTGGAGATGTGTCCAGAATTGCTACAGTCTGGTGGGAAAGGTAATTGGGCCCTTTTATGAAAAGACCACCGCCGTTAAAATGCTGGCCGGACCTCTTTAGATGAGCTTCGTATACGTATTGGATCCATGATCTTACTGCTGAATCATCCTCCTGCTCTTGTTTTGTTTGTCACGTAGAGGTAATATTCATATGGAATGCCACTGCACAACTTATAACTGGGGTGAAAGCCTCACCACAGCTCTCAGACGTTTTTTATGCTGTTCAAATTCGACCACTGAGAGGTGATATTTCTGGTGATCGGGTGTCCTTATGTAGTACAAATGTTCTAAATTCGTACACTCTAACGTACAAATGTTCTACATTTGTACATGTACACGTCATTGCAACCATTTTTTGGGATTTAACGACGCACCAACTGCTGAGGTCATGTGGCGTCGGAGGGGGAAGGAAAATAAGCTAGGCTTGAGCTGGGGCAGGTCGCCAAATCCTGTCTCTGGGTGGGCTCGAACCCACGAAACCCTGCATATCTAGCAGGCCGAGCCGAGCGCGTGCGCTAACCGACTGCGTCACGCAGACTCCTCATGGAAGCCATGTTCGGGGCAGCCGATTCACTCAGCAGATTCCTCTGCCCGTCTGTAGGTGCACTGCAGCTTTGTTCAACACCAACGACAGCAGGATTCTTCTGAAGCTTCCATCGCACTTCCAAGTACTTCCAGCTCCTCCTTCCACGCCTATGGACCCTCAATAGCAAAACAATTTCTCATATGACGCTATTGACACTAAAACTCTTTATATCACATGTCTGAATATTAGCCCGTTTTTGTTTGAAGATGCCTTTGACAGTTGTGGTTATTCAGCAAAATTTACATCTGTACATGTTTGCTTGTATGAACATGTATTCGGCGTACAATCTTCTTACCAGGAGGTGGGGCCTGAGTGCTGGGTGCTGACGCCGCTGGTGCGCAGGTGCGACTGAGGCCTGCACCTCGCCGGCAACGATGCAGTTGCCGGCACGCTGCGTTGACGCTCAGGCATCGGCAGCTCTTGAATGCCCAGGAATCCGACCGCTTGAGGTGAATAGTCGCAGCGACGCGCTGGCAGAGTGCCCGGGCGACTGTTTCACATGTGGTACCTGATACCGGGGGACTACCATCGCCAGCGCACGGGTCACCTCATCTCAGACCGGAAATATAGCGGGACCAAGAACAGCCGGAGGGCGCTTAGGTTGCCGGCCGCGCAGGGAATGGGGGCGGCATTTTAAGGAGCAGCTAACAAATACAGACAACAGTTTGACAGTGACGGGAGTGCAAGGTCGGGGTGGTGAGTGTCGGCTTGACCTGGGAAATGGGTACTGTTGCCGGACTGTCATATAATCTCAGCAGTTATTGTTGCCTGAATAGGAAGTCATAGGGCTCGAAGATGTGCCATCATGGATCACTATAAATGTAAAGAAGCCGTAGAGGTTTTTAAGGTTAGGTGATCTCTACCAGTCCGACTCCATGACACAACAGGCTCATGAGTCTCGAGGGTTGTTCATGTTATATTACTTCGTTCAAGGAGCCTAATTCACCTGTCTAATGACCGTTAAACTCTGTCAACCAACCTATTATGTACTGATTTCTAAAGAAATGCACGCGTCAGAGGCATTTGACGCCTGAGCTATACCTGCCATGTCTTCTTCCTGAACTATACCTGTTCCGGAATCAGGTCCTGGTAGGGTTCAATGTTTGGAAGGGCCTCTGAACTAAGGGTCTCCTAGCCCGGTCGTGCTGTGCACTTAATATGATGGAGGGGAGGAAGGGGCAGAAATCTAACGCCCAAGCAATCGTCCAGGAAACAAGATGCACCTCCTTGCATGAATGAAATACGCCGACCCCTTGATGAAAAGAGAAGAGGACGGCCCTCTCCACTATGGCGGCTTGGTACCTTATGACCCTAGCTGTCGAAGCGATCTAAAAGCCCAAGTATGAAGATGATAATGATGCTCTTGGTAACACGGGTCGTCAGCCTTCCCAAAATCTGTTTTGAAAAGTATTTCCTTTTATATCTCTAGAGGTCTGCTTTTTTGTTTGACCCGACCAAAAGTCTCCACATTCCTCCGGCCGACTAAGTATACGGGGAAGTGGAGCTAGTTTTCTGTACATGGGTCGGACTGCACATTACAACTGATAAATCCAAGGTGACGCCCTGGATGGATGTACAGTCATCGTTCATAATCAGGAAATTATTGTCTCTTATCTGCGCCTTTTACATTGAATTGGTCTTTTAGCAGGGTACGTTTGAGGAACCATTTAGCAAAAAAACATTGACGCGATTATAATCATGACGCAATAACAAATGAATAAACTTAATAGTCCCCGAACCATGCACATGTATTGTTTATTTTTGGGATTTTGCTTTTATTGCCTACAAATAGATGACATATAGATTATGACTGTGTAAAATGAAAATCTTCGGTACGCTCCCACAAAATGGAATTCGAAGTCTGGCTTACTGCTGGGTAACTTCCACTGTTTTTTCGGTCTTAAACTCGTTCTGCTCATTGGAGTCTCGTTAAAGACGCTAAGCGTGTTTCCATCGACTCAGCTCTCCTGTTTGCTTTGGTTCGCAGCCTCCCTAAGATTTCCGACCCTTGAATTGTAAGCTTGCGTGTTGCTCTAAGCCGCCTCGGGTCTAGCGCGCCAAAAATGATAACTCCACATTGGAGGCCCGGACCAGCGAAGCTGTCGGGCCACTGCACCCAATGTACCAACAAGAAGGGAATCTATTTCGATATCCGCCCCGGTAGATCTATTGGTAGAGCGTTGGGCTCCGGCCCGCTGCTCAGAAACATTCAGTGGCAATGCATGACCAGGCTTGGGATCGGCTCCTCTGAGACGCTCCGGCGCTTAATAGTTTACCCGACGTAGGCCGGCTGGCAACTGACTGGTGAGAGGGTGACCTGAGCGGGACGGCCGTCCCTGTGCTTTTGGGGACGTTAAACTTTGGCTTCTAAATTTACCCTTCATTGTGGGAGTTGCTCGTTGGGGTGATGGGGTCGTGGTCTCCGTGACAAGTCCCTTGATGACTTAAGTGAGACTCCGACTCCAAAAACCGAACTGGGAACAACTTGGACAAAATTTTAAAAATATGTTCCACGACACACTGACTGAAACCTAACCTGGTTTGCACCTAACCTGAAACCTGCGTCTAAGATCAGGCACATTCATTTGGCTCTTAGATACATTGAGCTGCGGTGGGTCACAATATTTTTTGAGCGGCTGCAGGAGGACACGCTCTTGCTTTATTTTCAGGCAGGATTTGTTGAACACTAAATTTTGACGGATCTAGAACTGGTTTTGTAGTTTGATTAAATTTTGAATAGAATTGTCCTCAAATGAGCTATAATTATGGTTTTCGTGTGAAACGTTGGACTAGACTAACACCTTATCCGTCATAATCGTTAGGTACACGTAATCGTACACACAATTGATGAAGATGACAATAAAAGCGCGCGAGTGAGCATGGCATTGGTACTCTCCGCCACCGCGTGCGCTGGCAGGGTGCCGCCACACCGGCGCGCCGGTGTGACCAGGCCAGTCGATAGCTGGGCGTCTGCCCGAGTCCACGGCTGAAACTGGCGACTGTCACCCGGCGCCGGAGGTCAGTCTCTGACTCACTGCAGCCGGCGCTTCTTCGATTGCACACACGAGGCTCTGACTTTAATGACACAGCAGGGTAGGTCAACAAAAGTTTTGATACGAACTTTTCTGAAGACTGTGATCGCGGATACAGCTTCTGGGGTTGAGGAAAGGGACAGCGAAAGGGTTTTGCTCATTTACATCCAATTCTGATCGCTTAATGCCATGGAGCGCTCGTTTCGTTCAGTAACATATCACATCAGGCTCTACAGATACCTTTTATCCTGATAGGGTTGCTTGGACGTTCTCTGCCCATCCGCTGGGTGCGGATCTCGTGTAGCGGCACTCTTTCTATCCAGTAAACGCCCCTCCCCTTCTGCCACTTCCTACTGCCCCTCACTGTACCTATCAGGGCCATCCAGGGAACGGGCCCCCCAGCTGCCACTTCCCACTGCCCCTCACTATACCTATCAGGGCCATCCAGGGAACGGGTCCCCCATCTGCCACTTCCCACTGTCCCCCACTATACCCATCAGGGTCATCCAGGGAACGGGCCCCCTTCTGCCACTTCCCACTGACCCTCACTATACCTATCAGGGCCATCCAGGGAACGGGCCCCCAGCTGGCACCTCCAACTGTCCCTCACTATACCTATCAGGGCCATCCAGGGAACGGGTCCTCCCTTCTGCCACTTCCCACTGCCCCTCATTATACCTATCAGGGTCATCCAGGGAACGGCCCCCAGCTGCCACTTCCCACTGACCCTCACTATACCTATCAGGGCCATCCAGGGAACGGGCCCCAGCTGCCACTTCCCACTGCCCCTCATTATACCTATCAGGGCCATCCAGGGAACGAGCTTCCCTTCTGCCACTTTCCACTGCCCCTCATTATACCTATCAGGGTCATCCAGGGAATTGGCCCCCTTCTGCCACTTCCCACTGACCCTCACTATACCTATCAGGGCCATCCAGGGAACGGGCCCCCAGCTGGAACCTCCAACTGTCCCTCACTATACCTATCAGGGCCATCCAGGGAACGAGCTTCCCTTCTGCCACTTCCCACTGCCCCTCATTATACCTATCAGGGTCATCCAGGGAACGGCCCCCCAGCTGCCACTTCCCACTGACCCTCACTACACCTATCAGGGCCATCCAGGGAACGGGCCCCCAGCTGCCACTTTCCACTGCCCCGCCTCACTCCAATTATCAGGGCCAAAGCACGACTGTCAGTGGTGTAAAACATCATATATTCAGGTTTTATGAAGTCGTCCCCAAGTACGGCATCCCATCAAGTATCTTAACACCCCCATTGAGGGGGGCGAGTACCCGCCCCTCGTTTTTTGGAAATAGCATAAAACAGTGGCGGGTAGCGGCCCCGTACTTTGCATGCCTTTTCTCTCATCATTTTTACAACTTTTGTGAACATTTTAAGGTTAGGTCATCTCAGGTCAGGCCACCAGCACAGGTCAATTGACCTCACCTCCAAAAAAAGTTTAAGATAGCATAAGCCGTAACTGGGTGAACTGATCCGATTGAAACTCATATCACATAATGGGCCTACCGATGTCTCCAAAATATATTCCGGTATTTCTTATATTGATGACCTAAGGTCAGGTACGAACCATGACCTCCCCATTGGAAATACATGGGGAAATGGTCTTAGTGAATAACTTAGTAACGGATGGCTATAGAGCGTTTATCTTAACTGCATTAGATTTGTATATAGTTTGACCTTGACCTAACCTCAGGTCAGGTCAATTCCGTGATTTAACCTAGCAAGGTCATATTATATCATTCTATTTGGCTTGCTGCGAGGATTCATAAAGTTTAAATCGTTTTGCTCTATCTTTACTTGTTCAAATGTAATGACCGAAAACCCTCATTTACATGTTATCCCTACGGCATGTTTTGATCTCTAGTGGCCTTAAATGTGACCTGAAAAAATGGTTCAAATATTTTCGATGGAGAAGTGAATGGGCTACCCAACGTCATTTACTGTTTTTCTCTACCTAGCGTGGTTCTCGTGGTCTTAGGGGGGCGGGTACCCGCCCCTGTCAGAGCAAAGGTGGCTCAGACCCCCGTCAATGCGCGTGTTAAGTTCGACCGGTAAACGTGTGAGCCGTATATTTTATACCCAAACACGTCGAGCACGTCTTTGTAAGCCGCTTAGCACCTGGTGACCTTGAGTTTGAACTGCGGAAAATGGAGAGGGCAGTCGCGTGTCGCGTTGCAGAATTTCGCTTCCTTCGAAAGTAACAGATTAAATCACATCAAAGGAGCATGGTGTTTGGTTAGTTTTTGTGGCAAAGGTGTCAGAACAAGCTTTCTAGTGACAAATTTACCTCCTGGCTGCTTCTGATCATGGACCTGATCACGAAATGCTTGGAGGTCTGTTAAAATTTCTTACCGAGCTTCTAGGAATGATACCTATCCGGCATAAATCCCCTTTGGTTTCTGAGCTGGACCTCTGTTTAGCCAGTTCCATACTATATTGTATAACAGCAAACTCTCCATGCATGAATTTAGAAAAGCCGTGATAACTCGATAGCTTGGCCTGACTTTATATAAATTTCTAACCAAAAGCTGCTGAACTGGCAGCTTTTGCTTTTGCAGCGCGCAACGCGCCTCTAGCCTCGTTTACAGGAGCCTGCTGACATTGGCCGGTCCTATTGGCGGGCCAATATACACGGTGCCAGGCTGAACGTTTTTGGGGGTAAGCTGGAATATTAGGTTGCAGTACGAATATATGTTGTTTTCTTCTACAGTCAACTTCCATGTCTTAGAACCCCAATTCAAGTGTTGCCTTTAAACCCCACTCATCACGGCGCTGGACACGCGGTTGCTTTGTCTGCCAAGCCCTTCAAGCAATATAATAAGTCTGGGGTTTAACCCATCACCACCTGGGGGTCCGATCGGACCACCCGGTTTTTCGCGAAGAGCTATAGCCATTCAAATGAGAGGCGCGTCGCTTTGCAGGCCTCTAGGGCAATCAGTTTGGCAACTTCTGACCAAAAATTGACATCAGGTCTGGTCAACGAGCTATGACGTCAGTGCTAGACCCATGTAAGGTGATTCTGTTCTTCTAAAATGAGGCTGACAAATCGGAGTGTAACTCGGGTTCTAGAAGAGCTAGATCAAGTTTTAATCATAATTCGAAAGCTCTTGAAAAGAAAAAATATGCATGCTGTTATCCAGTTTTGAGGTCAAGTCAATACCCAGGTCACCAGGGGTCCCAAAGGTCACAGTTTTCGAAATTTTTTTGTGTCTATAACTTTTAAACAAAATGATATATAGTCTTAATTTGGTAAAATAGCTATGAACATAACTGAAGAATTTGAATGATATGCAACATGACCTTGAACGGCCATGTATATCATTCGAATCCTTGGGTTAGGAGGGTCATTATTTGATATTGCCCTAAGGTCAAAGTCATAATCCGATCTTAAAAACTCATGTTTTACATCGTTTTAATCCTCGGGTCAAGAAGCACACATTGGTGTCTTTGCTTTATTATTGGTCTCATGGTTTCCGAGGTATACGGGTTTTTCTAATGGGTCTAAATTTGACATATTTTGGCCCATTGTGACGTAACGGGTCAACGGATATGGCTCAAACTCGGATCCAGTGTCAACGATGGCAAGGCGCTTCTAGCGCCGTTGTAATTTTTTCCGTGTCACTTCCGGTTCCCGAGATCTCAGGGGGTCTGAGCGGAGCCCCAGGCGGTGGTTTGTGCGAGAAGAGCCCAGGCGGTGCCGGGTTAACGGCAGCACTGGGCTGGGTGTTTTAACAAGATGGAAGTTGATTCCCAAAGAAAACAACAGCTATTCGTGCTGTGGCCCAATTTTCTAGCTCGTCCCCCCCAAAAAGTCAGCCCTGGCAACGGGAATGTTGACTGGCTTCTGCTGCACGTGGGAATTGGCCAATGCCATTGCGTGTCAACAGGATTTCTGATGGGAATCGTGCAAATTAATCTTCGAAACCAGAGCGCGGATTCTACATATATTCCCTAATTTGGGCCGGGTAAAAACGACAATTGAGTACAAGCTGGATCCATGAGAAGCGACTGGACACGATCTTTTAAGGAGAAATATGTATGATGGCGTGCTTTTGTACAATGACCTTCACATATGACTTCAACAGCTGACGTGCCCTAAAATTCCAGTACAATGACCTTGATACAGTTATTCAGGGCAGGGAAGTGTTTGAACGGTGGTGACTCCAGCCCCACTGTCAGTTATACGGGTGTCGGGCCCCGAGCACCTTTGTCAGTTATACAGGCGGCGCGACCCGAGGACCGATGTCAGTTAAGGACGGCCCGTGTCAGTTATACGGGCGGTGCGGCCCCGCGGACCGCTGTCAGATCAGCACCGCTGGGACACCGCGCTGCCGGCGAGGCGCAGACGACCGAGCCTGGCCGGCCGCCAGCGCCATCGATATGGACGAATACCTGGCGGCATCGGCCGAAATAGCCGCCGGGCAGCGGCGCCCTGCAGTGACACTTCATCTGTCTCCGCGGGGCCCGCGGGGCCACAAATACCGCGGCACAGATACGGCCGCTGAGTCGCTGCCGCCGCCCTGGCTGATCCCCACGCCAACGCGAGACGGAGCCCTGCAGCTGCTCAGTAATTATTCGGGACAGAACCATGTGTTTTAGGAAGAATACATATATATGTACTTCGCCAGAAGTCCGCGGGTTGATCCTGATTATGGTACAGAAAACCACAATTCTGTGGAATTTTTATATCCATATCAATACTTCCCTGGGAACTGAGCGAACTATTACATTAAAATGACATTTTTCAAGGATATATTTTACCTTCCAATCTCCTTCTACCGTTGATGCGTGCTTTCGTATAGTTTTGGTGAGGTGTTTTCAGTAGTGGGTATGTCGATAACTTTACCATATGATTATCGAGGTCGTTACCCACGCTAACATTTTCCCAATCTAGAACAAGCAATAATTGATCATCAAGATCACGTGATCGAAGTTGACGCATTTGGCCAATTGATAAGAATAGCCCTTTGAATAGTTTTTTTTCTTTATAAACCTAGGGTGGCATGTTTAACACACATTGAAAACATGTAGTGTACGGGAGTCAGACCCGTTTTACACGAGTGCTGAATATAGTAATACATTCTGTGCAAGGACTCTTTTTCCGATCCTCTCAAATAATCCTCGCCAGGGTAGTTTGAATTTGTGTAATGATCTTTTCTTGTTTAAGCACTCGTAGTGCAAGGTGATATGTAGCATGTATGTAAGGCCACTTAACTGTATAGGAAACCTTAAAACCTACAATCTTGTGTATTCCCTGCTGGAATGCGTCGTACGCAACACCGATTTCGGGGCAAGATTCGGCGATCTCTTCAGAAGACTTCTGGTAATCACAGCCCTGTGTCCGGGATTCAGGATGCCATTACATAAGGGTCATGAACCCATTAAGACCGACACCATTAGGAGCTTTACAGTCTTCTTCCACAGTCTTGATCACTTTATTGGACGGTACTTGAAAAGTCACCGACCGTGTAAGAAAGTATTTAAGATCGATATAAATCGTAGGAAAGAAAGACTCCGCCTTCCTGCTTGGGAGCCTCCCCTTTCACGTCCCTCAGCGTTGAACCAGGGGGGCACAACTACAAATTTTTCAGGTTCACTTTGGCCGCGTCGAAGCTGTAAAGCGAGGTGTTTTTATTCGCGCTTTACTTTCTTAATGATTTAACGATCAAGTGTCCCACAATCGATCCGTTTAACACCACATGCCGTATTTTTAAAGGTACTGCAGTGAAACACATCAAGCAGCACCCGTTTTGATTATCGTGTGGCTCTTAATCTTTTAGCGGAAGTTTTTACCTTTTATCTTGTGTTTTCGCTTGCGCCTTTATCTACACATCCTGTATACCCGCTTCTATTATCTTAGAGTCTTTATGTCATGATCATGCCTTAGTCATGCAAAGTTTTTAATGACACCAAGGCTTGGGGCGAGCGTGCAGCTTTGTTTCCTATCTCGGAATGACACGGGAACCATTTTTATCATTTCATTGTAAATACTATGTCTTTGTTTTACTTATTTGACTTGTGCTATAAGTGGGTTTTACCTGTTTTTCATTTATGTGAGTAAATTAATAAATGTGAGTGAGTGAGGGAGAAGCTGGATGCTCCTGACGAGTCCAGGAACGACGTCGGGATGACGGTCCAAGCAAGGAGAGGCCGGAGAAGGACTTTGACGTGTTGACAAACCTACTGAGCCCACCCCAAGCACCTCTCCGAATCCACAGCAGATTGGGCAAGGAGTTCGACGCATGAATGTTTGGCGAAATGTCTAATGAGACCATGAAGAAGGCCCTCTTACCCGTGTTGCACAGTGATGTGTTCGCATCTTTGTTCAAGCGCTATAACAAACCACCCTCTGTTCAGCTGCGATGAAGAGATGAAGAGGTTCAGCTCAATGTGATGATAGATATTTAGACCCAAGATGAGCACCCGTACATCTCTGCACTTCGAGATACCTGTGTTTTTTCCTGACGAGCAACTGGCGCTGGCTGCAGATAGAGATCGCAGAGGAAGAAGGAGACATCCTTGCTTAAAATAAACCGGCTGAGGAGAGCCAGAAGTTCTTGTATGTGATGGTCAGATTTTTTCTGAGCTGAGTTTATCTCCATACGCCCTACCGTTCACAATAGTGAGGTCAGGAGGATCGATTTGCGTGTCTCGGGCAAGATGAAGGGGGATGGGACGAGTCTGTCCTTTTATAATTGATGGAGTTTAAGGACGCTCCAACTGTTAAGGTTGTACGGTGCCGCCAACTCTCATCCTATTGGGAGGGACTCGGGGGATCAGATCAAATTTTTCAAAAGCTCTGCCGAGACTTGAACCCGGGATCTGTGGCTAAGGAGAAATTGACTTAATTTCCATGGCCAAAAGGCGATCCGGATCAGACTGAATATCAGGATCCGACGATGGCGGTTTCCATGACATTTTAGCTCGGATCAGGTGAAAGCTGTAACGGATCGAAAAACTTTCAATCTTAATTTTATCTAAATTTCTGGTGCACCAGTGACGTTTCCCTTCACTCCCCTCATTTTCCCTTCACCCGGATCTGCAAAAAAGCTTTACTTTCTAGAGTTTACTCTCATTTACCATGTGCACTGTAAGGAAAGCATTTACCAGCACGCTGTCAAATGTTGCCAGATCTTGTTGGATGCGGATCAACCAGAATCGGATTGAAACCAGTTTCTATTGCCAAAAGCATGGGTGGAGATCCCGGGGGAGAGGGGCTAGGGGCCAGGACCCCCTGGATTTTGGGCCTCCGACAGGCTTTGTATAGGGTTTGTATTGCCGTGCCAGCCTTCACCCACTCAGCTTTTACACCCCCTCCCCCCGGATCAAGAAGAGATCTCCAGTCCTGGCCAAAAGCGCTATATCAGAATCATAAATGTATCCGGATACACCTTCCAGTCGCGATCAAACTAGTGCATGCGACCTAGGTTATTGATGCTATCCACTGAACCACACGTCCCCTGGGCCTTACGACAGATGGATATATTTTCCTAATTTGCGTGTACTTGTTATGCTTTTTTCTACATGTTTTAAGGTTTCTATCTACAAAGCTTATTTTTAATGATTTTAGGATATCGAGAAAAAAAATTATCTAAATCATTTTAATTACAATTCTAGCATAATTTCAATGCGGTCTTTGCTCTGGATTCAACTCAATCAGCCAGAGAGACAGTAGTCAGTCAAAGTTAGAGAGTTATCCTTGTCGCAGTCAGGGTAAAGTTATCCTTGTCGCAGTCAGGATAAAGTTATCCTTCTCGCAGTCAGGATAAAGTTATCCTTGTCGAAGTCAGGATAAAGTTATCCTTGTTGCAGTCAGGATAAAGTTATCCTTCTCGCAGTCAGGGTAAAGTTATCCTTGTTGAAGTCAGGATAAAGTTATCCTTGTTGCAGTCAGGATAAAGTTATCCTTCTCGCAGTCAGGGTAAAACTCTCCTTGTCGCATTCAGGATGAAACTATCGAGTGCCCACCGTTGATAGCCTTGCAAAATAAATAAAAAATGGAAAGGGGCTAGCAGTGTGGCGCCGAGGTGAGCCATAGCATGTACCACGGGTGGAAATCCGGGGGTGGGGTTGGGGGTCGGGGCCCCCGCCCTGGATTTGGAGTCTCCCATATGCTTTGTATAGGGTTTGTATTTCCGTGCAGGCGTTAACCCACCCAGGACTCCCCTGAATCGAGAAGAGATCTCCAGCCATGGCATGTACCACCCAGGTTTGCAGCGGACAACTCACATGTCTATGAATGGGACAAATGTATCAAAGAGGTAACCATGGCCATACGCCTCCCCGTCCTCTAGCTAGATATCTTAAAGTGAATGCCAACGATATTTTCTTTCGGATAGCAGCAAAGTGTGGATTTATATCACCATTCGGATAACAGCGAAGTGTGTAAAAGACGCTCCCAGAATGCTGGTCGGCAATTTCTGTTCGACTTTTAGGAAGAATTGGGAAACTGCCTATGTCAATGTGTTCACTATTTACATATTTTGGGCAAAACGTGACCTGCAAGAACAGTTCCAGGTAAAGTTGGAGCGAATGGACGGCTGCCTGTTTTATGTTTCGTTGTCATTTTCTTTAGATGATTAAATAATGGCACTGGCGGAACCATGAGCAAATTTTGGAGGGGACCAAACCAACGATTGTGGGGGTCTAAATTGAGAAAAATCGCAAAAACATAGTATTTTAAAGAAAAACGGCTCAAACTTAGTTCGTTGAGGGGGCAAGATATATTATTTTTAGCTTTGGGGGCACGGACCCTTTTCTCCCCTTTAGATCCACCAGAAAATAATGGAGCGGAGAAGGGCACCTGTTTTTCACCCACTTTTATATTCTTGACGTAACATATTGTAGTAAACAGAGAGAAAAAGCACTAAATCTCAAATCTGTAATGCTAACTTACCTTGCATACCTATCATCCATTGACAAGTCAGCGGTGGGTGATCATTGGTCCGAAAAATAGTATAGAAAAGGCACGTAGATGCGCAGCCTCCAGTGATAATTTTTCGTGCTTATGTTCCATTGACAAGTAAGCGGCAACCATTGATAAAAATTATGGTCACGTAATTTATTGGGAACTTTTAGATGAAATGATCAGGGCTTCTTTCCATGTTTCCTTTTCAGCACATTAGCGTGTTGACCTAAATGCGGTGGTGAAGCCATGTTACGGCGGCTCCGCCAACGCAGGTGTTCACTCGCAATCGCCCTGAGGCGGTCGCGGTCACGTGGTCCGGATAGCTTCCGGGATGGCGTTAAAGGGAATGTGGTATGTACCTTTATAACGGGATTTTAACTGGGATAGCCAAGTTGTAAAGCACGCCGGAAAACACGGTGCTCAATACATTATTTGTCTCGAAACTCAAAATTTCCAGTGAAAAACTAAAAACCTACCAGAAATATACTCTACATGTACGCCAAGCCAGACGGCCACAGTTGTCAGCTGTTGGTGTGACGACAGCACTGACGTAACAGTGAGTAATCAGTCAATTGAAGCTCTTGAAGCCTATTGAATGCGGTAGTAGTTGCCAGATGATGACGTCATCCACAGGCAGGGGTTTTTTTCACCCTAGAGGAGCATTTAAAGAAAACAAAATATTGAACTCATCGTACATTTTTCAGAGAAATCATGGATGTTTTCATGATTGTTGGCTACAAATCCCCTAATTACACTAAATTTCCGGATTCGACCAAGGTGCCACATTTCCTTTAAGGAGGCAACAATACGGCTGCCGAATTGGCAAGGTTATTAGTGATACAGAATACAGGGTCTGTAAGAAGCGTCAATGGTAACTGGATCTGGAACACAGGTTCTAGGAAATTAATCGGTGCACCGAACGCTTAAGCAAATGTATAAGATTATCCGCAGACGTCAAATATCAATGTCTGTAAAGTCAACGCTCCACACAAAGACGGCTCTGACGGAAGTCAATGTTTTCTTCTGTCCTTCTTTTGTTGAGCTGCTGATTGGGGATAAAAAGGTCATACATGGGTTTGCTTATTCACTTTTGGATTTGGGATCTAATCTTTTTGCATGTGGCCATATACCCTGTTTTCAAATATTTAAAGGGAACCGCACGTGGGTGACGAAACTGAGGGGGAGGGACAAGCTCCATTACTCTCGAATAAGTGAGGCACCCCCCCCTAAAAAGTTGAACCTCGACTTCATTTTTTCTTGCATTCTTTGCCTGTTACCTGCGTTAATATACATAAATCTCTTGGAGAAGTTCATCCTTGTTAGTGTTTCATATTCAGCCAAAATTCCCAGAATATACCGCCCAAACCCCGGTCATCATTGTCCAGAGTCCGTCCCTGCAGTAACAATTCCATGGCGACGCCCTTGGGAGTGCATGGAACACCAGAACAGAATCAGACCTCAAGCAGTATGTCCCTCTTACTGTTGCTATTTTACCCGAAATATTCTGATAAGCCAGGTATCACTAAGAGCAAAGTCAGATCGCCTCATCCCTAGAATTATCGGACTGATATGCTAGTTTTTTTAGCCTACAGGTCACATCCGACACTCGACTTGCATGACCTCGGGCCCATAGGCCCATACGGGGCCGGTTTGGCGCCACCTTGGGCGCACCCCCGGACGGCGCCATACCTTGGCGCGGGCCCCCCCCATTCCTTATGTATTGTGATTTCTGCACGCTACCAATTGGTTACCTCGGATATTTAGTCTCGTTATACTAAGTCTTGGTGAGTTTTGTGTCCACCCCACTAGCCTAATATGTTTTATCGAAAATGGAGGGTACTACTCTGGTAAATATACGCCCCTATTTGGCTCCTAACAGCAAAACTTGCTGCTTGAATGCACTTGCTCCCGATGGAATGCTCCCTCTATGCCATGGAGAGTTAGTTAGTTATTTTGGCTTTCGGGAGCACAAACCCCCAAGGCTATATAGCTCACCAGTCCCGGGTTCAAGTCCCGGTAGAGCCTCTGAATAAGTCGATCTGATCCCCAAAATCCCTCCAAGCAGGGTGGGAGTTGGCAATGCCGTATAACCCTGGCAGTTGGTGTGTCGTTAAACCCATCAATTATTATTAACACGCGCATTGACGGGGGCGGGTACCCGCCCCCTCGGGTTTTTCGGAGACAGTGAAAACGGCGGCGCGTAGCACCGCCGTACTTGGTATACCTTTTCCTCATCATTTTTACAACTTCTGTGAAAATTTTAAGGTTAGGTCATCTCAGGTCAGGTCACCAGTACAGATCAAGTGACCCGACCTCAAAAAAGTTTAAGATAGCATAAGTCGGAGCAGGGTGAACTTATCCGATTGAAACTCATATCACATAATGGCCCCACCGAGTTCTCTAACATATATTCTGGTATTTTTGATATCGATGACCTAAGGTCAGGTACGAGGCATGACCTCTCCATTGGAAATACATGGGAAAATGGTTTTTACGGAATAACTCAGTAACGGATGGTGATAGAGCATTTATTTTAGCTGCATTAGACTCGCCTGGGCTTTGCGGTTCTAATGATATGCATTCTATATAATTTGGCCCTGACCTGACCTCAGGTCAGGTCAATCCTTGATTTGACCTAGCAAGGTCAAATTATATATCGTTTGATTCGGCTTGCTAAGAAGATTCTATAGTTCAGTCATTTTGCTCTATCTTTACTTGTTCAGATGTAATGCCCGAAAAACTGAATTTTACATGTTATCCCTATGACGGGTATGTTTTGACCCTCGTGACCTTAAACGTGACCTGACAAAAAATGGTTCAAATGTTTTCGATGGAGAAGTGGATGGGCAGCCCAACGCCGTTTACCGTTTTTCGCTACCTACCGTGGTTCTCGAGATCTTAGGGGGCGGGTACCCGCCCCCGTCAATGCGAAGGTGGCTCAGACCCCGTCAATGGCGTGTTAAGGCATAACACCCACATGCAATGGAGAGAAGAGAGCCACGCAGCCTATTTAGCGGCCCAGCAGGCAGGGACGTCACAACGTATTTCTTTCCATGGGGCCAAGATCGAAAGGGACCTCCTATTTTAGTTTCTGAGGGTCCTCCTAGCCTTTGGGGTCTCTCTTTTATATGCCATTTAGGAGCTTTCTTTACAAGTAAGGGACCTTCTATGTTGGCTGTTTAGGGGCCTCCTTTATAAGAAAAGGCACCTCCACACAGGTCATTTAGTGGGCCTCTTTTATAAGTAAGGGAGTCTCCTGGATAGGCTTTTTAGTGGACTTGTTGTATAAGCGAAGGGGCCGCCTATATGGGCCGTTGAGGGGGACTCATTTTTAAGTAAATGGGTCTCTCAAGTAGGCCGTTATGGTGCCTCCTTCATAGCTAATGGGGCCTCCTGTATATGCCAATTAGGCCTCCATTATAATCAGGTAGGGTAGGCTCTTTGATACTCAAGGGCCTATTCTAGACTCTAAGCATCAAAGGGGGCCTCCTGAGTCAGATGGAGGACCTCCGAAACATTCAGGGGGACCAAGGCCACCATGGGCTCCATGCTGGCGACACCCCTGCCGGCAGGTCTTCAGCATTCCAAACGAGCGCTAACCTGCGACGGGGCCCACCATCTCCATTTGACTCCGTGTGAGCTGGGTGGAAGAAGAGGAGGGAAATGTTTAACTGCTCCACTTTGCGAGGTGATTGGTCAGCTGCGCCGTATAAGGCAGTGGATGACGTTCATGGGGACGCTGGCGGTAGCCCAGGCTCCGCCCTCTGGCCGCCGCCGACAGCGGTGGGGAGGGACGACAGGGGGACGGGCGCTGAGGTGACCTGCTGGAGCCTGCGGAAATCGACCGCCAGTGGGCTCGGCAGTCTCCTCTCATCCAGAACACCGCACCGTCTCACTCACAGCAGCACCATGGTAAGTGAGGGCGGCAGAGAGTGCGATGCCGGGGGGTGCTCTGGCAGCCGCCCCACCTGCAGGCCTAGCAGCGCCAGCGACGCGGCGGGGAACGATTGCAATGTTGTGACGGGTCAAAGGAGCGCCGAACAATGCTCCCGCTTCTCCGGACGGTATTCAAGACGCGCTGCTAGGCACAGTGCCAAAGTGGAAGTGTGATGGTCGGTGGGTAGGAACAAGCAACAATGAAGATGCAAGAAGCACGCTGAGCCAGCGTGAGGATAGAGGACGCCATCTAAATGACCTGAGCTGACTGAAACTTAACTGATCATAGTATTCAAATGCCCGACAAAAATCAAAGCACATCAGTCCAATTCTCCTACAGACCTCAAGACGATCCATTAAGCTCAAACTTAGACCAAAAGTAAAAAAAAATTGAGGAAATCAATTCGGTTATGGGAGAAATATTTGACAAAATTCTTACTCATCTGATGCATTGTGCTGCAAGTCATATATGTTAACATACGTCCTCAGCTACTGGCCCCATGGACAGAATAGCCCCAGCAACAGAAGTGAAGCATTGCTCCATGTCCACAAGAGTATGTCCTGGACTGATTGATACCAGAAGGTACATACAATCCAGTCTGATGCATGGACCGGATTAGACTGGATCAATCAGAGAAATTGGCTAGTTCTTGACCTGGATATGGGCTTAGACTCAACTTCTTATTGATCTAATAGTATTTTTTTATTGATTTGCCAATAAAAACTTCGGATACGGGTAGGATTCGACCTGATTCTTCCTTACCATGAATAACTGTAATAGCTTTACATGGCTCAACCCCGAGCTGTGCTAACTGGGAAATGCAATATGAATATCTAACAAAAAAGAAGAGGTTCAGAGCCTCTGTGCAGGTATCATTCCTGCAAAGTCGGAAAAATGGACAACTTCAGAATGTCTGATGCTGCATAAACAAACAGAAGTAATAGAATCAGGTCATAATACGCAGGCAAAAGTTAGGTATTAAAATTTAGTATTTCAGTAATCAGAACTGAAGTTCTGATTCGACATTCGCTTGTAAACACTTGTTTTGTCCGGTAGTGTGGAGATTGATAAATCTGGATAAATCACTTTAAGATCTGATTTCGCCTATAAATTAGGGTATCCCCGTTGGTGATGATACTGGAAGAATAAATGAAATAAAGAAGTTATGATCGTACTTTATTCCTTCATCCCTTTTGCTCGTAGCAAACCCGGACACGGAGAGTTTGGCATGTAGGGTAAGGGCGGGTAAGAGTACGCAGGAGATAGGAGTACGCAGCAGCTGTTTTGGTTACTTAGCAACCACTGAGATGGTGGATATCCTGGTATAAAAGCAAGGTCAGTGCCTAGGCTGCACACCAAAATTCAACGTGCTCCTGTTCTTTCGCGGGAGTACCAATCGAAATAATTTTCTGGGCACCCTTGAAGTAATGTTTAACTGGGTAAACTTGTAGACCACGCTTCTATTATCAGAACCAATTGTAATACGGTCTGTCATCAGTCAGAAAACTGAGCTAAGAGTGTGCTCCAGGACCGGAGCTCACGCTAAAACACCTGCCAGCATGTTTATGAAGACTGTCTTCCCAGGGGAGCATGTCCGGCAAGAGTACGCAGTAGACCATTGGGCAAGAGTGCGCATGCTTAAGAGATAGGAAAATTTAATTTTCACTCGGGACAAAGTCGGTAACTCATATTTGGAAAACCAAACGTTGCAACATAGTATTTGTATATTCAGAACGATATAACATCATACTATCGCCTAGTTTTGCGAAAAAATACTTCGCGACATGGTCTATGCACCTAAAGCACAGCGGGGCATCAGTGCGTACTCCAGCCTCCTCTCTTGCGTACTCTTACCGACCCGCTCCGGCAAGAGTACGCACGTGATTTTATTTTTGATGGGCTCGTGGCGAGTTCCTTTCAGAGACATCGAGTTGAAACAAGGACCATACATAGAAAATTCTTCAGGCTAAGTAACCACATAAAAATTTCGCTGTTTGACTTATAGGAGAAAAGTGAAGCCTTTAGAAGCTAGGTGGTACTCTTGCACGACTTCCCTAACAGAGCTCTCCAATTATCATTTTCCGCTACCCACCGCATGAGCATTTTTCCGAAAAAAAGATATCAGACGCCATATGCCCCCGAAGCGTTTATACGCCCACCTGTCGGAATTTTGCTCCCATGGGTGCGATAAGAGTTATAGGATTTTTAACGGCACAAAACATGCGGCATACGCATACCATAACTGTTAACACCCGTGTCTGTTGATTCGTCTTGCAAGTGTAATTTTTGGCGGTGATATCTGGATGATTGACTGTCCCGAAAAGAAAGCAGTTTCAACAATCTTTTCTTACTGTTGTGACCGGTGTTACGCTAAGACATCTTATTTTACCTTGCAATCCCATTTATAACCATAACACTGCGATTTAAGCCCCTTCAGCTTTCAGGTTAAGTAAATGACGATATTTGGGGTTAATTTTCTACTACCATACCGCCGGACGTCTGACAAATTTCTCCCAAACAGCTATTCTTAGGAAGTGTGCGAGCATTCCAAGCCGAATGATGCCATATGGTTGTCAGTTATCGACAAACCATCGCGTCTGGAGCCAGATACTGCACCGCAGTACAAAGTGACGGATACTGCACCGCATTGCTTGTGGGTGGATACTGTGCCGGGGTACACGGCGTAAAACCCTGCGCCCGGGAACTTAGCCTTAAAAGTGGACTGTGCCGCACTGCCAAGAGGAAATGACCACAATAAAGTCGCACCGCAAAAACACGTGACAAATTTGGGAAACTGCGCCTCTGAATGGAAGGAAGGAAGGCACAGACATGACGTTTTTTTCACTGCTCAGAGAAGAAAATATGATCATGGCTAGGCTTTTGGCTGAAAACTGCAGCATCTTCTTCGTGTATTTTTTTGTGTGTAAATATTTTAAGTGATACAAACTGTGGGCATGGACAGGGTAAGGGGCATATCCCCTTAGTTTCCTTGTAATCCTCATTTGAAAATTTCTCGTTTTCGACGTGGCCTAAAAATCCAAGCAAACCTGCCCATAGACTAAGAGGGTACTCGTTCTATCGGCCTCACCGGGAGGTGGAATCCCCCCTCTCTATGGTTGGCTTGCTTCATAAATGACTTAACGATGACGTATATGACGTACTTTGATGTTTGCAGATAACTTTGAAACATATCACCGAGTAGACGATCGAGATGATGCGGCATTAGTTCAGGACAACCTTGATTACCTATGCCAATGGTTTAAGTTGTGGTGTCTAAAGCTCAACCTGTCAAAATGTAAAGTCTTGTCTCTGACGCTGTGCCGTTCTCCCATTCATCCTACCTATCTATAGACGGCACAGCGATCGAGAGACCTGCTGTAATGCGTAATTTGGGTGTTCTTTTCGATGAGAAACGGACGTTCGGAGTCTATATAGACAATATTGTTTCAGTAGCAAACAGGGCATTGGGCTTGATATTCAGATCTTTAGCAACGTACAAAAGAGGCAGGCTGATACTCCTCGATACATGTCGTAACGCCAACATTTGACAACTTCGGAACACCAAGTATAAAAGGCAGCTACTTTGTTTGTGCTAAGTGTGGGGGCTGGGTTCTTATGTGTTTGGGCTTATAACTATATCTTATCGGGGGCCGGTGTGGGTGGTCGCGTGCTGTTTCAACAGCCGACCCGGGTTCAGGCCCGGTGACTTTTCTGAACAAGGGCAAGCTGGCTCTCGAAAACCCTTCCACAGGGAGGTTGGCGACGCCATGTTACCCTGGCGTTGGTGCGGTGATAAATCCAAAATGATAGCTTGATAAACTAAATGCCTCGAGACTGTCTATAGGAAGATTTTAGTCTCCGGATCTTATAACAGATTTATTGAAACTTTGGACTTTGTGGGTTTTCCTGTTCCTTTAATGTGGCGGGGGCTTATCTCCCAGTCGTGCGTTTTTTTGTGATTTTAATCAATGTTACCTATTACTCTAATTTTCCTTCCTAAAATTTCTGAAATCACTCTGTAAAGATGTAGGCGGAAGCTCCTCTCTGGCTTGGATGGAATAAAAACACATTCTGGGGTATGGTGGCGCAGTCACTTAGCGCAAGCGCTCGGCTCGGCTCGTGGCGTTCTGTATGTGCAGAGTGTCGTTCGTGGGTTCGAGACCAACCAGAGACAGGATTTAGAGCCCTGTCCTTGCTCATACCCAGTTTCCTAAAACCCCTTACTACTTCGCTGCCACATGACCTCATCATTTGGTGCATCATTATATCTACAAATGAAAATAAAAGAAAAGCACATACTGGCCTTTTGAACCTATTATGGTACAATCTAGAAATATTCCGGCCATATCAGAACACGGATGTTGTTTCTTGTGCCTGCAAATTTCATCATTGTAGCTGTCAATAGCTGCAGCCTTCAGCCTTTTTCCATTCACACAGGAACCGACCACATGCGTGATGGCCAGAACAATAGTGCCCGACAAAACATCATTAAGCCATGTGACGACAATCCAACCGTAGCTGCAGAGGACATAAGTAGAAATCATTGTAATGTTTTGTAATTCTCTCAGCACCGTGCAGCGACCATCATCTGCTTCCTGTTGTGGATGTTGTGGAAGCCGTCCATAAAATCTGCTCTCCCCCTCGGCAACAAAATTATCATTGACCAATGAGAAACTAACCAAATCAATCCTAAATGACTGCAATCAAAGCTTAGGAAACCAGTTATATATCATGAGTCATGCCCAGCCACTCCGCAGCAGCGTCACAGATCCTGTGGCCGGCCGTGTTTATCTGTGAATCTGCCAGCAGCCCACCAGGAACAGGTTGCACCAGCCGGGTCGCCGACGGCAGGTTATATCTGACTCGGCGGCCGGCAGTCCCCCCCTGTCTGACAGCCACCGCCGGATATTTGGGGCGTTGGGAGGGGGATGGTGACCGGCGGCCGCTCGAACCCAGCCCGTAAATTTAGCTGATGCGAAGCCGGCAGCCAGCGGCTATATTTGGGAGGGTTCCGAGGGTCACAGGTGCCAGGGGCGACATCTGATCTGGCCAGTGACGCCTGACATCAGCGCTGCATAATGTGACTGCAACGCTCCGATTCAGTGAACTATAGTGTTGAAGATGGCGAAACATGTTGATTCATTGGGCAGCAAAAGTTAATGTTTTTTATGGATTGATAGAAAACCTATGACACTGAGAGAAAGCTTATGTGCCCGCATGGTACTAGTTTGAGTAATTTCCACACTCTAGATTAGAAGCGATTGCTCGGTGCGTTCCAAGAACTGTTCCCGATCTTATTCTGATCTTACCGCCAAAGTACCTTGTAATAAGCCCATCCTCTAGATGCAGTACTTAAGGTTTTGTTTTTTTTGCCACACCCATTAATTTACTTGACTTTGATCATTACCACTCCTCATTGAGAGCATTTCCTCCACAGGCTGACGATAAGGAGAAGAAGAAGAAGAAGAAGAAGAAGGAGACTGAGGAGGCGCCGGCCGCCCCCGAGCCCGCTCCTGAGCCGGCACCAGCTCCGGCTGCTCCCGCCAAACCCGCCGTCTCCTCCCGGCGCTCCAGCGTGAGTTCTGCATGCTAGAAGTGACACTGAAGCAGGGGCGGTTCCAGGGTTTCCTCCAGGGGGAGGGGCTCTTAAGCCTCGTCCGTTCCCCGCTCGGGGGTTGCACATTTTTTCATTTATTGAGCGGGAAATCTTTGCAAACTGAATAGTTTGCGAGTTGTCTATCATAAAAGTGCTTATAAACTTATTTTTAGGGACCCTCGAGGCTAACCCCTGGAAGCCCCAAATACCAATTCTGGGGGTTCCAGGACCACTTCTGAGGGCTCCTTGAGACCAAAACTTGGAGGCACCACGAGGTCAAATTTTGTCTCCCCAAGAACAACACTTGGGGCACCCCTGAGACCAACTCTTGTTGGCCCCCGAAACCAACTATCTGGGGTCCCCAGATCAGCTACTAAGGAGCCCCGACACCAATTCTTGGAGGGGGGCTGAGACCAAAATTTGGGTGACGCTTAGGATCACCAAGTTTTCTTTCGGTATACCCATCAAACATCGCTGAGGCTACCTGTAGGGGGGGGTTTATAATGTTGAATCTCAGCCCAAAGGAAAGGCGGTCGCCCCCACTGCCCCTAGGATCCACCCCTGCGTTGAAATATCTTTGGTCTGTCTATAGCCTCATAAATTCCCTATGCATTGTAGTGGAAATTTGTGAAAGAAACATTGCAATGTTTCTTTCACATACACTGCCTGTTTCTTTGGGCTCATAATCTTTTGCGGGTAACTTCTTCCGAAACTTATGGGCACAGAGCAATAATTTTAAAGCTCCGATCGAAAGAGTGCTAAGTGAGAACACCCATCAACGTTTAAGAGCTGAGTCTCTCTTGAGAGTAGCTTTGCGTCTGATACAATGCCAGTTTCTAACGACAGCTCTGCTGCTGCTCCTCAGTCAAAGAGATCATCCAAGAAGGCGGGTAGCAGCGTCTTCTCGTGCTTCTCGCAGCAGCAGGTCAATGAGTTCAAGGAGGGCTTCCAGCTGATGGACGCCGACAAGGACGGCATTCTCAACAAGTCCGACATTCGCTCCAGCTTTGATATCATCGGTCGGGTGGCCACTGAGAAGGAGATCGATGACATGCTGGCTGACGCCCCCGGTCCCATCAACTTCACCATGCTGCTCTCCATGTTCGCCAGCCGGCAGTCTGGCGAGGCCGATGACGACGACGTCATCGTGCAGGCCTTCAAGGCGTTCGACGACGGCGACGGCACCATCAACAGCGACAGCTTCCGGCACTCGCTGATGACCTGGGGAGACAAGTTCACCGCCCAGGAGGTGGACGAGGCTTTCGACCAGTTCGACATCGATGACCAGGGCAAGATTGACCTTGGCGGCGTGCTGGAGGTGCTCGTCGGAGGCAAAAAGGACGAAGAGGAAGCGGCATAATCAGGTCAGCGCTTGGATTGAAATATTTTGACTCACATTACAGCTGGGCATTCGATTCATTGTTTTTATGGAGTTTAGTAAGTACAATTTTTATTGTAATGGTCCGAAAGATGCTTTGCACATTCTCATTTTTACCTGAACTTCCGTAAAACGTAAGGCCATGAAACATACGCGTCGGAATAGGGGTGCCCAGGAGGGGAGCCTGACCCCCACTGTTCTTGAAAAAATCCAAATTTCAGCAGAATTGCGAGGACAAATCGAAACATCTTTCAACCATCCAGTGTGGAACGCAACAGTGAGATAAGTTTTGGGGTCTAAAGGGAAAAGTGTCTTGTCAACAGCAGGTCAAAGATTGACTGACCTTCTTATTTTTTACCGGTGGTGACGCTTATGCCATGAAAAAGTGACACTTGCTAAAGCAGTCGTCTTGTCAGGGCTGTGCTTCCCAGCAATAACACAGACTTGCCGACGGATACTTGCTTGATAACATTACTGTCCAGTCTCTCTCCGGACCTTTTCGAAAGACAATGCAGTTTTGGGAATAGAAATATAAAATTTCTAGCCTGCATTTCTTTTTAAGCAGTGACTAGTTTAAAGAAGCATTGAAACGGTTCTTATGTTTGCTGTAGTTCACTTAAGTGTTCTTGACAAGTAGGGGCAGATGACGTCTGGTGCTCAGAGTACCGGGAAAGATGGCGCTCGTGTTCCCATGCCAGCACAGGAACAGTGCGAGGCCGATCGGTATTCCACTCACGGGGGAGGGGCTAGATAAACTCCCTCCTGCCGTTACGATTGAGACCCTGACCAATTTCCCGTGGCAGCCATTCAATGCATTGTCTAGAATTCAGTAGACTCAGGCGTTTAGATGGGCTACAGATGGCTTGCTTTCATTCTCATATTCCGTTCTGCTCGGTATGGCCTGTGATCTGCCGTAGATGGGTCCTATATGACCTACGCAGTCGATGCGCCCTAATACCCCAAATATGATGAAAATCTACAGCAGGTGGGAAAATTTCACCCAACCCTTTTCCTTTTTTTCGTCGAAATAGTCAAATTAAAAGTGGATTAGATCTCAAGCCCTCTTAATTTTTTTCGGAGAATGAAAATAGAATTGCTGAAATGATAATTGTATGCTCAATTATCCATAGATTTTCACCAATTATATTATAGCATCAATTATGCTAATTATTTTAATTATACTAACATCAGTTAGGTATATCGACAATCATATTAACATTCAGTAACATAGTTAAGGTTCTATAATCTAGATCAATTATATTAGCAATTATATGATGCATGTTTTTTCAACGGGATGTCTATATATATATATATATATATATATATATATATATTTGTGTAGTTTGGCAGGATGTTTTCATTTTGGCACTGACTGTTGAATAATAGGGCACTTTTTGCTTTTGCGATCTTCTTGTTAGTATTTTCGATCGACCGGATTATATTTTTGTTTTCGTGTGTAGGTCAAATATAAGTCATCTTAATTTGTATATTTGACCTACAAATGAAAACAAAAAGATAATCCGGTCGATCCAAAATACTAACAAGAAGATCGCAAAAGCAAAAAGTGCCCTATTATATATATATATGTATATATATATATATATATATATATATATATATATATATATATATATATATACATACATGGCATCCCGTCGAGAAAATGCCCAACGTCTTACTATTTCCTTCAAGATGCTAACAATTTGGAGTGGATGGCATTTCCAGCTCTTTTAAAGTTTTTGGAGAACATTAAAGAAATGTTTTCTTAATGTTTATTTTAGAATCAATTACATACATATACATGATATCCTATCCATGATAAACATGATATGATATCCTATCGAAGTCATAGTTGGCCAACAATAATGGAAATCAGATTTATTACGCCCACTTAAGGCGAATTACTCGCTATTTGGAATTTTTCCCTGTTGATCCTGCTGTGACTGATAAAGGTTATAAACTCTTATTATTTGTTTGCCATTTATAAAGCAAACTATGACCTGCGCGTCTTCTTTTTTAGGATTGAACTTCGTCCAATCAAAACAGTACAGGGGGGCGCATTTGCTAAAATGTGAAGGTAATTGCGCCCGGGGAGGGTGCATTTATATTTAATTGCGCCTTTCCCTCATATTTTATAATGGCAAAGCAGAAATAAGCATAAGCATTTATACAAACAGAGGGCTCCCATCCTAATTTGTTTCTGCTGTGAGTGAAGGGTGTTTTAAGGTGATATTCTTGCATTTATTATCACTGACTATAAAAATATATCACTCAAACGGAAGTGCAAACGATTTCATTTTTCAACACACGAATGTATGGGTGCATTTGACTAGCGCGTCATTTCTTTTTGCACCAAAATAAAAAATGTCTGGTTTAAAATCCATCACCAGTGAGAATCTATGTTTGTTATGCTCGGAATACTGCAAAACATTTATGTCTTTTAAATCAATACTACCGCCTATGCTCTGTCCCATTGGTGTTCTCGATTCTTAGTTTGTAAAACCGTTAAAACGATTAGAAAGTGTTGGATTTATTTTTCCAGCCGACTGAAATGCATTTCTGCTTATGAATACTTCTAAACGCTGGGAAAACAGCGTTTCTCGCTCCAACTTTTCCTGAACGCGATAGCGCCGGAAATAAATATTTAGACCCATCAACGTTACTTGGAATAAAATAAAATCATCAAATGTTCTAAGGTGTGTTGTGCGTTCAATACCTAAGAGTTTGGTTGCTGTAAATGGTGCTCGGATGCCCAGAGCAGCTCCCGTCAGCATTAAGACAGCGACTTTTTCCTCTGTTACAGGTAACTATCTCATTCGCATTCTCCCGACTCCAACGGGTACACCCCGTCGCATCGTCACAGTCCAGCTTCGATGCAGCAGGGACAGTGACGTCATTATGTGATGACGTCATCCCATGGGCATCGTCACTGGGTCTCCGCCCTCCGAAGGCAGCTGTCACAACTGAATGACTGGGAGGTACGCGCACACTCGTCTACGATTCACAGTGTAATTGTTTTTGTTTCATGCTCTCTCGAAAACAGTGTAGATGGCCCTAGTATATCATGTGTTCGGCCAGAGGGCAGTGACTGTTTCTTGGCTGCGAGTAATGTGGTAGTGTGATGCTATTGTTGCGTTTTGGTTCCATTTTTTGGTAAAATATACTGTGAATCGGGCATCGGAGCCTTGATTTGGTGCTCAAGACTCCGTGTCTTACTGAATGTGTAATACGGGCCTGTATTATAAATTCGAAAAAAACAGCGGTGTTTCCATGTGACGTGTTGTTTAGAAGTCTTCTCGAGAGACACGAACAAGAGTCATCACACACAACAAGGTCGATGTCCTCATGGCCATCAAGTAAAACCGAAACCAGGACAGTTATGGGTGCAGGGGCACAGGATACTGGAAGGGAGTAGAGGGAAATGTATGGGCGTAGGGACACAGGGTACTGGTAGGGGGTAGAGGGAAAGGTATGGGCGTAGGGGCACAGGATACTGGTAGGGAGTAGAGGGAAAAGTATGTGCGTAGGGGTACAGGATACTGGTAGGGAGAAGAGGGAGTCACCGCGAGCTTCGATGGCGCACAGTGATGGTTCTGGAATTTGGCTCGAACGGATCAGTGGGAGGTTGTAAGGGTTGAAGGATGGGGAAGCCTCGTAGCGAGGAGGGGGCATCTATCAGCCTAGGAACAGGGGGTCAGAAGCTGTGCCTCACCAATGTGTAGGTTCTTAACTTTTACCTAACCATGTAAAGCTACACGGAAATAATTTGCGTAGAATGTCCCCTTATCCCCTCCCTCCCCTACCCTGGACATCTCCAGCCCTATTGGGTTTATATATATATATATATATATATATATATATTGTAATTCATGCAGCATTTTCCTAACGCAAATTTGGGATTTTTAGGGTTGGGGGTAGTGTAATAAAATCTTATTGGCAAGAAATGAAACCAGGATTTACCAGGAAGGCGCCGCTATCCGTAGAGGAGCTGGCAAAGTGTATGATGGGAATCTGGGACAGACAAAAGGAGGAGAGCTGCTGGCCAGCAGGGGTGCAGCAGTAGAGGCGTTGGCTCACGGCGGTAAAAACCCGCCAGGAGAGCTGCTGACCGGCGGTAGAGGCGTCGGCTCACGGCGGTAAAAACCCGCCAGGAGAGCTGCTGACCGGCGGTAGAGGCGTCGGCTCACGGCGGTAAAAACCCGCCAGGAGAGCTGCTGACCGGCGGTAGAGGCGTCGGCTCACGGCGGTAAAAACCCGCCAGGAGAGCTGCTGACCGGCGGTAGAGGCGTCGGCTCACGGCGGTAAAAACCCGCCAGGAGAGCTGCTGACCAGCAGAAGAGGCGTCGGCTCACGGCGGTAAAAACCCGCCGGGAGAGCTGCTGACCGGCGGTAGAGGCGTCGGCTCACGGCGGTAAAAACCCGCCGGGAGAGCTGCTGACCGGCAGTAGAGGCGTCGGCTCACGGCGGTAAAAACCCGCCGGGAGAGCTGCTGACCGGCGGTAGAGGCGTCGGCTCACGGCGGTAAAAACCCGCCAGGAGAGCTGCTGACCGGCGGTAGAGGCGTCGGCTCACGGCGGTAAAAACCCGCCAGGAGAGCTGCTGACCAGCAGAAGAGGCGTCGGCTCACGGCGGTAAAAACCCGCCGGGAGAGCTGCTGACCGGCGGTAGAGGCGTCGGCTCACGGCGGTAAAAACCCGCCAGGAGAGCCGCTGACCGGCGGTAGAGGCGTCGGCTCACGGCGGTAAAAACCCGCCGGGAGAGCTGCTGACCGGCGGTAGAGGCGTCGGCTCACGGCGGTAAAAACCCGCCGGGAGAGCTGCTGACCGGCAGTAGAGGCGTCGGCTCACGGCGGTAAAAACCCGCCGGGAGAGCTGCTGACCGGCGGTAGAGGCGTCGGCTCACGGCGGTAAAAACCCGCCAGGAGAGCTGCTGACCAGCAGTAGAGGCGTCGGCTCACGGCGGTAAAAACCCGCCGGGAGAGCTGCTGACCGGCGGTAGAGGCGTCGGCTCACGGCGGTAAAAACCCGCCGGGAGAGCTGCTGACCGGCGGTAGAGGCGTCGGCTCACGGCGGTAAAAACCCGCCAGGAGAGCTGCTGGCCAGCAGAAGAGGCGTTGGCTCACGGCGGTAAAAACCCGCCAGGAGAGCTGCTGACCGGCGGTAGAGGCGTCGGCTCACGGTGGTAAAAACCCGCCAGGAGAGCTGCTAACCGGCAGTAGAGGCGTTGGCTCACGGCGGTAAAAATCCGCCAGGAGAGCTGCTGACCGGCAGTAGAGGCGTCGGCTCACGGCGGTAAAAACCCGCCAGGAGAGCTGCTAACCGGCGGTAGAGGCGTCGGCTCATGGCGGTAAAAACCCGCCTGCAGTAGGGAGGGCGCCAGAAAATTAAGACGCCTCCTCTGGGGCCATCTTCTAAAGTCGTCTAAAGGCACATTTACCTCATAGTTTATGCTCTTGAAACCCGTTTACCTGCTCGCAGCGGGTGTCCGACATGAACGGGGAAGGGGCACGCCAAGCGAACCTGAGAGGGGGGACAGTCAAATCCCTGACGTTTACAAATTAAAGACAGGCGCTGAAAACTAGGTATTTATTTTGCTTTTTCTGAGCCACAGAAGTCGTCAATGTTTTCTCAACAACGAGAGCTTTGATAAAAGGCGCCATGAAGTTGTTGACTTTTAATCCACTCACTAATTGGAAACTGACCAAGCAAGTCGGAAGCTTCCGGTAAAATTTAAACTGTATATCTGATCAGTTTCCATGGCAAAAGCGGTGTTAAGACGGAAACAGTACCATGACGATGATTCACTTGGAAGTGTGTGCTACATCTGATGTATCTAACAGATCCATTATCCTAGCCTCAGGCGAATTAGAAAAAGCTTATATCCCAACAATGCTAACCCTCCTGCCAGCAAAAATTAAAGTTACCTCGAAAAGGTCATCGACCCAGAGACGTGAGATCCCTACGGAGTTCCCAGACAAGTTTGTTGTGTATGTGTTCATGCAAAAATGGAAGAAAACTCGCAGCTCAATCGAGAGCAGTTCATTCATCTGTGATCTCTTTTCCCTTTAGAAGAAAAGTTCACTCGCCGAGAACCATTCAAAATAATTGGTCATGCAGGCATAGGCAGATCCAGGGGGACAAAGGAGGGTACTTTCCCCCCAATCGACTCTTTGCACCTCTGGAATGGTCACGGTGCCCCCCCCCTGAAAGGTCCATGGCACCCCCTGAAAGGTTGCTTTCCACCCCCTCCCCCTCGATACAAGTACCTACCACCCCCCCCGATAAGATTTTGCGCCCACCTGATGGATTTTTCCGCCCAAAAACAGCATCCCTCTGGTCCGGATGGTGACCGGATGGCGACCTGGTCCGGGTATGATGCAAGCAGGCACAGATCTTGGTAGTGACCTTGAGACCATCTCGCGCCTGGGCACTTCCCTGTGTGCATCCAGTGACCTACACAGGATGGCCCTCAGATGGCTCTGAGGGCCGTTTGACCATCTCCCCCGCCTGGGTGTTTCCCTGCGTGCATCCAGTGACCTACGGAGGAGGGCCCTGAGATGGCGCTCTGAGGGTCGTGACACCATCTCAGATGAAGCTGACCGGTGTATGCTCCTGGATGGCTTATGGCGTACAGAATGCCAACAGCACGCTGCGCCTGTCGCAATCGGGGAATAATACAGCACGCCCACTGGCCCTCTCCAGCGCCGTGCTGTTGCAATGATGCTGTGGTCGCTCGTGCCTCAGAACTTCACCGCAAAACTTCTCCGTCTTCGGTTGCAGCTTAAAAAAGTCAGTTGTTTTGTTTTTCTATTTTCTCTACAGCTCTTGATCACCGTCAAATCAATTGAGAGCCATCATACATCTCGCACGGACTACTGGCTGCTTAAAATGCTGGACAGGTTCGCTGTTTAGTTTTTGGTTTATTTGTGATTCACTCTCGGTATTTACACACGCTTCACATACCATGAATCTGGCAACAACAAACAGCAGACTTGACCTCATGGAAATAGCTTCATCATCCATAACCCCGCCGTCGGAGCATGGCCGCGATTCCCGCTACTTCAACCACAGAGTATGGTAACAATAAATAGATATGATGGCGTTATAATGGAAACAAGGAAGTTCACTCACTCCACAACAGGTCAATATTTGAGCAAAGCTAACACTCACACGCGTTATCCTATTCTCAATGTTCTTCCCATTCTCTCTCTCTCTCTCTCTCTCTCTCTCACCCTCTCTCACTCTCTCACTCCTCAGTACACATTCACATCACTATCACACGCACGTCGTGGGCATTGGTCCCTCACACTGCACCAGAATCCTAAGTGCCTACGGAAGACAATTTGAACTCGATGGTGGCAGCCACCGCGCCACGGGTTCTCGCCACTCGTCTGACTCGCTGTTATCTCACACATCCCTTTTGCGTTAAGTCAAACGCAACACCATTCGCCCCGGGCGAGGGTTGACAGATTCGCCGGCGTCTGCCGACTGCAGCGCACGGGTCACGGTGCGAGGCGACTGGAAGTTGAAGTAGTGTGTTGCAGACACCTCAGCGGCTCTCACACTGGCTTCAGTGCGGGATCGCGTGAAGAGAAAAGAAACGCTCTCCGGTAGATTAGTTGCAGTCAGGCGTGGGGCATTTCACTGAAACAGCACGAGTCATGGTTAGAACCAATGGCAAGCACACATTTGTAGTGACACCCCCGCACGAGCAAAACCAGAACCACAGAACGGCAATCCCAGCTTCACTCTCGTTGCACGCCTGTGACTACGTAATAATGTATCTGCGCTTCCGGTTTTTTACCCATTGAGGCAACGCCTCCTCACAGGAAGCTGGTGTAACATAGCTTTTGACCTCGTCGGCTCACCTTGCAAAGTGAAACTGACGGTTTCACCCTACCAAGCAAGTGCACCAAATCAGCAGAGTGCAAATACAGTACCATAATTAATACCATGATAAGTACCACATGGTAGCTGTCAACAGGATGACTACCGCTGCGGCCACAGACGTTGACCAGACTTTAGCTAGACGCCGTACGTGCACTCACCACAGTGTCCGAGCCTGTAGGCGTGTCCCTCGGGGCACTTGTGGCAGCAGAGAGACGCCTCGGCCTTGTTACGCCTGCCCTTGCGTTGCCGGATGGGCAGCACCAGCTCGATGTTGTCGTAGTCGATGAGCGTCATGAAGGCGTTGTCCTCGGTGACCGTGCTCAGCGCCTCACTGACGATGTCGATGAAGCCCTCCTGGTCGGTGATGTTGTACACGGGCGTGTCGATGGTGAGGACCACGTCCATCAGCGGGCGGCCGTCCTTATCAAGCTGTCAACAAGCCCGTGTCATCGTCAAACACCGACTCTGACCCACTCGGAGACTGGGGAGCACTGCAGAGAGACATGAGGTGAAAATGAAACGTATGAAAAGCCTTTACGGAAATCTCACCAGCTAGTGAGTGATTCAAATATTTGTTATCGATTTAAGTTTAGGGTACTTTTCTACGATAAGACGGAGTTATCATCTTCGTCATTTACTGAGGTCATGTATTGGCCCCGAATTATGATTTCAGTACCGGATAGTCAGCGGATTTTACCGTGGCCTTGGTGGTGAGCTCCTCGACACCGCACTCGTCCGGATAGGGGCAGAAGATGTCGTTGTACTTGTAGACCAGCCCGTCGAACTGGTGCTGCAGAGACTCCACACTCTCGCGCTGGTAGGTGATCTTGTACTGCAGGTTCGCCGAGAACACCGGCACGATCTCTGCGGCATGACACGACCCATGTTGAGCACATCGAGAAGATGCTTGTTTGCAAAACTATTCTAGCTTAACTTATGATAATTATGAAAGTTATTGATAATTTTGACCACAATTGTTTACTAAATATGTTTGGCCGTTTTCTGTATAACTGATGAAGAAAACAACATATTTCGTTGCCTGTTGAAGGTATAAAAATTGATGGTTTGCCCGCCTGGAGAAAGTTCTCTCAATGTAAGATAATGATCTTTCTCTCATTGGTATTAGCATTTCTGTGGGTATCCTCCTGTTGGCGCAGGCCCAGGCTGAACTCACGGTAGCACTCCGGAGCAGTGCTGTCGGGACTCCACTGTCCTCCAGCTCCGCAGGAGTACTTCTTGGCCGGCGACACGAAGAAGCCATAGCCTTCCTCGCACTTGGCCTGGCACATGGAGCCCTTGCTCCACAGAATGTCGTTGTTGCAGTCGCCGTTAGCGTTGACCTCGGACACTCCCCGGCAGAGGGTGGTGGTGTGAAGCGGCGCCACGAAGTTGGGGCACGTCTCGACGTCTGCCGGTCAGGGTGCTGGTCAAACGCTGATGTATCCAATACGGCCCGAATATGGGGCAAGTCAGGTATTTATTCTATTCAGAAGTACCATCGAACTATACGATAGGCTAGACAAGCATACATACATTCAAGCTTCGAAAATGTGCAACAGGGCTTGTAAGGCGTTCAGTGCCAAATGCCATCCTTGAAAGAGATTGGATATAGTTCACAATTTTAAGATGTCCTGCAAATACTCATGAGAAAGATACCCATAGATTATCTAATGGATATACTAAAGCAATGCATCTGCGTCATTCGGAGCATGCTGGCAATAATAGGATGGCAGATCTATTAAAAGTGCCTTCAGGAATTAGGAATAGGCCTGGTTATGTCGCACTTCCCATTATCACATTTATTTAAGTCGTGAATCCGTCCTCAACCCCACCAACAATCTGACGTCATGGCTGTGTCTTCTGCAGGCGCAGCTGCCATGGTTACACTCACCCACGGCCTGCTTGACGGTTGCTGGGCCTTCTGAAAGTGCGGTTGCCATGGTTACACTCACCCACAGCATGGTTGACAGTGGCGGCGTCTTCTGAAGGCGTGGTTGCCATGGTTACACTCACTCACCCACAGCCTGGTTGACAGTGGCGGCCGGGCCCAGCTGAGAGTCCTCCAGAACAGCAGCCACCGAGAAAGTGTAGTCGACATTGGGCTGGATGCAGTAGTCGCAGACGGCCGGGTTCATGTCAAACGTGCACTGCTGCTCGTCACACTTGATCTCGGTGTCGTAGCTGGTGCTGCCGCCCAGGATGACGAGGATGTAGGAGGTGAGGTCGCCCTCGCAGGCCGGCCGGTCCCACGTGATCCGAATCCAGGAGACCAGCTCCGAGACCTGCAGGTTCTGCGGCTTGCTCGCTTCCTGATTGTCGGCTGCAGGTCAACGGGCACAGTCAGACTCATACACTACCACAAGCTGTGGGGGTGGCTGACCATGGTAAACGCCATTGACTTGTAGTGTGAACGTTACGAACACCATGAAAATAAGTCAATTCCACGGGAGAGTGTCTTGCTACTTTTTACGGTAAAAGTTAAGACGCAAGGCATTGTGCATGATAGTTTGAGTAGATATCAATATCTGGTGTATAACGATATTCTTTTATAGATTAAAAAACAATTTTTAGCAAGGAATTTGTTGCTTTGAATTCGAATATAGCTTCAGATATTTCACTGAAATGACAGGGTGGCAGTAGAAAGGGTCAAGCTAAGCGGCACGTTCACTATTTTTGCAGAGTAGATAGCATCGCGCCTGATGTCCTCTACACATTTCACCCCATGAGACTGGCATAGCTTTATGACACTTCAGTGGTCCACATATCACCTCCAGCTCTGCCACTGAGGCATGCCGGCACCTTCACTCTTCACATCACGAATAGTACATCACGTGTGAGACAGTGTCAAAGGTCGCCCGTTCGCAGCGGCCTACATGCGCCATTTCCGCTCTCCTTCCGGTGAACGCCGAGCCCCTCCCATAAGCCACCGTAATACACGCTGGCGCACGCAACACCTGTTTCATAAGCACTAGTGGCTGAGAGCTAAGAGCGGCGCCGCCTGATTGGCGCTTAATTGCTTTCAGTGAAAGTGCGCCGCAGCGATCCCTGGTGGAGACAGATACCACGGCCTCGGCCAGACTACAGCTGGCGACCGCTGACACATAATCATAACTGTCCTATCTTAACGCATCAGCGCACACGCACACACAGACAGGTGGAATCACTTGGGGGATGTATGAACTGACGGTGCTGCCTCTATCGGTCGCCCGGTGCATCTGCCCCGCCCGCAGAAGGTGCTGCCGACATCAAGCCTACCGCTCTTTTGGCAGATAAAGTACTGGAGCCGGTGGTCACCAGGGAACGCCTGGATCTTGTACGGAAACTGTTCCCTGCCGTCCAGCAGGGCGGCCACTGAGGCGCCGTTCAGGCTGGGAATGCTGTTCCACTCGTTGATGGTATTTGCCACCGACCAGTCGCAGAACATGTTGTCGATGCAGCGGTCGCCGTCGGCGTACCGCCACCGTGAGGGCTCTACACACTCCACACTGTAACAGAGCAGAGAAGCACGGGCCAGGTCAGGGCAAGGCAATGTTTAAACGCGCAGGAATAAAATTGCAAGCGTTAATGCTACGATTTAATGAATTAGTAGTTAAGAGTGTTTGATTCTTTACACTTCAAATTGAAACAATTTCTGAACCAACTGAGCAGACGATGAACACATTATCCAAACAGCACTTTTTATGTGGACATAAAACATCATCCAAAACCAGTCCCTGTATTCTACTGCGGTTGAGTCTGAATATCTTCCATGGTAGCAGCGAGAGAGCTCTGCTGCGTTCTACGTGTTTTTGTTTACGAGTGCATCCCAGCCCACACCTGTTTGCACCTGATCCTCGATCCTATCGTTTGCACATCGATAGGCTCACGGCGCTTATGCGTCTAGGCGGTGGGCACCCACTTTCTCCGGTGCATCCGCGGCCACTCTATCACACGCCGAGGACGCGCACGATTTCACAGGCCGTCGCTGCCGTCGCCCCCGGCGGCTCGGCGTCGTTTCCGTGCGGGCTGCGCGCTGAGAGGCGGCGTTTCACCGCGGCGACGGCGGCGGCGGTTGTCGTCCAGTTCCCGAGAGCGGGAGTGGCTGGTGGGCACTTTCTCCGGTGCTCACACGCCCGCCGGGCCGGCGGCCTCGGTCAGATCGGTCGATGTCGCCGGCGGCGGCCTGAGCAGCGACGGAACCGGTCCGGCGCCGGCCGCGCCGTCTACTGGACCGGAAAAGGTTCACACTGCTTACGCTCATTCCAAATGCGACAATGGTCGCCAAAAGTGTTACTGGTTCGCCTTTAGTGGTTCTTTATAGATCATGGAGAAATTGGATGGGAAAATCTTTGATAATGAGCGTTCCTTTCATTCGGGTTGCGGACATCGACCTGACGGGCTCGTTTTCGAACACATGTTCTTGCAATAGTGGAGTCTCGCACGATATTAAGCCAGTGGTCAAATCTGAATGAACTTAAATTTCAGACCATTGGTAAAGTGAAGGTGAAATGAGTATCTGTTTCTCCAAACAAGAAATACATTTTCTGAAAACTGATATAAAGTTTCAGAGGAAACTGCATGAGAAAATATAGGACCCGTCTCTCACTCTGCTGGTAGAGATCTCGGGTACGCCATATCCTTAGGTTCCGTCGAAAGTTTAACCAGCGCTCGTGCCTCAGCAACCAGACTCTTAGTGCCACTGACGCACTATTTCCTTCAATTACCCACTGCAAATCCTTATAGAACAAGCTGGAAATATTTGAGAGCAAGTATAGGACACCCTCGCACAATGTTATATATTTGGTTTGTTCACCGGGGTGAGCCAATGCCGCTCCGCACTGGCCGGAGGCGGTTTATCTGCGATTTCATCTGAGGCCCAGTGACCGCGTTCCTCCGCCGCGGCGCCCAGCTCAGCCGATTCTGGTCGCACACGGCGCGGCTGGTCATCAGCGCCGCCGCTGGAGAGCCGACCACCCCTGGCCGACTCCGAATGAGGCCGCATCCGCGTTGGCGCGCTTTCGCCGCCGTTTTGGCGCGCTGAGTGACAGCCTGGCGCTCCGCTGACACACTATCCGACGGCAGATATTATTCCCACCACAGCGATCTGCATGTCTGGGCCGGTAATCATGTCAGCTCGCGCGTCTGAATATTTGTTGCGCCCGGTGGCCACCATTGCACGTCTGAAAGGTGTCTGAATCCGTTCAAGGCTGGACTGGGATGGCCAGCTGACGCCATCCACCCGAACCAGCTGTTGGCGTCTGCGGCAGCTGCTCAGGTGTGCTCGGTACCAGCACGTTTCAGGTGTGAGCTGAGCCTTCCTGTAATTGATGTGACCGTGTGAGAACGGCCGAGAGCGTTGTCGATGACCCAACAGCTTCCCAAAGATATCGGACTGGTGGCCATAAAGTTTCCACTGGTGGTTGTGTAACGCCGTTCCAAATCACTCTCACTCGGCAAGATGATGTGACATCGATTTAAGGACGGTCATTGCCAGCGGTCTGCCTTTGATTCGACGCTTATTCGGCACTTACCCACAAAACATTCCAATGAATGCCCTCCGTGTCTGCACATCTTGCGCTTCAGTAATGCCCGTGCCAAGTGTTCTTAGATCCTCATAATCTTCTAAAGACTTTGGCACTGCTAAGAGTGAATTGTCCTGCAAAAGAAAATACCACATTGAAACCTGTGTAGGATATCTTCCAGGCACTATTGAAACTTCAGTAGTTATGCCTGTGACAACACTAGTAGCTAGAGTGTGATATTGGGCAACATCTATGCCTTACTTTACTAGTCTATTCCTCTACAAAATACACTGAGTTGAAGCACAACATGAGGCACGAATGTTCTTTTTGATATTTTGACGCTTCAGAACTGCTAATCGGTTCTCTTCTCACATGCAAAACCATGGCAGTAGCCGAAAACTCCTTCTCTCTTGAAAAGACCTGGGTTCTGAAGGTACAGGAGTGGACTCGAATATTCCTATTCCGCCTGCATCCATTATATTTGTTCATATCAAGTAAGGCTTGATGAGGGGACAAAAGTTATGTGACGAAAAAACTGAAAGATATTATAGCTGTGAACATTGAAAATAGCTGTTCACTTCCTCACCTTTCTACAGGCTTTTATTGCTTGGTTATAGTTAATAGGAGTCTCCGAGTACGCTAATTTGTAGCACTTCTCTCCGAATTTGATAAAGCCCGGATCGCATTGCCCTGCAAACAATGTGTCTGTTACGATGGACCCTTTATATCCAGCACGCAATATCTGTGATAGAATTGACAAGAGAATGCAAGAGTGGCACTTTTCTCAAATCTCAGTAAAGAGAGTCAAAGACAACATTCTGAATGCATCAAATTTTAAGCAAGATATCTTAATGACAACCCTGGAATATGCCATGGAAAATGCCAACTCTAAAACCTAATATATTATTGCAGAAAGAACGTTTCCATGATTGAGAGCAGATAACAATGCAAAGCATAACATCTTAAGTATCCATGCTGCTTGTAGGCTCCTAGATGTTATATTGCCATGCATGGGCGGCAGCCGTGATCTGATGTCATTCTCGGATCACCAATTACCCCTGACACCAGCAATTAAGTCCCAAAATAACCATAAAAGCCATGGTGTCTGTTCTTGTAAGCCCAGTACTGTAAGCGAGTGTTCACGTGACGTTCAGGATGTTGATATAAAGCGAAGAAGAGAGAGAACAGAGACAGTGGTACAGATGAAGTCAAGCACAGAAGCAAGGACCAGCTCCAGAACCTGAAACAGTTTGCACCCATTGACCTGCACAGGACTTCAAGTCACCGGCAGTTGTGACTCTTGAGAAAAGTGTTAGAGCAAGGTGTTAGCGATCAAGGTAAAAATTGTCACGCCAAAGCAGCATTATAAACAAAGCCGAGCAGCATAGCTTGGGTAGAACAGCGGAAGGTCAGCAAAGAAGCAGCGGTTTTCATCTACGACAGGAAGTGTGCAAAGAGCGATCAGCCTGTTCAGTAGCCCTGATTTCCACCACCCCAGGCCCGGCTCGCCTTCGCCTCATTTCTGTGGGTCCACTTACGCGCTCTATCTCTCTCGGTCCTGCGTCTCTTGGTCTGAAGTCGGCTGGGTCACACACAAAAGGTCGCGGCGTCTGTCCTGAAACTGCTGAGCCGCCGCCCGCACGGCGGCGCTATCGTCCCAACAATTGGTGCACGGCCAGTGGAGGTGCAGAGGCCGGCGCTCCTGGCGCGGGTGCTGACGCCGCCATCTCCGGTCCCCGCATCCATCATGCATTCAACAACGCAACACCACCGACGCCTCTGTCTCACCTCATGCTTGTATGATCGGTAAACCTCATGCCCGCTCCGGGATACTTCTAGATGGTTTGGAAACCTCATGCCCTCTCCGGGAGACTTCTAGACGATTGGTAATTTGCCCCTCCGGGATACTTCTAGACGATTGGTAAACCTCATGCCCGCTCTGGAAGATTTCTAGATCTAAAATGGTTGTTTTCGCAACGACAACACTCTGCTTACTAGAGTGGTCGGGGTCAAAGACAGCTTTAGAGTTGAAACGGAGCAGAAGAAGCCTAAAAATGTAATAGCTTCATTTGGAATACAAAAAATCGTAACATGGTATGAATCTTAAGCTTTTATCAAGACATCTCATTGCTTCTGGCCTACAAAAATTATAAGAAAAGTTTGATATTCATAATAAAAACGACTGCTGCTTTGAGAGGTATAGCAACTTTGAACTATGTACTTTGAACTTTGACCATAACAGCTTAGCAGCTTTGTCTTTATGTCTAGTGCTGCAGGTGGAAATCAGGAAGCGAGAGATCGTAGAGTAAAAGTTCCACCCCACGGAACATATATTTTAAGCTAACCTATTTAAGATTCCTCTTAATGCCGTGCTTATTGCTGCAAAAATTCACGTCAGCCGGTGTAAGGAGCTACCGCATTGATTAACCATATCTGTTGCACGGGAGGGACGGCTGCACATTTTGGCAAACCTTTATGAGGACGAACGCATGCGATGTACATTCCTCCCAATGAATACACCTTGTAATCCATGCACTTGTCTAGTTATATCATGGAGGTATCTGTATTCCATGGTTATATTAATGGTTGCAAATAGTGCTCACAAAAATAGCATGCTTGAAAGAAATGGTACACAAGTCCCCGCACGGCACGGCTCTCCCCTTCCACAAATACTTACTATGGCATGCAAACTCAACATGCATGTTTCTAAACAGACTGAAGGAAATGGAAAGACGAGTGATAGGTGTATTCAAATTACTGAAAATACAGAAAGAAGAAGAGTGCTACTTTCTGTGCGTGCATTTTAATAAGTGTCTAAATCAGTCTCAGTCAAACGTCACTGAACCTTGCGTCCCCAAACAAGAAAAGAACAGTTCACATCTTGAGAAACGATCAGAGTCATTGTCAAATAGTGGTCTGCTGAGAACGTCAAAAGACTGGCGCATTCATACAACCGGTTCTCTTTGTGTAACGAAGTTGTTTTTTGGGGTTTAAGGATGGATGCACAGCAGTCGAGCTGATGAGGGAGGGAGTCTACTGTCAGCTGAGCATCCATCTCAAATACCACCTACAGACAGGAAAGCCATGACAAAAACGGGAAGAAGAGGAAACTTAAATTGTCAAGATATATAAATCCATTTTTAACACTTGCTCATATTCTCGGGTCATAACGGGACGTTGCCTATCTCTCAGATTCAATAAAGGAAAATGGAACGAATAAATCTAATGTTATCACTTTTAGACAATGGAAATATTCTGCCAATAAGTTTGTATATTATATATCCTAGTCGGCCCAATCTTAATCATAAATATAGGGTTCATGTGTGTCGTCAAAAGCACCTAAGCACTTTAAGATAGTTAGGTAACTCCTATATGTCAGGGCATGACGGATTACGTTGGAAAGGGGACTGTCCTGACCAGTGGCAGATCCAGGATTTCATTTGGGGGAGGGGGCTAGGGGGCTTGAGCCTCCCCTTTCATTGCCTTGGATCATCCTCCGGAAATGTATTTACTATATGCACTCTGAAATTTTGGGGTACTTGAGCCCCCCCCCCCTTGTATCTGCCACTGTGCCTGCCTCCAGCTGTCGAAGGCTGAACTATAGAGCAGCCATAGGGCCTACCTCGGGGTCAGCTGGGTCAGTGTGTCTTGTCAATCGTCTATTGTTACCAACAATTCTCACATTATCCCGTCGATTGGGTCGCCGAGATAGTCTGAACCGTAAAAGTGACTGTCAGCACGTGCACGGTGTGCTTTTGAAAGTATTTACATACTAACTTTTTTCTCAATGTCTTTTGAAGGTTTTCTGAAGTCCTGTGGTGATCAAACGCCTGTTAGTGAGTAAATGTTTAGTACTCATTGCCAGCCCAGGGCCGTGTCAGAGTTCGGAGGAAGAGAGGAACAGAGAGAGAAAGAAAGGGAAAGAGAAAGAAAAAGAAAGAGTTTATGGAGTTTCCGTTACCCAGTTACTGTTGAATCAGTCACGGAAAGTTTGTATTCGACAGGAAAGCTGATGAGAGCGGTTATGGGAGCTGTGCGCTGAGACAGAGTATCACCAGTGCCCCATGACAGTCCAGGACCGGTGACGAGCCCGCAGGCACCACTACCATGCGGCGGCCGGCACTGTCCGGGGTCACCGTCCCCTCCCAGCACCCATCAACTGTCGCTAACAAATGCCTACCATCTGCTTCGCGCGAAACCTATCTCAGCTTTGCGCTTCATAGCTCGTTTAACCTTGAAGATATTCCGAGTTCACCTTTGGATGTCACCTTGGCTTAGGTTCTTCTATTCAAAGTTCGGGGCCCTATCCCTGTGACGCCGCGGGATTTTCTGGCTTTGCCTGTTAAGCCAGTGTCCGTGCTCTCAGCCTCCTGGTGCCCCCTGACATTGAGGTATTTTTGTGGAAGAAGACTGGTGTCTGAACACCGCTCCGGCCACTAGCCGCTCTCAAGGTGAACTGGACAGGGTAGCCATGGGCGGGTGATGCCCACAGTGTCTCGATGCTATCTCTCTTCCATCTGACCCTGGAACTCCCAATGGCTGTCCTGGCCTGTTATCTTGTTAGAATTCCTACAGCTAATCGAAACCATAAAAGGCAAAAGTGATGGGAAACGCATACCAAACAGCATCTTACTTCAGAAATGTCACCCCGACTCGAAGTCGATGCAGGATACCGATCTGAATAACTTTTTCAGAACCAAATTAGACTGCTCATCCTAGAATAAAGCACCAAAATAAACATTTGATTTTGTGTTTCTCTTGATATGACTCGCTGGCCTCCAGGGTGTGGGTGTTTCCTAAGAAATCAGATAAGATGTGAGAGGCGTCTTGGTCACTCGTGAACCGGGGAGGCTGGGATTATGTAACACCGATGCAGCGGAGGCAGGGAGAGAATGCTGTGAGCTTCCCTGCATTTGGATAGGTTTCTGTGACGGAATGCAGTCACCGCGGCTCCGTGCTGATTTCTGAGGCCAGTAATGGGGAGAGATGAGACAAAATGAGCTTTGTTTTCGGCCCTAACAGTGTCAAATCAGGAAATTTAAAGTGGTCATAGCATTACTGCGAAAACAGTTTGCAACGAATAGGTTTTTCTGTTCTCCAATACATTCATGGGTATGATTTAACATCACAGACCATGCTGAAGAGGCTAATACCTACTTTATAAAATTTATGTTATGCAACAGAGCAATATATTTATTGAAGCTCGGAAAACATATCAATGCATCTAATATTTGATTTTTAGTTCCGTGGGATGGCTGTGAGGCCAAATATAATTGTTCAAACACTTTCTTTCATCGTATCCAGTCTATTATCAGGCAGCACATAACACAGCTCAATCTCAAGAACACCCAAACGTGTCGGTACAGCTATTATATAATTCGACCAGATACAGCCACAGTCAATGATCTACTGCCGGGAAGGAGGAGGTAAGAAGGAGTGGGGGACGCCGGTGACACTCACGTGAGCCGCAGGGTGGTCCGCCGCTACCCAGGGCGTTACCTCCGCCGGATCCCACCTTCCGTCCCTGCAACAGTGCAGAGCAACAGTACACATAGAGTGTCTCTCCGCAACAAAAACACTTGGTGGAGCATGCTGGTGGCACTGGGCTGGAATGGCGCCTCCTGGCAGCGCTCTGATCTTTTGAAACCGGCCCGGGAGACTGTATTGAGTTGTTTTGTTTCGTTCGATCGTAATTCGGTCTGAGAAAACTGAGATAACGCTCAAAGCACACAACATCCATGCAGCGGACAGAACAGGGTAACGCGTGCCAAAGTGTGCTAAATAACCCTAAACTACGTCCGTCTCCCGAGCATTTACGTTCAGACTCGAATGCGCTGGGGCCAGGGCCGTTTGACCTGACTCCGCCTCGACTCTGTCAGGGTCGGCAGCTGCAGGCCAAAAGGTCGCCATTCCAACTCCTCAGCCTCCGTGTGCCGTTACGGTGCAGCCGGGGCAACATGCGTGCGTGCGTGCCAAGTGGGTCTCAGTGGGAGCCGTACCAGGATTGTTATGGGCTTGACATTCACCCCTAGCAGGGGTCAGCCCAAAATTACCATACAGTTATGTGCTTGTTTTTGTCAGTGACTTCACGCTAACGCAACGCACATGTCTCGCAACCAAGTATAGCAAAAATATGAACAAAACAGCACCACCGTAGAGATTTTGATTGAAACTGAGGTCACGTGTAACAAATCGAATATAATTTTTTTCAATTTTCTGATACCTATAGCACGTCTTCTCTTTTGTCGATGGAAGCCCGGGTAGCTCCAAAACTGTTTTACATAGCTACTGGTATATCATAGCCTCCCAAAAAGGTATCAATAACTAGATATCACAGATAAGAGAGATCAAAGTACAAGGATAGGACAAATTGCTCAACAGGGAACCAAGCATATTTGCGTCTAAGCGTAGCTTCTGAAGTTGATCCTGAACGAAAATATACGCCAACTTGAAGGTATGATTATCAACCATGGTATCTGGTCAGCACACCAATGATCACGAAATTTGACCAGCAGAGACAAATACTTCCTGCGACACGACTGGCCCTACAGCAAGACATCAAAATCACTTTTAACTGACATCTGCACTTCCTCCTTTGAAGAAGATGCAGGATATTCTACTTCTTCTCTTAAGAACATACTAAAAATGTATAGAACTAATAGTTTTTCTTTGATTCAGCCACATCATCCATCTCAAGATGATCCCAGCGCATGATGAAGTTTAACAAAACAAAAGCTAGATCTATTGCGCCTGATATATGAACAAAGGCTGCTGGTGCCCATTTTCGGGGATATTTTTTTAAATATCACGTAGAGAGGCGAGGTCCCAGCTGTACTGGTGTGGAGTGGAGAGCTGCAGGTGCAGATCGGCACCACCTCCCCACCCCTGGCTCCCGCCCCTCAGTCGTCCTCAGCTCTCGCCGGGTTTTTGCGCGGTGCCGGCTCGGCGACGGCATACGTCGGCCTGGGGGACCGCCAAGTGACCGAGAAAGGCACGGCGGCTGTGCCGCTGCAGGGCCCTGCCGGCCGGCCGCTCCGTGCATACCCGATGAGGGCCTAAGTGGGCCGCCGGCCGCCGCCGGTCAGGCCTCACGGGCCCGAGCTGGCTGAACAGGCCGGGCAGGCTGGCGGCTGACCCGACCGGGTCGCCGCAGCCGGCTAGCCTACATTCCAGCCCCACAGCAGCTCCTCTGCACGCCAGCAGGCCAGCCTGCACGTACCACAGCCACCGGCGCCGTCTCAGGGTGGCCTCACCGACACCGACCGAGGCAGCCGGCCCGGCACAGCCAGACCGGCGGTACACTGGGACTGGTACTCATCTCAGAGACGCCTGAGGTGGCTGCCTCAGAGACATGCTAACATTTCGACTTTTTACATGACTGTGTTTAAAACTGGCGGAGGGTAACCAATATGTTACATCTTACGCTTTAACGTCATATAATGCGTTAACCTTAATAAATCAGCAGGATCAAATTTGTACAGCCTCAGAAGCTACGGCGTTCAACCATGCTGAACAAAACGCTGGTTCATATTGACGCTGGTCACCTTGATTTTTCAATATCGAATTTCTATCGTGCAGCCACAAAAATTAGTGGACAGCCACAACAGATTTGACCCGTGCGATCCTGGAAAACAATTTACCACGGCTCATGCAAAGCCCAGACACGTGGTATCATGGAGTGCTAGCTAAAATGACCGGGGAATCTGGGTTCAAGGAAGGTGATAGTGTTTGGAACGTTATCATTTGATAGTCATGCTTCAGTGCAAAACAAACAGTTAGCTTTGAACAAGCACATACCGTTTTTTTACAGGTGGAAAACTTTACAGGTAATATCTTAGAGAAATTTTGAAAAGAAGAAAGCAATTTCTAGAATATTAGGGCTGGATCCAGGTGATATTAAAACAGCCCTTTATCAAAGTTTTCACGTATAATGGCCCAAACAGCCTGAAGATAATAAACATAAGCGACCAAAAAGACACAAGAGCTGGATCAGCACCCGCAGACCAAGGGGCTGACCCGATCGAGCCGAACCACAGTCTGGTCCTTGTTTTGGCACCATCCATCTTCACCGCGACGCGTGTGATCCAACTCGGCTGCACCGGACACTCAGCAGGCACGCAGGCTCTGTCGCCGGCGGCGGCGCGTCTCCTCCGACGCTGCTTACCAGGAGTCCCTGCTGGGGCGACGCCGTGGCCAGGGCCACCGAGAGCAGGAGCACTGTCAGCCTCATGTTTCAGTGTGCACGGTTGCTGCGCGACTGCCGGACCGGTGGCGCCGCTACTGCCCACCTGGGCGCTCTCACACGCTGACCCAGAACGGTGGCGCCCCTCCTCCGGCGTCGCAGCGGCCGCCGTCGCCGCCGGCGCGGCCTGGCACCACCGCCGGCGCTGACTCACGGCCGGCGCGCATCTCGGCGGATGTGGTCAGCTCGCCTAACGCCACACTCCTTGGACTTCATCTGGTGGTGGGTGCTGCAGGGTCGTCCTGGAGTCATGGTCGCTGTAAGGTTAGGCACTGTCAGCACGCATGGACGGAACTGCCGCTGACGAGGAGTTTGCTGCAGGTAGGGCTCTTTGCTTGGTCTGTCCCAGGTACGGGCTGAGAAGCCGGTATCGCGCTGCAGCAGGTAGAGTCAGTAAAATGAAAGTTGCTTAAACTGGGCATAAGTGAATTATTACCCTTAACTTGCTCTGGTAAAGATGACAAAGGCTGTGAAAATTGATTACCCTATCCAGATAGTGCTCACAAAATACTGCCCTCCAGTGAAAATGACTCCACTCTCACGCACACTGCCTGCTCACGCAGACAGTGGGTAAATAAGTAATCATGTTTGTCTCGGTGAGGGAGAACCGTAGAAAATGATTTTAATGGAGCGCCACAAGAGCTTTGCCTTGATTAATGGGTGTACAATCCATTTGATGTCCTTGAAGATGTATGTACTCACAGACCCCAGATGTTCAGGGAATATCCAGCAACAGCACTACCAAGTGGGCTAACAGCTAATTGCATCAACTACTGACATATATTTTCGTAAGCTCTGTTGAGTGTTACCAAACAAATCGCACGAAGCAGCATGGATGTTATGACAATAATCACAGTTGTATGATAATCAATCTTAATAGCATTGCAAAATATGCTAATGAGGAACACCGATTACGAGTCATTCATCGTTCATGAAATACTAAAAAACAAGGTGCGCACTAAAGAGCCTGGAATGTGCGTCCTGGCGATCAATCTTGAACTCAAAAACATATGGCCAGCCATCTAAGACGATGATTGTTTTCAGCCATCGAATTTCTAAGGTTGTGAAGGGTCTAGAAACTCTACGGTTTTGTGTCGATTTTCCTTTTTGAGATACAGTTTACCCGCGGGGTTTAATTGGCATTGTGTTCGGGGCTTCGGGCCTGCTGTGCCGATAACACTAGCCCTCGGGCCGGTCAAAGGTGAGCGTCGCCACTGTCGCTGCTCGCATAACGTTCTCCCAACTTCTACAGCTGATTGTAGCTGAAATGTAAAATAGCGGCTTGCAATCCATAGAAGCAGAAAGAAAACCGTGTGAATTGACCTGATGATGTCACACTGATACAATCCGCTGCTGTTTACAGACAACAGCCGTGAAAGGGCCATATGTTTTAAATGTTTCAAAACTGCGAACCTTTCTTCAGGGCAGTCACGGACAAAATATGTTATGATTTTATCTCAGTTCACAGCTGTATGCATTGTTTCGGAATTTTTCATAGGCTTTGGTTTTTTATGAACTCGACAAAGAAGCTACAATATCTATTTTGGCATTTGTTTTCAGCGTTAGCAAACACCAAAATTATGGTAGATATGTTCTCTAGTCGATGCAATTCAAGTTCTGACTTTAGGTGTAGATCTAGTGTTAAAGTATTTAACTTGTTACTGTCATTATCCATACGCATATTCTACGAATCAGTGCTGGTTAGTTTCACCGCTCCCAAAAAACCTAACTTCTCGAAGCATACCAATGATTGAATGGCCCTAGTTTCAAACATAGCCTACTGTTAATTAGTGAAGTCGCATAACACAGCGACATAAATAGCTATGTAAAATAAAATATAATGCATATATATATATATATATATATATATATATATATATATATATATATAAAGATGATAGTACTCGATGATTGCTACTGAATGTTTGTCAAGCTCTTTAATACAACCACTTTCCAGGTTAATGCATTTTACCCAAGCAGGATCCAGGTATTTTGGCTTAAGCTGAAGCCCTCAGGTGGCGCAGCTCACAACAGGTTACGTTGCTCTGATGGGAAAAGCTTAGCTCTTCTTCCTAACTTACATTACCAATGGTCGTTTGATTATCTGCTTCGCTATTCATCTTACCTGCCATGAAAGTGCAGAGCGCAGGTATGAAACTTTTGCTGGGGTCTTGCGCCAGTCCTATACGTGAAACACCCATCTATCCTCTCGAAACCACCGTAATGTGTGGTGATGAATGCTGGTGCCATGCACAGTGCGCGGTGCACGCACTCCCAAGGCCGGCACCTTGACCCCACGGCGTGGGGGTAAGGCCACCGATGCAGGTGCGAGCGGGTACCAGGTGTGGGCCCGCCTGCCAGCTCAGCTGGTGAGAGCTTGGAGATCGACGATAGCCCAGCTCCACTGCTCGGGCTGACCCCTGCACGTGTTGATCAGCAGGCTTTGTTTGGACCTGGAAGCTGGAATGAGAGGTCATCGGTTAAGACCTTGTTACTTGCACTGGCCTCGAAGGGTTAATTTTGGCCGTGCGTAGATACTTGCTTGCCATGGAAACAGCGACGAGACTGGCTGTTTCAACAAATAAAAAAACATACAAAGTATGACATAGCGTCATTTGCAAGGACATCTCTAGACAATGCACTTGCCAAAATGCGGTTAGAACTGCGTGAACATTTACCAGGGCCTTTCCACAAGTCTAGATGGGACAGTGAGGGCGGTCTTCCGCCGTGGGGATTAATTCATTCCGGCTATTTCGATCTGGAGGTTAACAATGAAATCACTACACCAACTGACCCCTATTCAAATATTATATCCCCACATCACGACACCGAAGCATTGTAAAGTCCACGGTGAGGATAATCGTAGACAATTTTAACCTTTACAATTGTTTCCTGGAAACAATGAGAAGGGGTCCTTGGATCGTCCTTAATGATATCCTTTTCTGGTTCTTCTCCGTGTGAATCAGTGCCTGGAACTGAGAATGAGTCGACAACAATATCAAGGGTCCGGATGCTCTGCACTTATCTACTTATTACTCGCACTGATTGCTGCCTGCTATATCTTTATCCGTTTTATTTCCTAGAAAATGCATATATGGTCCAGAAGTGTCATTCAACACAGGTCCGAAAGAACCAAAAGGTGAATATGAGAGGTAAAGTGAAACAAAGCTTAAACCTGCTTACACACTAAGGTTTCTTATAAAAACATGCATATAGTTGTGAGCTTCCTCAAAGACTCGCTTTGTTTTTAGGTGAATTTTGCAGCCACTGCCCAACCCAGTGGCCGGCATACACCTTTTCTCGTGCCTATATATGTCCGCATTGCTAGAAATCTAGATTCCGAAAAATTCGCCATCGGTAGCCCCCATCTCTGCACGAGTGTAGTGCGAGCTGTGACGCCTGCAGGTTCATGAATGCAAGCACGCACACAATGCAGCCGTACTGAATGACAGCACTGCACCGATGGGTCTATCTCCGGTGTCGCTGCGTGCTTTTGCTTTACTCTCGCTGGAAGTGGGCCCTGCCGCGGGGTGAGGCCGTACTTTGCGGCGGCGCAGTCGAGCGCGGCCTGTCGACCGCCGCAGCCGGGCTGCCCCACACAGTGGCACCTCTCAGTTTCAGCTGGCTGACGATGGGGGCCGCCGTTGGCAGGGTCACTGTCGGAGGTCGCTACTCATCCGTCATGGTATCACCGGAGCGGCACCACGGGCTGCGCCTCAGGCCCGCCGCACGCTGTTGCAACAACGACTGGCACAACCGACGCACACCTGCGGCGTGGGCTAGGTCTGAAGACGAAAGGGAAAGTCACAGAAATATGAGATTTGGCGTGATAAAGTGAGCCTGGATTGCATGGATTGTGGAATTGAATTGTTAATTTTCTTTTATTTAGTTTTCAAAATTAACGTCTCGCCGCTTTCACATTTCTGGGAGCAATGCAGGAAAGAAAGAGTGGGACAGCCAGACCCAGTCAGAGAAGCCCGTTTAAAGAATTCGAACCCAGCTCGGATCCATGTCGGATTAACAGAGCATAACCGTGCTCTGCGGGATTGAAAACGGCCAGTCAGAAGGTTGAGGTTATGATTTTACAGATTGCTAGTGTGAACAATGACTACCAGTGCTCTTTCATGCTTGGATTCCATATCCGTGTTTACAAAAACCGGAAATGACAGAAACTGGTGTCTCCTAAATATCCGGTAAAATAGAATTCAAATCTCCGCTCAGATTAAAATGATTTGTGCCAGAAACTTCTTTTATGCAGTGACCTGGTATGAATAAAGAAATAATCATCAAACACAAAAAATAAATGAGATTTTACCCAATACATTCACAACCAGAATGACTGAACCCTTACGGAAGATAGGCAAGGCTATTCAGACCGAATTAAAACACGGCATCGGAGGCGAAAGAAATACAACTGATACAAACTAATGCGTTTTATAGGTTTACAAAACCGAAGAATGTACTTCTTCATGCTCATCGTCTTTAGTTTTTCATACCTTGTGTGTCCGAATCGCTTCGTCTCAACTTTTCAAAAAAAAAACACACTCAGGCTATCATTCTCATTCACGGTTCTGACCACCACCCAATCCAGTAAAAAACTGCAACGTCCGGATTTCGAAAGTATCTTCTGCGATCTGGAAGGTTCAAATAGCCCCCCTATACCCAGATACAAATAATCAGGTTTTTTTTGAATAGAGAATGGGAACCTTGGGTGTGGGCGAGTGACTCACAGTGACGATTCCGAATGAATATGCTCTAATAGCCCCTACCTCGGCGGCGAGTGGGACACGATAAATATGGTCGCAGTATGCATGGAAAATGTGTAGCTTCAAATGCCTGAGTTACCTTATTTTGGTACAATGGAATCCTGAAGTATTCCCAATCTGGCTGTATACAGATCGTGCTATTTTCTATTATGTCTTCTTACAACTGCCACGAAGTAGGGAACAGTGACAGACCTGTAACTTTTCTGGGGATGAATATGAAGGTGATGGGAAGGAGGAGGTTAGAGTTTCAAGGGGGCGTCCATAGACCAACTGGGTCCCTTATGAATTTTGGAAGAGTGCGTTTTACATCAGTATAGAGATTTTTCTAGGGCATTTGTTTCATATGGCGTGGGAAACCTCTTTTGCTATTCTCGATTCTGTTTAAGACGTTCAGCGCGAGAATATTTCAACTTCATTTTATCCTCGATTCCACAAGCGTCTGGCTTTTGTGACAGAAATATCCACAGGTAACGGGGAATTCACCCTTTCTACGCCACATCCTTTCTTCTACACTCATCTGAGCTGAAATTGGAACAGGCGGAAAATTTGTTTGTTTGCTTCTGTTCTAGCTATTCGTCATGTGTTATCATTTCCATGCTAAGGCATGCACCTGAAAGTTTTTATCATTCATTTCATCCAGGTATGCTGATTTTATATCCATGTAAATCCTATTTAGATGATTTTAATCTCCGATTTCGTTAAGCCTGCATGCCAAGGATAAAGTCCATTGTGTTGCAATTTCCATTTTCACACACTTTCTATCCTATCTGATCAGAGACCCTTCTGAGCTCAGTATTAAGTCCCCGCAGTGTTCCACGAGAGTATAGCTCGGGCCGTATCACAGCGCAATTCACCCACGATCCCTCAGTTCCGCTCCACGTGCAGCCTTCGCGCACCTTCTGATTTCAACACCATGACAATCACAAATCACTGTTTATCGCACGATAGTAACAATCGTCGTCAATGGGTTCACTGTGTTTGACACGTCTTGATCCGCGAGACTCGCTCGTGCCTAGGCGTTAACGTTTGCGAGTTTCAAACCAGTCAACTTTTCAACGAAATAGATGGACGAGAACCATGATAAAAAATCGTCTCAACGAGACCAAGCCAGCCCTGATAGAAGTTGGCTGGTGAAGTTCGCTCTGTTTCTTCGATTTCAACAGCGCTAAGCAGTCAGACAAGCATGCATGGACATACATACACTTGCTGGCTGAGGCTGCTGAGTCATGTTGCCGGATGATCACGTCGCGTCGGCCAGTACCGTCGGCGACAGGTGGCGCGGCACCGCAGCCGCCGCTCGTGCACGCTTCTCCGCCATCACGTCACGATTTTCCCGCTCCAAAGAAGCTACCCTTCGGTAACAGTGAGCGATGGCCTTCTGCTGGGAGTCGTGCAAGCGAAGCGCTGCCTCAGTGAGTTGATGACGTCACCGTGGCCTTCAGCTGTCACTGACGTTCCCTGCCTTCGTCCCCTGGTCCATCCTGACTCACTGCAGTCCGGTCTCTCCCATCTCTATTTTACTGTTCTGCGGGGCTGCCCGGCCACACTGGTGTCTCACTGCTAAATGGTACTTCCAATCACTTAGTATTCAGGATCCCCGTGGGGCAAAACTTAGTCATCGGCAATGGCTGGTTCATGATTTAGCCTTGGGAACACAGCACACTTGAATCACTTCACACTGGCTGCCTTGGCGCGGCACGTAAGGAAACACTGTGGTGAAAGCTTCGAAAACAATGGAAAATTAATTTTTCTAATCAATTGAGTGAATAAACCTGCCCCTAACCTCAGCTATCAAGAAGCTATTTTGGAGTGTAAAACAAATAGTAATTAAAGGGTTAAGAAATCTCCTCAATATTTTTCTTTTCTTTAGATGACATCATTCTGTTTAAAAAACAGCACACATGAAATACACTTACACAGTCAAATAATCAATGAGTACAAATATTTCAGTATGGCTCATGATCGAGTTCTTTCGGCACATTCTTTAAATCAGTTTCTCCGACCAAGGAAGAATGATAAGAAATGCAAGTTATGCACACCCAGTGAGAAAAAGGTATCAAAACTCTTCCGCAAACATATGTCTATACATTTCCCACAGAGATTTCTTGGACCACTCCTATGGGATTATAACACCTGAAATGCCAGATGTTGGAGACTGTGGCAATTTTGGGTAGCCAGGAACAATTTCTAATGCTTTTACAGGTGTAACAATTCACAAACATTGTCAGAGTAGTCACAACACGACCTGTCCCACGGAGGTCAGCCGTATCCGCAGCGCCGCGGGGGTCAGGTCCTTCAGTCAATCACGGCGTGTCTGCGTCGTGACAGAGCTGGCAGGCGACGTCAGAGTCGACGTCAGAGTCCCGCCCCACCTCTGCGCAGTCAGCGCAGCCCCGCCCGCGTCTGGCAGGACCGGCTGTCCCCCTGCACCGGGGGCCCAGGGTCGCCGTTCATCTGCACCCTCTCGGCGGTGCAAGGCACCGGACTGCACCGGCCGGATCCGCGGCGCCGGGGGCTGCCGGCTAATCACTGCGGCCGCGGTCGCCGCCATCCTCCGTAACAGGGGCCCTCGCCCAGCGCGGGCGTGACGCTCCAGGCTGACTCGGCGGTTGCCGGCCAGAAAACAACCCGGATCAAAGAGAACACAATCCGGATCAAGGGGGCGAGAGCATTTTTCAGAATTTTTCGGGAAGAGTCTCTTATTTTTTAGTGCTAAAGATCTAAGCCGTTTCAAGGTCCGATGGCTTCCAACTGACATGACAACAAATTTAGCTATGTATACTTAAGCACGAACGTGATGAACTTTATATACAGAGCGCTCCAAAGCTTACCAGAGCTGAGAAATGTTTAAGTCTCGCTGTTACTTCGAGGAAACCCCACCCAGATTAGAAGATTCCAGCTAAAAGCTTTTGGTCGCAGCCAATGCCACCGTCCTTCAGCCCTTGTTCCTGGTCAGAGTAGACGTTGCAGCACAATTTCCGGTTCCGTATGGCTTCAGAAACTCTCATGACTAAGAGAGTATTTAGAAATTTGAATGCGCCACAAGGCAGTTTCCTTGTAAGACTGCAGAAATAGTATTTAGCTTCAATTTATCAACGCTGAGAATAAAAAGACGGCAATTAAGGTGTTTTTCAAGTGAAATACGTCAACAACCATTATCTTGATAGACTATTGGGGTGGGAACGAGCGTCAGAGCTTAACCGTTAGGTCTCACTAGTTTCAAAACCGTTTTTGTAAAGGTTGCACGTCCAGGCATAGCGAGCAGGTCCACACACGCTCCTACCACAGGCCTGTCCAGCCCTGCCTGTGGGTGTCCTGACAGTCAGTGGCCTGAAATTACTGAGCATCAGCACCCATCCAGGTAACGGTGCAATCTGATTCCCAAAGCTCCCCCAACTGGATAGCAGAAAGGACGCTATACAACCTTCGCTGCTGTTGTGCTGTCATATCCCAACATTATTTTTCGCCTGTTCATGAATCATTTGTTGGCTTTTTCATAGCATAAGCAAGTAAAATCTGTAATGTTCGATACTGCTGGAGTACATAAGGTCAATGCTCTGGAACCAGGATGGACAACTAAGAAACTGCCGTCCCAACCAAGGCATACATATTTCAATTCAGGAAAACGCCCAGCCTGTCGAGTACATTTTGAGCAGAAGACAGCAGAAGTTACCGAAACTGGGTCGAGGACAAAGCTTTTACCGCCGCCTGCAGAACGGTCGAGGTTGACAGCCTTCTGCACCGTCACATTTCCGATAGAAAACACCGGGCCTGTTATCACTCCCAGACCGTATCCAGGGACCTCCGGCTCAGGAAATATCACTGCAATCAACAGTTAATCCGTGTCGCACAGAGTTGTTGGCTGTGCTCTCGTCCATACGGCGTCAGATTTCATCGCAGGCCAGGCTCAGGGGTGTTTTTAGTTCATCAACTCTTTTGGCAAGGATGGCCCGCAGGCTGGGACCTTAACCAGTATGTCGAGGGCTAGAATGCCACCAACGGGCTTAGTATCACATTAGCAAGGAGGTTAAGCCTAATTATGACACTTTTTCGCTTACGTTCCAACTAGTACCATCATGTTTACTTGATTGTTGATGCTTCAAATGAATCGAGCATGAATTATGAACATAGGTAATGTGGTGAACTGAATCGAATATTTGGAGAATGTATCTGTTCAGAGAGGTGCACTAATTTCAAAATGGGAGCACAAAAAACCACAGGGCAGCTGTAGGATTGGGACATTTTACTAAATCGAAAAAGTCCGTGAAACGTGTGTTTAAATGCCAAGTCTCACTGATCAATTTCCACCAAAATATCAATTCTAAAGCTATAATCACCAGCAAAAAGCCGCCTGGGATAAACTAAAAATATGCTAGGCCCACTTTCACTTATCCCCAAACAAGGATACTGCTCACTGTACATGATTTCTTGGTAAAGTGGAAAGCCACAGACAGATGCAAAGTGATCTATCCTTCAGAGGGCACTGTCACCGATTACTTGAAGACAGCGCTGGAGTTAGCCTTTGTCGTAGGAAACCTGTTGAAGACAAGTAACTGCATTCAACGCTGCCAACGTGTTTAGGTCCAATCGGCCCTAAAACCTGAACGGAAGTGAGTAACAGCCGAATAACAATTGTGAGGTGGCTTTAGTTTCTTCACAGTCTCCGGAACGAGAGGCATTGTTCAGGCGCCTTTCCAGGAAGTAGCGGTGAAGGGTAGAGTGACTCATGGCCAACGAAAACTCCGATCAAAAACAGTGCATGTTCCAAGTTTCCCCAGAAAATCCAGACCAACGCTTTTCCACATCATGATTGTCAATCCAAATCCAATTAGTGTCTGAAACATACGATTAATGGACAGAAAAACAGGAACACAATTTTACATCCGGACCCAAAAGTTCCTGAATTTTCTATGATATGGAATCCAATTTGCCAATAGATTCGATTTGGTTGGATGTCCATTCAGCTACACAATCTGTGGCGTACTCTATTGACGGAAGCACAGGCCTACCGTAAAAAACGGGAGCTACCTAACATGCAGAGTTACCGTAACAACACATGCAAAGTTACCGAGCTACCTAACAACACATGTAAGTCGCCACAGCACACAAAGTCACCGTAACACACAGAAGTCACCGTAACACACAGCCCTCCCATGAAACACAGAAGTTGAGTGTCAGTGGCACTGGAAGCAGAGCCGATCGCAACAGTTGAGAGTAGGTGGTGGTGGAGGCAGAGCCGATCGCAACAGTTGAGAGTCGGTGGTGGTGGAGGCGGAGCCGATCGCAACAGTTGAGAGTCGGTGATGGTGGAGGCGGAGCCGATCGCAACAGTTGAGAGTCAGTGGCACTGGAAGCAGAGCCGATCGCAACAGTTGAGAATCAGTGGCACTGGAAGCAGAGCCGATCGCAACAGTTGAGAGTAGGTGGTGGTGGAATCAGAGCCGATCGCAACAGTTGAGAGTCCATCAGGGGCGTAGCTAGGATTTCGCTCAGGGGGGAAATGGCATCACCCCTGCGGCAGTGCCAAAAGGGTCTGATGGGTAAAAAGGGTCCTGCTTATTAGAGAATAGAGTGCTGTCGAGGGCTTAAGAGGGCTCTGTCTGGTATGAAATTTCAAATTTGGCCACAGGGCATAGTGCGGGTGAGCCGCGCTTCGCGCAGCTCGTGTCCTCAGGGGGGCCCCTCGTGCCCTCAGGGAGGGCGGCTGTCCCTGCCGCCCCCCCTCTTGGCTACACCCCTGGAGTCGGTGGTGCTGGTGGAGGATCCGATCAGCCGATCATACCAGTTGAGCGTCGGTGGTGCTGGTGGAGGAGTCTATCGTAGTAGCTCTCTGCTGTGTTTAATAGATGAATGACTGAAGCCAGAATGCTAGGTCAGATGACATAGCCGCTAGTCATACAACCTGGTCCCGTCCGACATCAAGAAAAAAAAACAGTTGGGGAGATATGTTTTCATTTAAAGAAAATATGGCACTTTGGTACCATTCCAGACTGTAGTGGTTTTAGGGAGAATTTGCTGAAAGCAATTTATATAGCCTTATTTCTGCTAGAAAAACGCTAATAAGCCGAATAATTCACTTCATTACATTTCCTTGTCTGAGGTAAAAAAATACCCAAATCACTTGACGTCAAATCGGCCTATGATCTTACAACGTTTTGTGCCAGGTGGAACTAGTACCGTAGGTGACAAAGCAAAACAATATTTGTTCGTGCAGCGGCCTTGAGCATTTCGTCACGCTCCCAAGTTCAACTCATACCACGTGACCTTCTGGGGAGGAGGGGTTCGGCGGAGGTGAATTATTACCCCTTTTCGACATGCACGGTAACCTCTGACGCAAATCAATTTTGGTTGAATAGTTTCTCGGCATGCTCTATAGCATGGCTATCACAGGTTCAAACCCCATTATGAAGGTGCCACATTCCCGTTTAATGGTTATTTCAGAATCATGGTGTGTAGACGCTCTTAGATAAAGAAGACCATAGGGCAATAAAAAGTACATAGGCACTCTGTCAAAACTGAAAGGAACAGTGGAAATAGAAGGCGGGTGATAACTCGACTCTTTTCGCATCCATGGAAATACAAGCTCAAGGAAACTGTTTCAGATATTACGGAATTCGCGTCGAAATAAGCAATAGAAAATTATAAAAAAAACAGCGCACGAGATGCAGCAGTGTTCAGTTCGTAACTTATTTTTGTGCCCGGTAGTACGCTGATTTACGTATGTGCCGCGTTGAGGGGAGAGAGGCTTATCCGCAAACGTGAGTTAAGCGCTCTGCGTATGGCAACTGTCCGCCTGCCGCTCGCCCGGCGTGGGAAAGAAGTTGCCTTGAATGCCAGGCTCCTTGGGCCATAATTACTGACACTGCAGCGGCAAATAGTAAGCTGGAGCATTGTCTGACCACCCAGTGCCATGGACTTTATCATGCCCCAGAGCTGCTGCGTCCAGGCTGCAAAACAGCTCCAGCTGGGGCCTCTCGCTTAAAGTCTGTTGTTGCTTGCGCAATCTTGAAGCTATTGCAATAGGGTTGTTAAGGCGGCATTAGGTCAAGTGTGCACCAATTACACCTCTTGATATAGAACTTAAAATCTACTTGAACCGCTCTTAGCCCGAGTCACACACAAGTAGCAGCTGCCGACCTAACAGGCACTGATGATGCATAAATCACATTCGCTAAATTGCAATAGCTTAGCCATCTGTGCCCTAGAAAGACTTAACCCTCTACTCCTATAGCGTCGTTGTTACGCCTTAGCGCTAGATGTAAGCTAAATCAAAACCCATAAAAGCACGAAATGACATTAGTGGAGATGTGTGAGATTGTGTAGGTATGTCAGGACTTCCCCATTAGAAAAAGACGTTAAGTGCTCGGAGCTTTCTGCTACATTTACAAGCCTTCATCAGCGCTAAGTTCGAATCGGATCATACGAATACGGTTAGGCTGTGTTTTTCTAATCCGATTCGAGCTTAACACTGACGAAGGCTGGTGAAGCATAGCCGAAAACTCGGTGTCCCTTGCGTTTTTTCTAGTTGAGAAGCCCAACATATCTACATAACCTCATAGAAGCTTTACATCAGTGAAATAGTATTATTGTAGGACTTGTGGTTTTTTGTATGTGATCAAATTTGTGTATTATTTTTGCAAGGACTCTCGAATTCTTCAAATCCATGAATTCTTGAAAATGCAGCTATGGCAAAGGTAAAGCGCCTAATGGGTCAAGTTTCAGAAAATGAAAAGGAACGTATATTATTAGAAAACGACCATTGGAATGGTTCTTCAAACGTATATCTTTCGACGTGCAAGATTTAGTTAATTATGCAAGTATTTTCGTGAGAGTTCCGTTAACATTTATACGCATGAGGGACCTGTGAATTAATTTCAAGATCCCGACCTGCATGAGCATTGCCCACCCAATGCTACAAGGGTTGACAATGTGGTACTTCTAAGGTCGGGATCCTAATTACGGTTTTTTAATCGTTGTGGGTTCAAATCGAGATAATTGCCTCAATTAACCTTGAAATATAATGTAGCTGTTTATCTTTACATTATCATTGCTTTTGTACTGCTTTAGGTTGGCTGTATGAAATGACCTCTATCTGAGCCCTGCTTGAGAGAATAATGTCTTCCAGCTTGAATTCATGCATGTCTAATAGCATCAACAGCATGGTTACATCATACGACATTTTGCAAAACTGATTGTGAGTTTCAGTGTAGTAAGCTGTTAATGTATAGTATTGACTGACGAAATGTCAGCTCCCTGAAACGCGTATGTATACGTGGCTCAGCGGTAGAGCACCTGTCTCCTGAGACGCAGCTCTCGAGTGAAAGGCCCGGCGGGTTCTCCGGCAAACTCTCCCAACAGGGTGGAGTCGGCGACGCCGTGTGGTCTTGGTAGTCTCAACTCACTGAAGAATAGAGAGCAGACAAGCTCAAAGGGTTAAAGTTTACGCTGGGAATGGCAAGGGTTAAGCAGCGGTGGAGAGCCAAGTGCTACGATGCTGAGGTCACTGCAAATTAGTGTGTGATTGCAGCATTTTAATCAGCGCCAATTACGAACACTCCAGTCAGCAGTAGCACGGAGGGACTGGGTCACAAGGACACAGCCGACTCCGCGGGGCGCTCACCGAGTGGTCACGGCCAGTACCTCCGCCCCACTGCATCGTAACTAATGGTTAAAGCCTCACCAGCAGGACAAACATCACTTCAAACTCATAACGGGGCTGCGGCCGTTCTGACGCCGCCCAAATTGGCCGGTCTCGTTCCAGCGCGTCACTGACAGCGCGGCGCGTTGCCACACACGCAGTGCAGAGGTCACAGATGCCCTGCATGGTGTGACAGGTCTCTGAACGGTGCGCAGGAGCTGGTCATTATCGCTGATCGGAACCGTGCCCGCCGCGCCGGCTGCTGCTGCTGCTGCGGCAGGCCAGTCAGTCGGAACACCTCACCCACGAGCCGTGGTAAACTGACGTGTTAATTGGTTCAGATGACACAACCCGTTAACAGTTAGCTGTCACGTATACCAGCAATTTTTGTGTGTGTGTGTGTGTGTGTGTGTGTGTGTGTGTGTGTGTGTGTGTGTGTGTGTGTGTGTGTGTGTGTGTGTGTGTGTGTGTGTGTGTGTGTGTGTGTGTGTGTGTGTGTGTGTGTGTGTGTGTGTGTGTGTGTGTGTGTGTGTGTGTGTGTGTGTGTGTGTGTGTGTGTGTGTGTGTGTGTGTGTGTGTGTGTGTGTGTGTGTGTGTGTGTGTGTGTGTGTGTGTGTGTGTGTGTGTGTGTGTGTGTGTGTGTGTGTGTGTGTGTGTGTGTGTGTGTGTGTGTGTGTGTGTGTGTGTGTGTGTGTGTGTGATACCGAGAAAGGCCAGGAGACAACAGCCGCAGACGCTTTCAAAGGACGTGAGGTGGGAATCCCACCTCACAAGGACGTGATGTGGGAGTTGAACTGGTTGTAGATAAAAAATGTCACACATAGCATAAAACAATGGACTCATTTCCTTGCTGTCCAAACAGTCTATAACATTTCTTTGTTGACTTACCTGGTCTTGTCTCGTTTTCCCCATTCGCTAACCGAGTATATGTACCCTTTGTTGGTGCCTAGCACCGACAAAGAAAAAACCATACGCAACGACATGCAGAAGGAAATGAGAAGACGTTATTTACGGTCGATTATATTGATCCTCTCCCGCATCTTTGGAGCTAAGCGAGTTGTTAGTCAGTGTTTAGCATGTAGAGGCGACGCTGCTGGCTTTGCCACCTGCTTGTATAGCAGTGGTATCGGCAGTAATCGGCTCACACAGCAGAGACGACCGGCCGGCGTGAGTCCGTGTGTACAAGACCGCGCGTATGTGCGGTATGTGACGGCGCCGTCGAAGAAAGCTTCGCACGAGAGCCGGCGCCGAGATGGGATCGCTGTTGTCGGCAGAGACTGGCGGTGGTTGGTACCCGGCTGGGAACTGGTTCCTCTGACATCGACCTTGACTGCCAGCCAGTGCCATCCCGGCATCGCCTGGCTGTGAACCCTGCCTCGGTGCATTCGCCCGGCCGTGCCCGCTCCCCCGCCGGCTGACCGCCGCTGTACACTGCCGTCTGCTGATGACGCCATTCAAATGAAATCACCATGCCAGCATGTCACGAACAGTTTTAGACACTCATTATTATTCCAATAACTAAGTAAACAGAAAAATAGCGTTACGGTTAGGTTTGGATTGTAATACTGCAGTAGTTTCGATACTTCTCACATCTGTGTTTTAAGATTTTCAAATGCGGAAAGAACACAAAAAATATTGTGCTAGATGAGTTGAATCCTGAAGACATGACTTCATCAAAGGTCTAGCACTAGTCACACAGGTTTTGTGTCTTCCAGATAAAGTAAGCTGCCTTATATGTCCCTGTCCCTGGCCGAGAAGATCCGATCGGCTCGTCATCCTACCGGCGGCTGCTCAGTCGCACTCGAGCGGACAACAGCAACGCTGGCCTGTCAGAGTAGGTGATGCTAGGTCCAAGATGATTACAACATCACTGAACTTTTTATGCAAACATACTATCTCAACCTACCCTGGCGATGGTTCATAGAACGTCAGGTAAAGTCAAGGTTAGGAAGAGCTGTCTTGGGTTATGTTGGGTACATAGTACCTAATCATAGACTTATTGGTAATATAAATGCCGATTTTTACCAAAAGTATTGAAAATACACTCAATCGGGCAAGTAGGGATGTTACGGTATGTTAGTCTTGATATACATCTTAATCTGATATCATAATCGGTTGATATGCAATGCTTCTTGATCGATACCTTCACATTGGTATACAGTTGCATATCCGATCATAAAAGATGTGCAGACGTCTCGTGGGTGCATGGTGGTCACCCCGCCGCGCCGCTTATACCGTTGCGGACAGCGGAACACCTGGCACTGTCCGTGCCCCGGTCCATTAGAACCGTTTCGGCTTTGTCGGCTATAAGCCCTTATCTGAACATTGAGGCCTCTCTTTTGATTGCTTTTAACAGGGGAAAATACTTTGGGATATGTTTACTGTCTAGACGGGGTTTTGGATTTATACTCCTTTGGGGATGCCCAGGCACCCCCAATGAAACGTCGAACTAGTGTTAAAGTATCCTTTATATGTTCGTGTTTTTTCATTTTAAAGACTTCAAATTAGCTTCGTGCTGTTCAACCGTTCCGTAGGAAGGCTAAAACACACTTAACTGTCACCTTTGAATATAGCTGATGTTTGACATTTTTGCATATTTGGACACTCTCCAACAATTTCCACATATTCACACCCCTGTGTCGAAGATTATTTGGGTCCCGCGTGGTCTAGTGGCTAGGATATCTGGCTTTCACCCAGAAGGCCCGGGTTCGATTCCCAGCGCGGGAGACCTTTAAAATTGGGTTTTTGTGAGAGTAGACAGGAGCTTTATAAGGCCTGCAAAATTTCATCAAATCAACCCTCGGTTCAACGGTTACCCAGCTCGAGATAGGGCTTTGCGCATAATCTAGGTACTAGCACACATGTTTCTAGCAATGCAGATGATGAATTTGTAAGGTGAAAACAGATGAGCAGATCTAATAAGGAGTAGCATGCGCTTTCCGAGGGGCCAAAACTCATCAAATGTTTTCAATTCAGATCAGAAAACGATGGTGTGATGTCATCATTACCAAAAGGCCTGCGAATGTCTACATACAGGCAGGGCTAGCAGTGAGTGGTACTGGGAGCCCTGGTCTCACCTCACCGTGTCCGGCTGCTGGGCTGGGGTTTCTCTGTTTTCGACCCGTATAGCTGACTCATGACCGCTTGTTCTTACAGCCCCACCGCTCGGCACCATCGAAATTTTGCAGAAGGGGTGGTTTTGGGTGAAACAAAGTTTTCCTGATACCATTGAAAGACAATTTTAACTAGACTTAAAACGTATACATACTCGTGTACATGTATGCATGTATTCATTATAAGTGAAATTTAATGCTTCGGATGCATGTGTTTTTCTCCGTAGCAGGTGGAAATAGAGGCAGAAATAAGCCAGGTGTAAAAAAAACTCAGCCATGCTGGAACACGCTGACGAGCATATTAACACGCGCATTGACGGGGGTCTGAGCCACCTTCGCATTGACGGGGGAGGGAGGCGGGTATCCACCCCCCTAAGATCTCGAGAACCACTTTGCAGAAGGGGTGGTTTTGGGTGAAACAAAGTTTTCCTGATACCATTGAAAGACAATTTTAACTAGACTTAAAACGTATACATACTCGTGTACATGTATGCATGTATTCATTATAAGTGAATTTAATGCTTCGGATGCATGTGTTTTTTCCGTAGCAGGTGGAAATAGAGGCAGAAATAAGCCAGGTGTAAAAAAACTCAGCCATGCTGGAACACGCTGACGAGCATATTAACACGCGCATTGACGGGGGTCTGAGCCACCTTCGCATTGACGGGGGAGGGGGCGGGTATCCACCCCCCCTAAGATCTCGAGAACCACGGTAGGTAGCGAGAACGGTAAACGGCGTTGGGCTGCCCATCCACTTCTCCATCGAAAACATTTGAACCATTTTTTTGTCAGGTCACATTTAAGGTCACGAGAGGTCAAAACATGCTGTCATAGGGATAACATGTAAATTCAGTTTTTCGGCCATTACATCTGAACAAGTAAAGATAGAGCAAAACGACTTGAACTGTATGAATCCTCTCAGCAAGCCGAATCGAATGATATATAATTTGACCTTGCTAGGTCAAATTAAGGATTTGACCTGACCTGAGGTCAGGTCAGGGTCAAATTATCTAAAATGCATATCATTAGAACTGCTAAGCCCAGGCGAGTCTAATGTAGCTAAAATAAATGCTCTATCATTATCCGTTACTGAGTTATTCCGTAAAAACCATTTTCCCATGTTTTTCCAATGGAGAGGTCATGCCTCGTACCTGACCTTAGGTCATCGATATAAAAATACCGGAACATATTTTAGAGAACTCGGTGGGGCCATTATGTGATATGAGTTTCAATAGGATAAGTTCACCCTGCTCTGACTTATGCTATATTAAACTTTTTTTAGGTCGGGTCACTTGACCTGTACTGGTGACCTGACCTGAGATGACCTAACCTTAAAATTTTCACAGAAGTTGTAAAAATGATGAGGAAAAAGGTATGCCAAGTACGGCGGCGATACGCACCGCCGTTTTTCTCCTATCTCCGAAAAACCCGAGGGGGGGCGGGTACCCGCCCCCGTCATTGCGCGTGTTAAGGATGTAGGTGATACAGAGATCAGAAAAAGTATTGATTTTCTCCAACGATGTCCAATTTTGACCCCCAAGATATGGAAGCTTCTCCGGACGACAATCCCGTTTGGAGCCGTACGAGAAAGAAAATTATTATTCTCATCGCGCAGAACTACACTGTGATAACTTGCTATATTGAAGAGACTATTTACACCTAAATAGAACCAGTATCAGCATAACAAATCTTCATCTTCTGTTTTCCCGAGATTACCCGGACTGAGTTTGTAGGATCCGGGTTTTCTGGCCTCCAGCGGCCAACTATCTAATACTAGCGGTAACGGTATAGCAAGCTAATAAAATAGGTAGCTTTGATCATTAGGGCATCATTGTTGCACTTGTTTATATATATATATATATATATATATATATATATATATATATATATATATATATATATATATATAAACAATACAACAATTTCAACACACAACAACAATTTCTCGTAACGGCTCCAAATGGGAAAAGCGGTATGACGCTTGAAATATTCCTAACACACACACACATACACACACACACACACACACACACACACACACACACACACACACACACACACACACACACACACATACACACACACACACACACACACACACACACGCACGCACGCACGCACGCACGCACGCACACACACACAATATATATATATATATATATATATATATATATATATATATATATATATATATTGCCTTTATAAGTTTCTTTTTCCAACTTCTCTTTTTCCCTAATAACTCGTTTGGTCGTCACTCAGATCGTGTAAAGTTTCGCCTAATGACATGTGTAATGTATTACAACGCGTTTCAATGGCCCTCCATCATCGTCAGGTAACGTTATCACACAAGGCAAGTACAATTATTCACATATTGTTAAAATTTAAACGTATAGTACAAAAAACATGATTACAAGTGTCCTAGTTACAAATCTACCACTCTCTCTTTTTTGCGCTGAATGTTCTTATTTGATCTTGCGCTCATTTTGACGAGGAAACCTCCACATTCACGATGTTGGAGCATCCTTAAAATATTTTCCCATTAGGCGAAACTTTACACGAACTGAGTGAAGACCAAACGAAAGTTATTAGGAAAAAGAGAAGTTGGAAAAGAAACTTATAAAAGCAAAATATGCAATCGCATTCAATAAGGCTTGCATAAAAGAAGAACTATTGCCTTCATATGTTCAATAACTATTGCCTTCATTCTTCATTGCCTTCATACCACCATTTATATATATATATATATATATATATATATATATATATATATATATATATATATAGCAGCGTGCGTGCGTGCGTGTGCGTGTGTGTGTGTGTGTGTGTGTGTGTGTGTGTGTGTGTGTGTGTGTGTGTGTGTGTATTAGGAATAATTCAAGCGTCATACCGCTTTTCTCGTCATCATAGCAATAGGAGCAGCATGATTGTTAGCAGAAGGTTCTTAACACGCGCATTGACGGGGTCTGAGCCACCTTCGCTTTGGCTGGGGCTAAGATCTTGAGAACCACGCAAGAAAGCGAAAACGGTAAAGGCGTTGGATAGCCCATCCAGTTCTCTAAAGAAAATATTTGAACCATCTTTTGTCAAATCACATTTGAGGTCGCTAGAGGTCAAGGCATACCACCATTGGGATACCATGTAGACGAGGGGGTTTCTGTCATTACATCTGAGCTAGTAAAGATAGAGAAAATAATATGAATCATTGGAATCTTAGCAGCAAGACAAATCGAATGATACATGACACGACCTTGCTGGGTCAGATCTAAGATTTGACTTGACCTGAGGTCAGATAAAGATCGAATGAAGCCAAAATGCATTTCATTAGAATCGCAAGGATAAGGCAGTCCTAATACAGTTGAAATAAATCCTCTATCACCATTCACTCTTAAGTTATTAAGTTTAAACCACTTTCCATGTATTTCCAAGGGAGTAGTTATGGGCCGTACCTGACCTCAGACCTTCAATATCGAAAATTCCAGAACACATTTTTTAGAAATTGGTGGGGCTATTATGTGACATGAGTTCAAGCGGATAGGTCCACCTTGCTTTGGCTTATGCTATCTTAAACATTTTTTGAGGTGAGGTCACTTAACTTGCACTGCTGACCTGACCTGAAATGACGCAACCTTAACCCGCGCCCCACCGGGGGTCCGGCGTCACCTTCGCCCCACCGGGGGCCATCGATGGCCCCCCTCTAACTCCGAAAATATGGGCGTTAGCGCAAATCTGCAAAAAGCAATAGAAAGCTCGCGTGAATTCAGTAAGAAATTACTTTACATGTTTTAGTGCTCAGGTCAATGGTTTGACCTCCAGGGGTAAAATTAGGTCAAGATCGGCTATTTTCACTCAAATATGCAATGATTAAGCAAACTGGGCATAACTCTTATGTCAATAGAGCTATTGAGGCCTGGTAAAGTACATTTGATAGCAAATTGCCAGTACTTTTTCCGCTATTTGGAACGTAAAGACCTCCCACCAGTGGTTTGACCTCCAGAGGTCACCTCGTGACCTAATATGACCTGAGGTCACGAAAGGTCAAAAAGTGACCTTGCCGTATATCAAATGAAAGCCAGTGACAAGACAAACACGATGGTGTTTGTTTCACCGCTCTAGCTTAATTAGTTCAAAAGTTATTGTCAAAATACTGTTTTTGACCTCTGGTGAACTTGGATGACCTTGAAAAGTCAAAGGGCAAATATGACCCCTGGGATCCGTGAAAGGGTGTCCAAAAACGCTGTTCTGAGCAGTCTGGGTATTTGCAATCATTTTTGTGGCTTTTATATCATGAAACAGCTTTTCCCCATGCTTTTCCAATGGGAGAGGTCGCCTCGTGACCTGACCTCAGGGCACGAAATCGAAAAATTCCGGATATACACCTTGTAGACCCTGGAGGGGCCATAAAGTGTAGGAAGTTTCAAATCGATCAACTTCGAAATGTAGCTCTTACAGAGCTCTAAAGTTGAAGTGAGGTGACCTTGGTTGACCTCGTCTGGTGACCTGACCTTGGGTGACCCGGGGTAAAAATTTCAGGGATGATGGGAAAATAATGCAGTGGAGGTAGAGCTCTCAACCGCGGTGCTGTGCCTCGTCGTTTGTCTGCTATCCCGGAAAAACCTTAGGGGGGCCATCGATGGCCCCGGTGGGAGGGTTAAAATTTTGTTTAAAGTTGTAAAAATGAGCAAAGCAAAGTATGCCAAGTACAGCGGTGATACGAGCCAACGTTTTTATTCTATCTAAAAAAACCCCAAGGGGCCAGTACCCACCCTCCGTCAATGCTCGTGTTATACTGCATTGGTGACACGAATTCCGCCTGATAGCAATAGTTATAGATAACCTGTTAGCCTGATAACCTGTAGCAGGAAAAAACTTGGCTCCGTAACAATAAGGATTGTTAACCAGGGCATGTGTAGCGACAAAGATGGTGAACATTTGATCCTCTCCGCTCTATTCAGTATCACAACACACGGCATTAGAATACTGATATTACAACACAAACAGAGCATCACCATTTGAAGAATGCTTTGCATATGAAACAGTACGAAAAGTGAGGCACACCTACACAAAAATGGAGAAAATGTGCAAATTCAAATGGGAGGCTTAGTACAATAACGACGCATTCTTCTCTTATAGGTTTGGTATGCAAAACAAGTACAAGCTGCACTCTTAATGTCGGCTCGTTTGCGATCAACGCAAATGCAAAAACAATGAAAAAAGACGAAACGAGAGAAGGACTGGTATGCCATCCTAGCGAGTGGAATCAGCTGCTTTCTAATTCTGCAGGTTCTCTGAAATAGCCTTGCCAACAGGGTGTGTCGAAATATCTGCGCTCTAATTGGCGTGTAAATACCTATGCAGCTTAATTAATATTTAACTAATGAAACAATAGCAATGAGAAGATTGTGAGCCAGGAGGTGAATATTCAGGTTTGTACTATGAACCATTTAATCGTTTTTTTCTGCCATACGGCAGCAACGAACCGCCTTTGAATATGCCCGGCATTCACCTGGATAGGAGTCGAAAACTTTGTCGTATATACCGCGTTTACCGATTGCGACGGCTATTGGAATGGAGGACGGGCACTGAGGAGCGGAGGCAGATGCTACCCTGCGGCCCACTCCACAATCTTTACTTGCGTCACATTCATTCTCTCACATTATGTGTATCACACATGAAGAGAGATCTTCTCACGCGAACGGTAGGCCTTTTGTTCCATAAATCAGTTTTGGGTAATCCAGGTGACCACATTAGGGAGTGAGAAACAGGGCCTTCGATTTATCATAGGCCTGGTCCTCGCGTCCCTGTATCAGCATTAGGGCTGATGCTTGGCTTCTGGGTTACGTCACGCCACCCACAGTTATAGCATGCAAAGAAAAAATACCTCAGCCCAGGGCAGGTCGGTAATTGTGGAGATGGTGACGCAAATGACAGAAGACCAGGACCCAGTTCGGTCAGTCACACTAACGCTCTGAAATTACCTAGTAATACCTGCATTACTTTTTTGCAGCACACTAAGGCTGTGTCACTAAGCGATTTCAGTCTTAGTGAGACTGACCGAAGATAATGCCGAGGATGGTGCCTTGGTTGCAGTAGACCATGTATTGGTTTCAGTACCAATGTATTTCAGTAGCGTGGTACTGAAATACATTGCCGCTGTAGAATTTATTCGGACGTCTGGTAGCGTCCAGGAAGTGGGGCGGCCGACCGAAGCCTAAAGCTTAGCATAGTGGCGCTTAACACGCGCAGTGGAGGGGTCATAATGTGTCCCCATCTATTTTCCCACATGGATGGTGAGCTGCTCACCGCCAGAAAACGCTACTTAGACAAATTTGATAGATTTAATGAGCGTGCCGATTGGTGAAGAAATTTTGAAAATCAATCTATAATTTGGTAACTTACATGCTTTCAAAGTCAAACTTATATGGTTATATGTGAATGATAGCCCCACATGAAGGTTAAAGTCAAAGGTCACAAGTCAAGGTCATTGACATCTGTATTCCGGTGAGATGTCATTATTCAGTATGACGTATGTTATGCTATGACTTCATAGATGGGGCTCACCAATGTCAAGGCCAAAGTCATATGTCAAGTTCAAAGAAGGTCTTTATTTAAGATCAAACCTTCATTTTACACCCAAAGGCTGCTAAAGTGCCAGTTATATTGTACATTGATCCATGATTGAGGATATGTCACATCATTACGCCTTAGGGCATGGACTTTGAATAACCTTGACCTAAAAATTTCAGAGAAGATTGTGTGGGACCTTTTCTCTATAGCGTTAGTCCACTTTTTGGTGTATTTTTGCTTTTATGCGAAATCGCGGAATTTCCCAACAGGTCCCCAGTACGGCCCAGATTTGACCTTTACGACCTTGTTTGACCTTGAAGCTATTGACCTAGGCCAATGAAACCTTGCAATAACGTAGATCACCAGTGGCCCCACCCCCCTCTGCAACGGGCGTTTTTCTAACCCTCTTGGTTTTTGGTATCTCAAAGGGGCATTTCGGGACCCCTCCACCGCAAGTTGAAGCCAGACCCCTTTTCACCCCGTGTGTTAATGCTCAAAAGAAGAGCTGACTCCAAAACGACTGCATGATGATATAAAACAGGTAGTGAGTCAGCATGTCAGCATATTTTAAAGCAGGTAACTTCAGAGGTCAAGAACCTCGCCAACTGCCCACGCTCGTGGGTAGCCAAATGAGGTTCAAGGAACAGGACTTAGGTAGCCAATCACGGAGATTTGACAGAGATCAAGAATTGCACTTACCAGCACAAAACAAGTATTTCCACGATCTTACCGCCACGTAAAAAGAACTATCCATAATATGCAATGCTACCTTGACTGTTTTAAGTAACATTATAACTTTAGTGACAGACGATGCAAATTAGTGACAAATAATTTATCCTTACTCACTGCGTTATTTCACAGCTAAGTTAGAGATGGGTAGGTAACCACATCGCCAACGAAATTGACCCATATAAAGCCATGAGAAAAAGGTACTCTAAATTGTGATGACATGAAAACGGTAATATTCATTATTTTATATGAATTTGACTATTTATTTTGAATAAAAAGAGAAAAATTTAAAATCTATATCAGGATCTATAGTGAAATTATCCTGCATAGGAGAGTAAATCCACTGCTTACGTTGTACTTGAGGACTCGTTTTGCGGAATTAGAGATGGTCTGGTAGCCAGGCCGCCAACGAAAATTACGATTAGGGAGCACCAGGTAGCCACTTGGGTAACCCAAGTTTTGCGTTTCTGGCGCGGGAGTAGCGAGAAGAAAGCAGTCAGATATACTGTTGTTGAAGCTGCTGTTTGGGTATCTTACTATGAGGCTGTAGATTTTGACTTAAATCAAAATAGGAGGTTTTGTTGCTAGTGGTAAACCCACTACCAATTCTTAAATATTATGCCGCAGCCAGAGAAACGCAGGGCAAAGTGAACTCTGTCAGCTCCCAAAAGCCCAGGAGAGTAGTGTGATTTGAGGGTGTCAATAAGAGCACACATTTTAATCATGTGCATGCGAGATATCAAAACTGTAGACCTGTGGAGATGAGAGTTGCAAGTTTTGGCTTTGCACCTAGAAAATTAGATGCTGTTTGGTGCCCATGAAGTCAGGTGAACTGCAGGTAGGTTTCTTTGGTGCCCACCTGCAGTTTTGGTGTCAATTTTATCAAATCAAACTTAACAAAATTGTAATGATTCCACAAAGTTTCCATTCAGCAGGTGAATTGGTGCTGCTTATTGATCTGCTTCAATATTTCTAGAATTTGCTGGATGATGGTTGTGGTATTAGGAGGTACTTGTCCTCTGGCTGAGTACCTATATTTGGTTGCATGCATTGGAGATATTTAAATTATATGTATTCTTTTAACAGAGTGTTAATTGAATGTATCCTTCAAGTAGCGTAAGTCTCAGCATGGTGACTGCTGCAGCCAAATGGTGGTTGTCTGCTATCTTAGCAATGATGATCTAAGCAATGATTGATCATAGCAAGCAGTTGCAGTAAGGGTACTGACTCTGACGGCACATATTATTTTTCATGTAATTTTGAATTAGGTACTTGATAACATTTTTGACTGATTAATATGCTCAGCTAATGGACGCATGCTTGTATTATAGCACACACAACTTGAAATCACTGCATATATACTTAACCTTTTGCTGTTTGGTACTAAGAGTATGCTATGTGTAATTCATTAGTCTCCAAATCACTGTAAATTTAATTACTTCATAATTCCACTTTTTGAGAATACTTTTGACTCACTAAGACAGTTATTCTGGGAGCCATTTAAAGCCTCAGTTCATGCAAAAGTTAATTTGCTTCAGGCAGCCATGTTGGTCGCATCAAGGGATGTGGGTAGCCAACCTGACATGTTCTTGCCTCTGTAAACTTCGGTAGACAGAAATCCCAGTGGAAAACAGTCTGATAGACTGGATTACAACTACTCCTAGACACTCGTAATTGTATAGCCTTCGTCTAGCTCATGCAATCGTTAAAGGGAATGTGGCCCCTTCAAAACGTGATTTAAACAGAGAAAACCAATTTAAAAAACAAAACAAAAAACCCCCCACCCCAAAAAAAATTTTTTTTAAAAAAAAAAAAACCCAAAAAAAAAAAAAAAACAACCCCAAACCACACCCCCCCCCCCCCCCCCCCCCGCCCCCCCCCCCTTGGGGGCGGCCGGTGTAACCACAAATAACGAAAACACAAAAAACATCAAACAACCCAAACCCTTTAGGGGGTTTTTAAAAGAAGTGGTTGTAAAAAAAAAAAAAAAAAAACAAAAAAATTATTTTTTTTTTTTTAAAAAAAAAATTTTAAAAAAAAAAAAAAAAATTTAAAAAAAAATTTTTTAAAAAAAAAAAAAAATTTTTTTTTTTTTTTTTAAAAAAAAAAAACAAAAAATTAAAAAAAAAAAAAAAAAAAAAAAAATTAAAGAACCATTGTTGAGTTATTTCCGCATTTTTGAATTGCTCATTTTTCCAGAGGTTTTGTGAGATAAGAAACCAGTTGAAAGCAGTGAACGCGTGCCTAAATCAATTAAAGCCGGATTATATCACTCGAAAATATAGTTTTCACGCACATTGGTCTCAAATTCTTTAATATTTGGAAGAACTGTAGTGAAGTCAGTAACCTTAAGTGTTCATGGCACTGGATGTATTGTACTGCATACCTTTCTGGTTGCCAATGACCCTGAATTTGGTTCGGGTATATTGCATCATCATTGCTGATGCCAAATGACGCCGCGTGTTGCCTGCGTTACGTCAAGCCATCTGCCTGGCTCCCAGGCGCGGGGTCTCATGCTCGTGATCGGTCGTACTGCAGCATCCACGAGATGCTCAGAGCTAGTACCTTCAGACAGCTGTGACAAACTCTTTCTGATATCCAAATTTTTAGTTAATTTCATTTGACAGGAATTCCTGATTATACTCATTTTTACCATCAAACTGGTTTAAAATCGTGAATTATAATCTCAAGATTTCCATTCTTCTAATGTGGCCAATCTAAGCTGCGTGTGATAAAAACGTCCTGTTATTTCTATTCGATCTACTTATCGAGCGCCCCGAAAAGTTAATCATGATATACAAAACATAAATATAAGCGCACGTAGGATCGAGATAAGGCAGTCTCCGCTGTGTTCACAGGAGAGCGCTGGAGACATGGGAATGCGAACGGTGTAGCACAACAGTTCGCCATGGAGAAGGTCCGTGAGCGAGCGAGAGTGGCGAGACTGCCCGGCGGGCTTCTACAGGACTCACGGCGAGAGTGCGCCGCAAGGACAGCTGAGATTTCACCTGGAAAGCAGGCGGGGCCTGGAACCGTGACGCTAACCATCGAAGCCACCACCTGTGCCATGATGGAAGTATGAAGGCAGTTTGACGGCACACAATCCTGACAACTTCCGCTCACAAGTCAAATCTTACAGCACCGTGAATGTGCGTGATAGTTGTGATGTTTTCTTTCACACTCACGATAACGAAGAAATGGTATTGTATTAATCAGTGTGATGGAACTGTTTAGATATGTTTATAGGATAAACAGTGGTTACGCATTCATTAATATCGGCTCTGAAGCGATCAGTGACCCTGACAATGTGAAAAGCCTTTGTCTGCTCGACTTAAACACACTACGATACTGTTACCTCCCAGACAGACTTTAGTTTAATTTAGAGACAACAAAGACAGATATTGCTTCTAACGAGGCAGCCGTCGGAAGTTACGGAAGTTTCCATCTAGCATCTACCAAGCTTGGGGTCGAATTCCTTTGAATGTCCGTTCGGACATTTAGAAATACTCACTACCGTCGGACGTACGATACTGCGCATTACAGACAACAAATGACGTCAATGCCTATGTTTCAAAAGTGTTCGAGTATGTATGTACTGGGTATGTTTATGTACTGTTATGTATGTATGTTTTACTACGAGTATGTATGTTTATCTGGGCTTACATCCATTTTGTGTGGAACATTTTGTGTTATGCTCTACAATATATGTATCTCGGCTTACATCCATAAACATGTTGCATTCCGTTTCAACGGTAATTAGCCAAGCCAGGGACCACTTCGCCGGTGGGCGGGGCCAAAGTCTACAGTTTTTTTGTATACCACCCACTCCATTCAAAATCGCACATCGCTTCCCAACGTGTCTTACAAAACTCCCAGCTCGAAAAAAATCAAGACCGCATGTTATAAGATTTAAAATGATAGGAAGCATATTATTCTAAATCAAATCTTTCAAGACTCTGTGGGCTTTTAAGTGTGGGAAAAACTAAGAAAGATTTGCCTTTTCTATATCATTCCTATTATTTTCCTATTATTCCTAATATAATATAAGAGTTGTTTCATTACCAATAAATTTATTTCGGTAACAATTTTTTATCTACATAATTATTTATAACTATTTTCTCTTAATAAGGCTTGCCAGGTTCTCCCAGTAAGTTGGTTATAATCAATTTTTTTATTATTTATCCGTAATGGATGGAAAATGATATATATTTTGAACTCGTACTTTTGATTTGTGCAATCTCTTAGAATCCCTTTGCTGGTTTTTTGCTTCTTGTTCGATTCATTATGTGCAAAGGTACTTCTCATTTTTATCGGAATGATCCAACGATATTTTTGCAGATCCCTCCTGACTTTTAATCGCAAAGCTTTATCTATGGACATTGAAAGCTAACCCATTTTGCCTGCATCTCTGGCTCAGTGTTGCCAGGCCGCCGGCAGCGCTGTTAGCATTCACTCAGCGTCGGAATGCCGAGTCCTGTCTACAACCGCGTCCCACACACGTCCCACTTACACGTCCATTCAATCAGCGCACGGAGCCGGCCAGCGGTGCGGTGACCCCGATATCTCACCGCGCGGCCGGGTCAGCGGCGGCGGGCGCCGACACCGGCGTCCTGCCGCCGCAGCGCGCTGCCAGCCCTGCGCCGGGAAAGCACTCTCGTGTTGAGGACAGTGCGCCGACCGCGGCAGCGTAAGAAACAGTGGAGAGACACCATCGCCGGCGGGCCGGAGCTCCCGCCGAGTGCCGATGCCGCCGCCGCCCTGTGCAGTTTTCTCCGCAGCCGCCGGCACCGCGCCGCCTACTGACCTCTATTTTCCCTTTTGAGATGGCGCAAGAATGTTGCCGCGTGGGCTCGGGTGGTCCTAACTGGCTTGGAGCGCGGCGAGTCATCTTAACCGGTCAACTCAAGAGGAGAATTTCTCGTGCTTGGGAAGACACTAAGCTCGTCCAGAGCTGCGAGTTCCGTACTCTTAGCTCTGAAGTGTGCAGGAAGGGAATGCCCTTTTACTTAACCGGTAGGCTTAGGCCGTTTTCCTGAAACTAGATTTCCTTCTAGCATGTGACTTAAAGGTTCCTGAATATTATCTTGATGTACCATTACTACTGCTGTCCCGCGTGGAGGTCTTGATGCGAGACAACGGTCAAGGTTTAAACAACAGTTTACTATCAAACATGCGTTGGTTACATTGTCCTTGAATAGTGCTCACATTGCAATATAAAAGGAGATATCGATCATCCAGCATACTTTAGAGGCGGGCAAGGTGCTTGCGAACGCCTTAAAAGCCCTTAACAACTAACTAATCAAGCATAGCACGCAAAACGCGAGTTACATCGATGAGACGCCCCTCGGGTGCAGAGCACTGGCGACGGAACGGGGGGTTTGAGGGAGGGGGCGAGGCGGGCAACGGCTCCCCTCTTAAATCAGAAATTTTAACACTAACTCTATAGCGTGGAGTGGAAAGAAATGGGTTAAAAAGCCCATGGAGCCTCCGGCCCCTCTTAAATTCGGACGTTCCACCTTTAGGGTAGAGCCGAGCGCTCTCGCGGTGTACTCTCGCGGTGTAGAGCCGAGTTGTATCCAAGCCGACTAAAGTATGTGGCCTACCAGAAACTGAAGCTTGAGGGTCATTTTTCTTCAAAAGGAGCCATTATGGCTAAAATAGTATGCTTGGAGTTACGCTCCTGCTCATTCACCCGGCTGCCCCCTCTCCTTCGGGTAACATTGCTGCTCAACTGTAGTAGGGAATTAAACTGACATACGTTTTGAAGAGATCTAGAGATGCATTTCACATGTTTTGTTCTAATTTTTTTAGACGATGATATGGTTGAAAATTCAGTTTGAAGGCGTGCAGAAGAGACACTAAAGCATAAATGGTGTGATATTTGTGTTCAAGAAGTCGTGGCGTTGACTCCTAATCAACAGCATTTAGTAAAACTGTTCTGGCACTTCTTGCACATAGTTTTGTATAAAGCAGATAAAAAATAGCAGAGATATAATCAAAAGAGAAAGAATGTTAATGGAAATCATGTTTAAGAAATATATTAGAATTGATTGTTTTAAAGCCACCAAAATAGAGTCAACGGTTTTACACTGCAGTGCGTACCCGAGCTGTGGCCATGCACCGTGGTGTGAACCCGTTGACTCTGTTTTGGCTGTTTTAAAACTATAAACTGTAACACATTTTCTGAAATTATCATCACTAACATTTTGTCTCTTTTATTGTATTCTTGTACTTAAAATTTGAAGAAAAACTGGTCAGCTGCAGTCCAACGATGGGAATGGGAACAATCTTCCACTATGGTTTTTGTTCCCAACATTGTGTTATAATAGCCATTTTTCTTTAAAAAAAGAATTAATTTTTATGCAATTTTCATATTTTATCTCCAAATATACTTGCCCCCATCCTTCCTGTACATTTTCTGGTTTTGACGTGTTTTCGAATTAAACTAAATGTGGTTGCACAAATTACCTCATGTAGTCATGCTTTAAGGCAAGGCTAGCCGTACTCCTCTCATCCCCACCATCGGGAAGATAATTTTAATGCCCTTGCCAATATTTATGCTAAGCCATTTTTAGCTCTTAGGCTAATATTTTTGCTTCTAAGTAAGACAAATTTAATATTGTATGCCATTTTAACTGAGACATTGTGAGACCTGGTTTTGCTCATCGACCGCTGGGAGTTCTATAAATGGGTAAGAAATCACGAGATGAGGTGAAACTGATCGATGTGATATGAAGCTATCAATCGTTTTTTAAGCAGATGGTTAACTTTTGACATCGCAGCGCACTGCCTTCACACGTAATGAATACATTATAAGCGTGGGACTACGATAACCCAATGATATCTATCAGGCCTACAGTTGCTTTCATTGTTATTAAATTGATTTCACTCACTTCTGCACCACAAAGGTGGCCTTACAGAGAATTCATTCAACGCAATTTATTCCGCTTAAGTTTTCTGTGCCGGACGAGTTTCTCACTAAACGGAAGCGTCCTGTGCACCGCCGTCCATTTGTACAGCTTCGTTTCAGTGCGGGCGTCCCCTGCCCCTCCCGTGCCCCACGCTCAGTCGCCAGGCGCCTCGGGGCATTCACCGCGGCGGATTCCTTAACCTCTGACCCGGAGCACGCGTTTGTGCTCGAATGGAGTGGCCTTGGTTTGTCATTTTGCTGCCAATGACTTCAGCGTCACACAGCTTTACGGTGGAACTTCAGTGGGGTGAACGAGATATGGAAGGAATATGGGTCGATATCAATTCAAAATATGGAAAAGGTGGCCCAAGTTGGTGCACCAAGGTAAGTAGCTATTAACATATGGTTTTCTACAAATTAAAGACCCAGGCATAGAGAGCTCCGGCTAAGGTGGAGGCTTATTTTCGGTACATACGCGTCGGAAAAGGGGGGCCAGAGGGGCCAGGCCCCCCCCACATTTTGGCCAAAAATTTCCTGATCTCAGTCAAAATAAGAGAAAGCCGGACATTCTTATATCCAGCTGCTGCGGAAGGCAAAGAGGAGCCCAAATTCGAACAGTTCTTGGCACTGATGTTGAAAAATTTTTGTCAGCATCAGGTTGAAGTTTGGCTGGCCCCCCCACTTTTTTGCCGGTGGCGACACTTATGGTTCGGTAACTAGATTTTAAAAATCTAGTTAAACCTACGGAAAAAACGTGAGAAAACTTACTATTAAACACTGATATTTGAGCCTTCCTTTTTGATAATTATTTCCGAGTCTGATGCACATATTGCACATGAACATACCTACCTAGTTCTCAAAGAGTCGAACTTCGCTAGTGAGGGCCATATTGTTAGACTGAAGAGAACATCAAACTCTCACTTAAAGTTGCGAAAAAGTACAAAGAGAGGATTAAATATTTGAATACTGACATTTCGCCTCTCAGGCTTCAGCAGAGTACAATACACTGCATCGCTCTCTTTTTACTTTTTTGAAACTTTGAGGGAAAGAATAATTTACTCCTTAGTCTAATGCACATACCTATTTTTTCAGTGGGTTCATGGGGAGGGGGATACACTAGCAGCACGTAGATTAGGAAGTGCGATGCTGGCAAAATACATACAAAATATCCTGGAAGTGTGTTAAAGTCAACTAGCATAACTAAGCTAACTTAATTTGGAGTAATCCCGGACACATCTCTGGAAATGACCCTACGGGAGAGGAAGAACACTCCTGCCGGCCTATTCAAACGGGTAGTGAGAAAAAGTTTTAGACTCGGATGCATAAGATGTTTACGTTTACTTCTCTCGCCACTTAATCAGTTTACACAGCTAATAATGCGGCCTCACCCAGAACCAGTCCCCAGCTCATACCAAGCACGATTATCTGCTAAACTCACTGCTGTGCCTAGTCTGCTTCAGGAACCCGCTGCATATACGACCATTTTAGGAGTGATGAATATATCATGCATGGCAGTGTTATCAGTGTACTACGTATGTTGTTGTGCACGTCATTGGGAGAGTTTTCGGGTTATCAGTTTTTTTCTTTAAATATGCCATCTTATAGGAGCTACCTTTTTACCTCCCTTCTTGTGTCTTTTTCCAAAATTAAGCCTTTGAACCTATCTGTCACCAACAAGGTGAGCAGCGTTTATCCTTGTCCTTAAGCTCCTTGTATGACCCATAAATCAGGAAGGCCTTGATTTGAGTCATACCTAAGTCTCATAGATCTTAATGGGAATCAGCAAATAGATAACAGTGAATAATACAAATTACAATGTTTTCTTCTTCATTGTGTAGCTCGGCTTTCATGGGCCGACATTCTCTGCCCGGTAGATTTTTCGGAAAAGCTTTAGAATAGATAAATATATCTGATGAAGTTGTGATATGTTTGTATTTCCAAATAGGACTGAAGCATTTCAAGTTATAGCTTTTCTGTTTACAAAAACATATTTGAAGTGGCAGAGGTCTCACCACTATGTAGTGCTATTATCATAAATATCTACTGTCTGCTTTTTATAATAATAATAGTTAAACACGTTTTGATACTAAGCTAAGGATCGAACGTATGTTGATAGTGAATAAGTGCTGTCCAGAGGCTAATTAAGGGCACGTTTTTTCCTTCAAATACTATATAGGAAATGCAATATTTAATGGAATAGCTCTAGGACGGATCTCATTTTGAAATATTCTCACGACGATCAAAGACCTGTCATGAGAAGATTCTAACTTTCAATTGGGATTTCCATCTCACACCACTGCCATCCGAGATTCTGTATTTTAGATATGCACAGATCACGCAACACCTTCTGGTCAATCACTGTCTCTGATCAGATAGATTTGTAATCTGAATGTCCAAAAAGCGAACTGCAAGGCTTATGAGTTATTCCTTACACTACTCATGATTAGTTGTAACAGTTTTACAGTGTCTACGTACATTGTATAGTCTCAGTCTTTATTTGAAAACATACAGATGAGAAACAAACAGTTCTTCCTACCTTCAGCATGTGAAGTGATTTTTTTCAGGTAAATATGTATCTGTTCTCACGAGAATGCATAATGCTGGTAATTATTTCTAACCTTTATTTGTTAATATCTTTGCCTTCCTGGAGATATAACTTCCCTCTCCTCCCTCCCTCTCTCTCTCTCTCTCTCTCTCTCTCTCTCTTTCGCTTTCTGACCACTGCCACTCCGGCCATTTCTTAGCGTTTTTAAGTCAATTTAGTTACTGTTCACTGTCTTTACATTGATAACATGCACTCTTTCTTCCTGCTGTCTTGCCAAATTTTCTGCTTCTGCTTCCTAAGTCCACTGAGCCCGTATCTGCACCACACACGACAGCTACTAACATTGCGTTCACTAATTCTACAGGTTCTGACCTAAAGAATCGGGCTTTGTGGCGTGCTGCTTTGTCGGGAAGCTCTTTCCAGAGAAGCGTGATATGCCGGTGCACGACAAGTAAAGCCAATTCACCCGCTATAAACGTGACTAGATTTCTTCCAGGGCCAAGTATTACGAATTGGGTCAGCACAGAGGGAAATGGACGCCAGCCTCGTGCCGTGATCTTTGGGTAAGCCCCTTGACCTGCTTATACCGAAAACAAGTGGTTCTCCTAACTGAAAAGGTAGTCTACCACAGCACGAGTGGGCTCTTTTTTACTTAGTGTTAGGAAAACATGTACTGACTTATGTTCCGAAGATGTTTCCGCTCTAGATGCATGGTAGGATACTTGATGACCCCCTGGTGCAGTCACAAAAAAGCAAACGTCAACAGACATTGATCACACAATCAATCATTTCCATAATCAGACTCTGGATAAAGAAGGACGTGAATCCCAGCTTAATGCTGATGTTGATCAGTGAGTTAACGGGATTCGTCGGGTCTCCAGTGATCCGTTCTGGCTCATTTGGCACCCGCCCGCTGGTCGCCGGCAGACTCCCTCCTTTCGGCGCCTGCACCGTTACAAGGTGCTGCCAATTATAATCGGTGGTAGCCGTCGAAAAGCGTGAGTGCAGGAATGCCGAGTGGCGTGCGGGTTCTGGGTCAGCGCGTGAGGTAGCGGCTGTGCCCAGGTAATGCTCGCACCTGTAACCGGGATTGCATGCTCGAAACTGGACTCGGAGTGGTACCGGGCCGACCTCCATGTGCCCATTCTAGATTCTTGTGCTATCACCGGTCCGTATTTGTGGTGCAGGCCGAATACAGCAAAGGCTCAAAAGCTGCATGTTTCAACGTTTATAACATATATAAGTGACAACGGGAGAGTCGTGAGTCAACACCAGCACTGGAGAAGGGTCTGGCACTAACGTGAACTAGTTGAGAGGAGGCTGGTAGGCCCCACTGAGTGAGGCCTAGAAAAATGTCCATTTGCGAAATGGGTGGGACTATGGTGATTTACGTTATAGCCAACGTTTATTGATCTAGGCCAATATCTTCTAGGTCAAACGAGGTCATAAAGGTAAAATATTGAGCGTGCTGGCGTCATACCGGGAAATGCCACAATTAAAAATGAAACCACAAACTCGCTAAAAACGGATCATTTTAATCAAGAAAAGGTTCAAAAAATATTTCCCAAAATTTTGGGGTCCATGCCATTCAAGGTCATTGACCTATGACGTTACAATACGATATATTCCCTTTAATGTACATACACCATGACTAACACTGTGGCAGCCGTTGGGTCGGACACGAGGTTTAACCTTGGCTCATGACCTTTGACCTTGGCCTGTGACCTAGAACTTTACATCGAGTTATCTTAACTATGACGCAATAGTGCAATATGCGTCATACTGGTTAAGCCTATCTGACAGAAGCACTGGGGTCAATGACCTTGAATATATTGATATTATCTTGAATTGTGACCTTTAGCCCTAACCTTGACCTTCATTTGAGGTGACCTTGACACATCCTCTCGTTTATATGGCGGTATGATGTCACCAGTTGGTCTCCAATGCAGAGAGCTGGTGCGACCTCTCGATTATGGCGATCTCAAAATATAGATCTGGCTTTGAAAGTCCATAAGTAAAATTTTCTTACTAATTTTCAGCATCATTTCACCAATCGACGTACTGTTGAATTATCTCAAATTTCCGGCCATCTAGAAAAAATAGGTGAGGGCCTCCGAGGCCCCCTTCAGTTCGAGAAAAAAGAATAAAATTCACCTAAAATACATAGGAAATAAGCAGTAACCAATGATACTGCTGATTATACATTCACAGCAAGGTAATATCAATTAAGATCAACTGAGACCAATGGAATACAAAAAATACCACGGCATTTCGAAATACACGGAACAACACAAACAAAGGCGAGCCGCAAAAATGTCACTAGTGGGCTGTAATGGGCTGGCCTTCAAGGCTGTTTCACAGCAAGTCTATGATCCAGTTTTGGGATATCACTGATCATCAAAATTTTGTTTTGATGACGTCACCTCGACAATGCCAACAAACTACCAGTGAGCTTTTTGTCGTGCGCCCTGGTGCAGGCGCTGGCAATAGCATGACGAGTGCAGAGACGACTCCGAACAGTCTGTCTGCAAATGGCAGCAAGGAGAAAACATGCCTGCTCGCTGGCCGTCTTTAGTGCATCACTTTAACAATTTGACGATGATTGAGGTAGACGTAAAAATCTTTCAGTCGTCCTACCGGATGTGCCGACTGGGATTCATCACAGTCAAAAGCCACTCCCGACTAAAAAGCAAAAGGTGCATAAAAGCTCTCGATAAAAGGCTTGGGAGTGTTAAAGAGCCTGGTAGCATAAGAAGCGAGATGATTGGCACATTCTTTGGCGTCGGCCGGTCAACCCCTCGCTGGGAGCGCGTTGATCCACAGCGATCTGTCTCTCCGATGCCGGCTCCCATCCATCAGGCTTCTGCTGATGAGCTCGTGCCTCATTAACCTGTTGCATTGCATCTGTTCTGCACCTGCGGAGAGAGACGCCACAGAAGTCTCCGTCTGCTAGTCCAAATTGGATCCGACCTAACATCTCTGTCTATCAATTAAGAGAAACAGTTTTGCATCTGTGAAGGTGGCATGGATGTCCTTTATCATTAAAACAAGTGTCAATCCTATGGCGTTCGCAGGCCTGAGAAGAGGATTCGATTGCGAATAACACTTGAATCAGCCAACTACTCGGTGAACGTAACTGATTATACCTGAAACGAGAGCTGGTCTTGAAATGTGGCAACAGTAAATGCCAGTCAGTCCGGACAGCAGCTTAGACACGCCTGTATTTTTGGCCTCTAATGGATGGAAGTCGGCAGAGTCGCCAAATCGTACAGGCCTGGGAGTGAGACGACAGTATTTAAGCTTCACTGGCTCACTTTGAAACGCTCGAACGTTCGAGTGCTGTACCGCTTGAAACCCTGCAGTTGCATGATTCAAGATGTTCCACACCACCCTTAAATGACAAAAAAATATACAGTGAAACTGCATCGCCATCTTTGGATGACATGCGGAATGGTAGACGAATGGAAAAGACGGCACTTAAAAAACCACTGCATGTGATGAAAATTTTGCAAAGTGTTCATAGCGAAAAATGGGGTTCCAAATTCGTTTAACGAAATCTATTTATTTGCATAAGCTATAATAAAACGAATGATCTCACACAGACACACTATGATGAAGCATAGCTATATAAACACATGGATATATGAAGAAACGATGGACTAATACTATCTATCGACCTTGGGAAATATGTCTTGTCCACTGTTAGGGACAGGGGGGCTTAACCCTATTCCTGTGGGGGGGGCAGATTTTGCCCACCTCTTATGTTTTCCAGAATATCCCCAAAATGGTTCAATATTTTCATTTGAAACGTTCTGAATTGTCCTAAAAGTAAATTAGATAGTTTCTATGACAGTTGTGAGATAGCATCTTTACCAGCAACGGAGTTATGGCTCGGTATTTAGTGTGGCTCTATTCGCAGGCTTCGCATTGTTGTGCACTGTGCGTTCTTCGGACAACAAAGCCCTTCGTAAACAAATGTTGAGAGCAGCTTGAATTTGTGAATTTGTGGATGTTATGAGTAGGATTTCGGGTGATATTTCACTTACATTTCAAGGAAAATTTTTGCAAGAGGCGATTCCAGCAACTTAAAATGGGGATTTCAAATGTAATTTAATTGCACTGTTAGCTGTTTATTCGAAATGAAGAATATCATCGTCGAAACAATAAGTAAACGTGTTTTTTTCTTCCCGCTTCTGTGGTTAATTATAAGCCACACGGTACGGATCTCCAAGTCCTGGAGCCGTTCCGAGTACACATGTGTAGCGGTACAGCAGTACAGTGAGCTGAGACGCGCCGCTGCGGCGGTATCTCCTCCCATCTGGTGCGTGAACCTGGGAGCGGTTGTCTCTCCCGCCATCGCTGACGCCGTGAGCCCAGGTGGGTGTGACAAATCCAATCGCTCCAAGTAGCCGCAACGGACCCAGTCGGCCGACAAGGCCGCGCAAGTCCAGCAAACCAAGACAGCCCAAGCCTTGAATGATGCGAGTTCCACCATTGCTCAGTATCTATGCAATATACGTAGCCAGATGCAGGCTTTTCCACAACCGACCAGGAACATGTTAGGAGATAATGAAGCGTGCGTTTTTGTGGTGAAGACTAGTTTTTCCCGTTTTCTAAGGCGCAACCCAAGTCTTTACCATTAATTTAATAAAACAGAGAGCTTAAGAAATTTGATCATTTCTCTGCCAATGTTTGCTATTTTTGAGATGGAAAAGACAAATATTGACCTGATGATAGAACATTGTCGCAGAAACATCGCCTCACATTTCGATTGTTCTTTTTCGTATCAAAAATAGCAAAAAACGTTGGCTGACAAACGCTCATTTTACTAAACCTACTTCTCTATATTTACCAATATTTGTTTACCTTGATTCGTGTAGAAGACTTGGCCTCAGGCACTCTTCTAGAAGGAAATCAATTTTTGGAAAAAGGGAGATCTGGTATATATGGTTCACAGGGCGAAAGCTACAGAAGATGGTTTAAAAAATGTTCCAAGCTTGTGTTGTTCTTCATTGTTTTCCGATCGCAATCAAGCAATACTGTCAGGTCTGCACGGTTTATTTGCAACAGGGAACTGCATGCTTCAACACATTACAGTGTGATGGGTCAATGAGTAAGCCCTGTGTTGGCTTTGTCTGAATAAGGAGCAAGCTATGAATACGTAGGAACATATTTCTACCTTATATCTCATAGCCTTAAAATTACGTCAAAAACTTTTGGGTTTGATACTAGCCGATATAGTTTTGAAGAATATGCTTCTAGGAGACAGGTCCACTGCCACCGCTGGATATAGAGACTGCGGGTTTCCGGGCGCGGCCAGTCTTTGTCCACGGCCACAGCTGGATATAGAGACTGCGGGTCTCCGGGCGCGGCCAGTCTTTGTCCACTGCCAAAGCTGGATACAGAGACTACGGGTCTCCGGGCGCGACCAGTCTTTGCCCACTGCCACAGCTGGATATAGAGACTGCGGGTTTCCGAGCTCGTCCAGTCTTTGCCCACTGCCAAAGCTGGATATAGAGACTGCGGGTCTCCGAGCTCGACCAGTCTTTGCCCACTGCCACAGCTGGATATAGAGACTGCGGGTCTCCGAGCTCGTCCAGTCTTTGCCCACTGCCACAGCTGGATATAGAGACTGCGGGTTTCCGAGCTCGTCCAGTCTTTGCCCACTGCCACAGCTGAATATAGAGACTGCGGGTCTCCGAGCGCGGCCAGTCTTTGTCCACTGGGACCTGAGACATATCGGTCATCCCAGCAGGTCCCGGGATCTCAGTCTGCAGTCACGGTGGCTCAGTGGTGTACCGTAACCCAGCCATTCACAGATAACGGGCCGCTCAAACCAGGATGTGCAGGATTATCTGTCTTAATTGACTTCCACATTTTTGTACCGAACCAGCATATTAAGCGCTGAGCTCTGCAATTATTTTTTCCTGATTGGGTTGGATAGGATTAGGTGACTGGAAAAGCTCCACGCCCATTTATAGAACTTAAGTATAAAATGTAATTAATATCAGCTACAGAAAAGAGTAGTTATCATTCGAAGGACCACGAAGAGAATCGTCGAATTCAGCCGATGTACTTGGCTCAAATGAAAAATACATGGAAAGAAACATATACGATACATTATTTGATGTCACTCAAAGCGATTTTATCACGTCTCATTGCTTCATCTGCAGTCACGCTTGAACGTCGGCTCTCCAATGTGCAGTTTTGTGTTGTTGCCAGCGAAATCCGCGGTCGCACTGCTGGAGGGGATGCCGTCAACAGGATTCCGGGGACTGCAGCTTGTACCAAAAAAGTAGCACCGTTTCGCCTTTTTAGGCTCGCGACGTGCCTTCGGAGACTGCGGCAGAGCACACAAAACGAGCACCGCGCGGCGTCGATGCCGCAGTTCACACCCGGCCAGTTGAGCCATTCCCGCCTTGCAAAAAAGAAGAAAAGAAATACGGACATAAATTGAATGCGCCCACAGCTTATCAACTCAACGCGGCACCGCCTGGGCTCTTTTTAACACACCACTGCCTGGGGGAGGGGTACGATTGGACCCCAGGATCTCAGGAACCGGAAGCGATACGGAAAAACTGAAATGGCACTGAAATCAACTTACCGTGTGTTTATTTGGAGCCGAGTTTGAGCCATATCTGTTGACCCGTCACATCTGAATGGGCAAAATGGGTCAAATTTAGACGCATTTAGGAAATACGGGAACCATTAGACCCGAAACAAAACAAAATGCATCAATGTGTTCACTTTACCCAAAAATCAAAACGGCGGTGTGACCTTGTAAGGTTAAAGTAGGGTCACATTATGACCTTGACCTCAGGTTAAGGTAAATAATGGCTTTAATCTCTCAAAATATTGTCTTTTTATCTTCTTGGGGGTCGGCATAGAAAAATATTGTTTCAAGCTGATAAGTCCTTAATTGGTCTATCTACTCGAGCTCTGGATGAAAAATTGAACAAGTTCACAAATGGCAAAACTGTGAACGTCCAGTTCAATTTTCTGTTACCACGACCCGAGAGCACACTCCAATTAATAACTTATCCACTTATAATTATGCTCCTTGACTTAGCACCGCGAAATCTATCAACCACTGTTTAATTTTTTTAGTTCAGGAATACAACTTGGGATTGCGTTATATCTCATCTGGAAACCAATATAAGAGCAGACTTGGTACAGAAAGGTCCCTGGTCAAGGCTTTCACGTGCACGTGCACGCAGCTTCTTGTGTCAGCAGCGAAGCAGCAAGTGCAAAAAACGGAAGGGTAGGCGAGCAACCTCTCACCCTGGTAACTCTCGTTCCATTTCAGACCTGTTAAGGACATCATCTATCGATGATATCATGTCTAAGATCAGACAGGATTATCTAGAATCGTCCACAAATTCCACACTTGACGAAAGGGCCGGGCTTGTGTGTGAATGCCATCCTTTTCCTTTCGATACCTCGCCAGGGTCCAGGTGACGGGGCGTCAGGTGCGCCAGCGAGTTGGGTTAGGTAAGCACCTCCAGTGACAAACTAATTCTAGTGGGCCTTGTTGGTGGAGCGTAGAAAGCTGGCTGGCCGTATCTGCCGCTGTCACCAAGCCCACGGCTGTGGGAGGAGCCACAATCTCTATTGTCATCCTGTCACCCTCGCGTGTCGGAAGCGAAGTATGTGTTTACACAAGCAGCCCACACCGCAGCGAGATTGTCTTCACATATACAATGAAAGGCCGGCATGCTATGAGATGGACTTAATCATCAGGGGCTAGATTTACAATGCCAGTAATGTAATATTTTGATAAGTAGAATAATGGCACCGAAGTTCGAATTATAAAGCTATTTCTATTCATGCGCTGCCAAAAGGTCGTCTGTGAGTTAGCTTGATGACATGTTATTTTTACGCAGAGGCACATCATGTTGAATTGAATTTTTGCGATGGCAAAGCTAGGAAGCTCAACATACAAACATTACCTAATTATTTAATCAGCCTTCGAAGAATGATTCACAGAGAATGAAAAAAATAGATGGCTGTATATAAGTTCTTTTATCATCATTATTCGTTTTATCTCCCTTAGACAGCCGTTTCAATTGTCACTTCTAATCTTCACGAGGCGAGGAGGCTCAGACCCGAAGGCGCTGTTGTTTCAACGGAGCGAGCTTGACTGCCGCGAAAAACACATCGATAGGCTGGGAGCGGATGAGTGAGGGAACCAGAGCTGCAAAAGTCGGGCTCTCGGGTCATAAAGTGCCCGACAGATTTTAGGGCACGGTTGGTCTTGCGACAGATCTTACAATCTGTGAGAAAAAAATCTTGAAAGGAAGCAGAAAATATTTTTTGTTCTAAAAAACTCAATATTAGAATTGTCACCTCTTTCACTCAACAAGTTTTTCATGAATTTGCACCTCTCCCATATCAAGCCAGTGTGCGGCAAGAACCGATGGAAAATCGAGGGCTTATGCACAGAGGGTCTTTTCGAGGGACTTATGAATCGAGGAACCTTTGAATAGAGGGCCTTATGTACAGAGGGCCTTTTAAACGTCACCCAGAAAATCCTCTGCTGGAAAAATTCCTTCACCGGCCTGTCGGGCCCGATTTGTATTCCATAGCACGCGACAGCCTGGCCCGACAGGCCGCCGTAAAGGTAAAGGCGACAGGCAAAACCGTTTTTTCCTTCGTTTCCTTCGTTTGGAAGTACGTCAACGCTGCCGCAAGGGCGCTGTTTGAACAGCGCCCTTGCGGCAAAGCCAGTGTAAAAGTGTAAAAGGTATCTTTGGTTTGAAGAAAAGCAGCCCTGCGGTTTGGTGTGTTGCCTTGTGGAAGGTTGTGTTTTTGATTATTTTTTCTTGCATTACTTTGGTATACATCTTGAGTAAACTGGTTGAGCCTGGATTTCTCGTCCATAGTTGAAGGGCTGATAAATGGCTCCGATTAAGCTGAAGCCCCTTCCACCGTCCCGTGTCAAGCTTAAATGTGGATTTGAGGGATGTGGGTATTTTGGCGAGAAACGTTTTTTAAGGAGCATCAGCGAATCAAGCATTCTGGGCTGCCCTGCAAGTTCAGGAACAGTGGTTTTGGCCAAGGAGGTCGTTTTGAAGCATGGATCAAACAGCGGGCAGATCAGAACAGTGTGGGGAGAAAACAAAGAAGTAAGTGATGTGGTGTTCGTTGTAATTTCGGCAGCTTACATTTATTTCCACACAGTATGTTATGCTCACTGTTGATCAATAATTTTAAATTATATTAATAAGGGAAAATGAATTTTACCAGCAGACTGGTCAAATTAGACTAAAACATTTGTTTTCCTTCCATCTTCTTTTAAATCCAATGCCTGTTTGTCCAGAATTAACCACAAAAGTTGCATACCTTCATCAGTGGATTTGTAGATGCCAAAGAAACAAAACTCTTCACCTTTCTACATTAATTTGAGTTTTAAGTACCCAACTATTTCTCCTATTTCATTTTATTCACTTACCTAAATATGCCTATGATCTATGTCAAGGGGACAAAGATATAACAAAAACACAGCCTAGTGCAACCTTTACTCATTCCTTTTACTCTTAACTTCCTTGGAAACATGATATTTATTTGACATTTACTATCTAACTGACTTAAGGTTATTTATTAGCCTCATGAACTTCAGATCCTAAACCACGTACCCTCATGGAAATGAGCACGGCAATGCATAAAACACTTTGAGATAGCCAACAGCTTCAAAATTTAGGTTTTTCATGTAAACATGCATTTAAAGTCATGGAAAGCTAATATTACATGTTTGTATTCAACTACAAGTAGCCATGATGCTTAAAAACACTTTCGAATATCAAAAAGTGCCCTCAATCTTGTTTGTCTGGCCATCAGAGCAAAATCCATATATAAATTTTGGGGGTTCCTTCCAATTACCCTCCCACCTCCAAAAACTGAAATCATGAAAATCTGCAGAAGCTGGCATAAGTAACCGCATGGTATGGGAACCAGGTCAGCTTTCTTCCATTGCAAACTATATTTCTTAAGTATTCTGGGCTGGACTATGTAACATAATAACAAAATATCACTTATTCTCATTCTAGTGCAGCATTTTTGTAATGGCAGCTGCAGAGGACTGAAAAAGGGGGCTGCTTTTCATGTTATTGTATATTTCCACCTGTGACCTAAATCATCTGAATTCAAGACTGAGTCTTATTCAAGACCCAGTCGAGCGACTTTGACACACACTATTTGTATGCTGTACGTCCACAAATCTCAAATTACATCCAATAATAAATTTCCTTTACCAATGGTGACTCCAGAAAATGGGAATTGGTGGTTCGGTATTCAATTTGTTATAGGTTTCTGCCGATAACCTTAATTTCCTGAGCGTGTCTGATAATTGAAAACCCGAAGAACAGTCTCAGTTCTAGAGTTTTGAAAATTAATAGACTTGTGCCATTCCACTTAGATTTTCCATAGGCGGCTTCAGAGCACGAAAAATAAGGATATCCACATATAAGGATCAGAGCACAAAATAAGGATAATGATATCCATTGGTGCCAAACTTGAAGTTTTTTATGCTAATTTTAGTATTTTCTATTAAGAATGTGGAAAAGAGTAGGAACATTTTACCAATTGAATGGGTTTTAGACAATTTTAATAGTCCTATCCTAACCACCCGACAGATTTGGGGTTTTTCGAAAGTGCCCGACGATTTGAGATTTTTGCAGCTCTGGAGGGAACCAGACGTTGGTAGTGTTAATTACGAATGTTGTAAAGCTGGGGGTTGATGGGGCTTGTCCGTATGAACAATTCATTAAGAAGTATGTTGTGTATACTGAGCATTTCATTGGCACTTCCACGCGTATGGTGAGGATACAATGCCATATATGACCAATAAAATACAAGCCCTCATCCTAGGAATATGCGATTTATCACATAAGGAAGTTCGAAACACAATCGACAGGGACAATAAGTGGCATGACCGCACCTTAAATTGCATTTAGTCCAGCCATCTTTATAATCGGTACGCAGGGGCATAGTTCCCGTTGCTCAGTCCTGATATTGATAAATATCGGTGGCAAAAATACCTGAATGCTTGAAGCACGCAGTCGGAACCAATCTCCCAATCCATTGATAGTTGCATGTTGAGGGGCAACCATGTGACAGTACGAGCGTAAGTACATTCTAAACGTTCACATAGGCGTTCAGAACAAAGTTCTTATTCACATTCGCGATATTACATGCGCGGCTTTCTAGTTTGATTTAATGGGAAAATTATTGCGCAAATTCATCGAAGATCTTCTGCAAAAGCGGAAGCATAATCACATGCATATCAACAGAACACGGAACGCCAAATGAAGTGAAAATTCAGCTTGCGTCTCAATTGAGTCGTAAAGCCGGTCAGACATCGGGCGTCTTGCCTCATTTCCATGTTTGGGTGCACCATTTGTGTGATTGCCCTTCTCCTCCGGTGAGGCCATCCTAGCTGCAGGCGACGTACAGCGTCTCGCGCCCCGGGGCGGACCAGTGGCCGCCGCGTCGCCCGCCCCAGCCGCCGTTACCGTCGTCCAGTGTTCCGCATGGCCGGCGGCCTCCCAAGGCTGTTACCACCAGCCGTTCTCTGTCTGGAGCCGATGGTGCCCTTCTCCGACGCACCCCACAGCCGGAGCTTCCTGCGCCAGAACAGCCGCGACACGCGCCGGCGGCGTTCCCGGCGCCCCGTCTGTCTCACACGCGCCACCGCCGCCGCGGTTGCTACAGCGCTAATTGGGTCAGCACGCGCCGACTGCGATTGGATGTGGGGGCAGAGCGGAGGGGGAGGGGTGTCGAATCGGTTGCGATCCCAGGTCGCACGCGCCGGCGACAGACGGGCAGAACGCCGCGGAGATTACCTCCACAGCTGAGTCAGCCAGCCAAGTGGTGCGTAAAATTTGTTTTAGTGTCGCTGTATCACTGCACTGAGTCTGCACCATAAGATCATCATCATCACCCTCTTCACATGGCATGGGTGTACACTGCGTATTTTTGACATTTAAACTAAAATCGTTTTATTTGACCGGTATTGTAGATGTAAAATATGTTTGGACTGATTGGGCTGTCAGGAGCTCTGAACAGTCTGACTTTTTCCCTCTGTCTATGAGTGGTTGAACACCTATATTCCTTGCCGCCGCGCTTGACTGGTCCCGATTAGGTGTCGTTGAAAATTATGAGTCCAGGCCAAGAGCTTCATAAAGGGTGTTTGGGATAAGGCACGTTCGGCGAATGTACCTCTTGGCCTCGATATTTCTTTCACACATGAGGCTCTGCGTGTTTGCCACTCGGTGTGGGACGATGATAAAAGCGTTGCCGGACGATACAGTTGTTTTTGGAGCCTTGGTACTACGAAATATTCATGAAAAAGTATCATCGCTGACAGACAACACAATTTGTCAAATCCCCCCCAATTGCGGTTGCCCGCTGGAGATGTGTTGTATTATGCAAAGGAAAGCTAAGGTAACACCAGAGCAGTCACAATTTCATTGATACGCATACGTATACCTTAAACGCCCCAGGCTTTTGACATCCATTGATCAGGTTCGTCTGACTGAAATATTGTGCGTGGTTACACGAGTCCTCCTCAACAGAGCGGCATTGGTATGTCTAGCGGTAGGCGATGGGGGCTGTGAGCCTTGTATTTAAAGTGTGCCAGTTCGCAGCTTACTTTCGCGCGTCTGGCACGGGATTGACGACGCCGTAGAACGTGGTAAGCAGACGTGCAGTAGTATGACACCTCCTCCTATCATTCTTCATACGTGTAGATGTACGCATGAGCGACTCAATAGTCTTAAGGGGTGGCCTCTAACTGCCAACTATCTGTGGGCTGAAGGTACCTCTTTGTCAGCAACGTGGGTAGTTGCATTTTACAAAAATGAATCATGCGAAAAGCATGATCATTTTCTAGAAATTTGAGCCATCAAGAACATGCCGTTCCTTAACGGGACATGATATGCCTATAAATACCAATGGGAAAGCTTAATCACGGAAAATTTATATAACTCGTTTTGAATCCTTTCTCGAGGCTCAGACTGTCCTCCTTCCTTGTTATGGCAGGCTTTCTTTTTGGCTGCACTGGATCTTTGCCGGGATACAGAAATGAAGAATTTTCAAACGTTTTTAGATTTCGGAGTGCTAAATTTTTTTTACAGATTTCAGAGTAAAATATTCCAGGTCTACGAGGAACAAAAATTTGTGATTTCACCTATTGTATTGTGCTGATTCTGATGAAAGGCTGTTTCCGAATATATAATTCCAATGTATTAGATCTATTTTGCATCCAGGATTCGAGAAGGCAGACCATCAAACATCTTGTTAACTTAATGAGGAAATTTCAAATACCATCACCCCACTTAATTCTCTCATGTCGGGCGGAAACATGTTACGACCGGCACGGGTTCGGCCGCAGAAAGTGGTCAAGCCGATAAATCGATTCCATTTTCTTATAATGTTTGCCTCTTGTGGAAACACTACAGTGCACGGCATGACACCGGGTGTGGAACCACAGCACAGACATGTTCAATGTCCTCATACAGTGACGTGTTAAGCTTATTTTTGGATGGTGATGAGGTGAGAGAGACTGAAAATGTGAGCATGAATGAGTATATTCCCTCCGTTGCCCCGTCGGGCCAGCAAGCTAGATGAAACCCGTTTTTCACCAGCATTCAAGGGCAACGAAAATAATAAATAATTTCCTCGTCTAGTTTTCGAGCCAAATGTGTCAAAAGCAGAAACAAAAAAAACATCTAGTCTATACTCACCTGCTTTGCATTTTATCGAGTGATGATAAGGTGCAAACGACTGAAGATGAGAGGATGATATTATTTTTTCCGTTCTTGCCGAAAGGATCACACTGTGACAGGCGACAGTCACATCAGCAACGCACCTGCCATACATACGCTGGAGGGTTAAAACAAATAACGCGAGGACAGTTCGAGACCATAGCGAAGGGAATGAAGACAAAGCCTAGAGATAACTAAAAACAAGCCAATTCAGCCGTGGCTAACGGGACGTGCTCAGAAATCATTCTCATGACGATGGCGACGCGTGCACAGAGCAATCCACGAAACGAGCCACGGAAGTTCTGCATAAGCCCAGTTTTAAATCTCAGTGTTTGAAGCCACGCCCAGAAGGCACAATCAGAGCCAAACGGTGAGAACTTTCCGGCAGAGCGCGGCAGCGGCGGCCTGCAGGCGTCGCTCACTTGGTAAAGTGTAATCGGCGGACGCCGGAGGCGGTACCTGGGGTATGGACCGATCCAGGTCAGACGCCGGGCACTTCCTCAGTGCAGGGAGCTGCGCAGCCCCTGCAGACGGCAGACCAACCGAATTCGAGTCCAACCACGCGACCAGTGACGTCACTAGCCAGTGACGTCAGCCTCTGGTACCACTCCTCTCCTCACGCGAGAGATTTCGGGCCGAAACGAGCCGCTCCACGTTCTGTCTCGCTTTCTGTTCAAAGGCCGCCGTGTCAACATGTAGACTGCTGAGAGCTGATGTATGTTGAAAGAAAGCGGGAGAAATTGAAGTGGACCGAGTGCGCCTCTCTGGTAGCTGGTATTCGTGCGGATACTCACCGCAAGGGTGAGCGAAAAAGAGACAAGCTCATGATTTCTTATCATAGGAATGGCAAGCAGGGAGAAATATGTCATTCAAATAGTATAGATTTGTTCTGGAAATTATAGACGAATAAATAAGGCTCGGGATATCAAATATTGTGGATTAATGCCATTTTCTCTTCTTTCCTTCAAAGAACAAACATGCAAATGTTCAAATAAAACATACATATACAACATACATATATATATATATATATATATATATATATATATATATATATATATATATATATATATATATATATATATATATATATATATACATACATTATAAAACATATACTTATAAAGTTTCTATTAAGCTAAATATTGCAGTTTTTCCCTTAAGACTGCAACTTTTCCTTTTGCTTTGCTTTGCTGTGGATATCCCGAAATAAGTATTATCTCCTTATATAATCCTGGCATTGTTCATGGGTTGTCTGGCACGACAGGGGCATCAAATAAAGAACCAGGGCGCAAGCATTTGTGTTATATAACTAGGAGATCACAAGACTTCGGAGGATGCAAGCATCCACAATATATTCGGCGCTTTGTGCAGGGGATTAAGAGATATCATAAATATTACAGGTGTACGGGGAACAAAAATTTGTGATTTCACCTATTGTAGTGTGCTGATTCTGATGAAAGCCTGTTTCCGAATATATAATCCCAATGTATTAGATCTATGCCACCTGGCCAACAGGAGGGCTCCAGCACGTTTGCCAAGTGGGAGAGAGCAGACAAGGGACCGCACCCTACACGGCCCGGTCCCCATACAAACCTTATTTGTACGCCGCTCAGAACTCACCGGCCAGGAAAGATGGCTCCCCGCCGTACAGGTGACCCAGGCAGCAGTGGGACACGAGGCTGCAGAACATGCACGGCCGGCAGAGCAAATGTCAATGACGCTGGTAGCAATGTACAGAACTGGTGACAGAATGGTCTTGGTCCGGGATAGATCTCAAACAACACACTAGAATTGGAAACGGATCTCTGGACAAGACCGGAAACCTCCCCATCCCAAAATTACGCAGAGAGGGCAGCGGGGATAAGTTTGTCCAGGAACACTAGTGGATCCAAGGGGGCAAAAGGGGCCACGGTCCCCTCCAAAGCCTACAATAGTATCTTTTGCCCCCAAAAAGGACCAAACTTTAGATGTTTTTTTCTTAAGAAATACTATGTTTTCGCGATTTTTCTCAATTTGGCCCCAAAAACGTTGGGCTGGCCCCCTCCAAAAATTGTTCCTGGATCCGCTAATGTCCAGGAACGATGCAAATAAATGTCATTCTGAAAAATACAAGATTAGACATTGCATCTAGGGTGCACTCACCTCTTGAGCAATTTGGAGCAGCAGAAAAAACAAGACTAAAGGATAAGGGTTCTCGCGCTTGGCTCTGCGAGAAAAACTTGGCTCTGCGAGGAAAACATTCAAACCAGTCAAATTTCATGGCTTATGCATGAGCTAACCTTTATCTTATAAATAGTTACTTGCTCCGGGACACGGAGCTGGCAAAATCCAATGCACCCACCTGGTGCACTCCCGATTAATCAAGATGCAACAGCGTCATGGCTGAAACTCTCTTCTCCATCCGGAGGAAGCGGGTCGATCTTTGAGTTGGTAACACTAGCGCGGCAATACAGACTCCATGGGAGATCCAAGAGGGCCCTGACCCCGCAACCCCGGCTCTTCAGCCTTGAACAGTGTCTGTAGAATCCCAGAGCAGCTTTTTGCTAGAACTCTGCGCAGACCTGCGTCAGGTTTGTATCCGACATCACGGATTTCCGTCGCTTGGCATCCATGATTCTGGGACCGCCCCACAATCGGGGATAGATCGAAACGCTGTTATCTGATCGAGGCGTGGTGTCTCAGAGTCGATTCTCCGGAGTCGTGACACCAGTTCCAGGAGGGGAGGGGTGTTACAAAGTGACAGTCATGCGTCAGTCACAGTCTCATGAGGAAAAAACATGAACTATCGGCGTCGTGCCACCAAACGTGTCGATGTGGTTGAAGTCTAACCTTTGAACCAACGCCTTCAGATAGGATTTGGAGAGAACGAGTTGGGAAAGCATCCGGGGGAACTCAGGGAAAATAAAGGCTTAAGTCAAAACGAAGCATTGTGCTGCAGTCGGTGTCACGCAGGTGCTGCGCCGTTGCTGCACGCCACATGTATGTGCAGGAGTTCCCAAGAAATGGAATAGCAGGTGGTATGCAGGGATTAATCTCAGTTTCACGTAAAATGTCCCTGAATATTTTTTGGGAGGAATATTTCGGTTTTTTTGAATCTCAAATCCAGAAAACCCCAGTGAAGCAACCTCCGGAGTAGGAGAGAAACATCGACTCGCCTACTCGGCTAAAAGGCGGTAGGGCAACAGCGATTCATCTAAACCGTAGCCTTGCACAAGCACCATGATCTTGGAGTTGGCCAAGTGCAAGGCCGTCGGATGACAGCGGCTTCTGCTGAGCTGAGCTCATTACTTCCACATTCCCACCATCCGGCCGCCTTCCAATGTTCCCGAGACGGTCGCGTTGGCTGTGATGTTACATGACTACTAGGTCCGAAAGCCTCCAACTTTAACACCCGTCCCAGTGGGCCTCCGAGCCACCTTTGCCCTGGTGTGGTGTTCAAACACCCCCGTCGAACTCGGATCCTATGCGGGATAGCAAAAAACACGAACGTTGGTGGATAGCTCATACAAATTCATGAAGAAACTACATCAGTTGCTTTTTGACTCGGGTCAATTTTGAGGTCATGGCAGATCAACGAAGGTGGCGTGTTAGAGAAGGGTTCCTGGGCTCTAACGTCTGCCAGAGTTGAGACAGAATCATATTGCGGCATTATTCGCTTCCTCTCATCACGGCGAGTCGAATTATGAATGATCTGATATGAATGATGATCTGACCTAAGATCAGGTCAAGGTCACCATCTGACCTAGCATAGTCAATATGCATATCAATCGACCCTCAACAATAATCCAAACGTAATGATATCAAAATGAAAGCTGCATCATCATTTCTTGGAAAGTTATTGACCGAAGTCTGAAAAACTACTTAAGTAGCCCCAGATGACTTTTCAGGGGTCACAAGTCCAAACTTGCAGCATGAACCTGGAAAGGGGCCTAGGATACTGCGATCTGAAATTAATGATAGTATTCTAAGCCGTACCTACACAAATCAAACCATTTTCGGCCCATTTCTGTTTTCCCCAGGCATTTCCGATGGAGAGGTTACGATCCGTATCTGACCTCAGGTCATCGATATGAAACTCCTGGAATCTACTTTGTAGCACATTATGTGACATAAGTTTCAGCTCGATATATGAAACATGTTGTTACTTATGCTATCTTAAACTTTTTTGGAGGTGAGGTCACTTGACCTACACTGGTGACCTAAACTGAGATAACCCGACTTTAAAATGTTGTGAAAAGTTCCAGAATTGATCAAGGATAAGGTGTGCCAAGTACGAAGGCGCTTCACGCTGTCTTTTTGCGCCGCTAGAAAAACTCGAGGGGGGTGTTCAAACACCCCCTCCCCACAGGGGTGAGGGTTAAACTTCACGTTATGAATGTATCAGCAAGGTTTAAATAGCGTGTATGAAGTACATCATAGGAAGGAAAAAATGGACAGTGCCTAAGAGCAAGATCGCGTGACAATACCAAACGCCACGAATAACACAGATGATCTCAGTGCTTTATTGTGTACTGCAGCTTAAGGGTTTGCGTTTTCTCCTCCGTTAAGCGCGGATACCGGCTGTGAAAGAAACGCACGAGTCGTATCCGGCAGTCCTGGCACGCCACCAAACTAGACATCGTTGTTCATTAAGGGGCAAAGGTTAACGCCGTATTAACCCCATAGCACAGAGATGTTGGCGACAGGTCGGCACCAGCCGTAAACGCGTGGGGCTCTGGCTGCAGCTGCCGACCAGGTTAACCCAGTACCAGCCTTACAACATAAGCAGGCCCAGGGTTTTTAATCCAGGGGGGTTACTTGGGTTCGGTACCAGGCTGGGGTTAGGAACGGGGTGGGTGACACTTTGGAGAGGACGTCACTTGGAACAGAGTCCTGGGGTAAGGGGGAGAAAAGCGACATTTGAAGGTGGCGCCAGGGCGAATTCTCGAGGTGCTGTGGCGGATATGGGCCTGCCCAGTGCTCCATTGGGATGCGGCTGCTCTGGATCCGCCCCGGCCTGGAAAGCGCTCCTGCAGTTCATTCCAGAGCGTGTTCTGATACCCGTATGAACAAGCGCTGGCAGGGAAACCTGGCCATACTAGTTCGGTTGAACTCAGCAGGATTTATCGAGAGCTGGTATGGAGTCTGGTCGCACAAACGAGATAGATTCAAAATGTGGATTTTTCAGCACTCATGTGATGTTACCAAGATAACTATTCGTTTTCACGGGGCCTACCATTTCCCGCGACAGAAGCCTGCAACACACGAAGCGGGTAGTGAAAGTAGTTCATGGGATTTTGTCTCACTTTTCCTTACGAACAGTACGGGAATGATGTACACGTAATTTATTCCTTAAGAACAGCACAACAATGATGTACACGTCATTCATTATCAATCGACATTGCCTCCGATAGAGTACTGTCCAGTAATGCAGAAGGCTCTTTCTAGTACATCCCACATTTGAATCTGCAGTTTAAAGGCACACAAAAGACCATTACTAGGGCCTTTACGTGCGCCAGACCTCCTTCGAACCAACTCCAAGATCGCAATTTCACACAAACACAGAGTATATACAGCACTATCCTGTCCACTGCTACAGTGAAGGCTGTATAGTTTCCGCTCTCTGGCGGCGCCAGTGCCGCGTCTGGGCCTGTGTGCGCCACGGTGCGACCGAGCAGCGCCGGCGGCCGCCGCTGTGCCGCATTCCAGCGGGCGCGGCCGGCCGGCGGCGGTGACAGCGGGGCGCCCGGCCCATGTGTGCCAGTCTCATCCCACCGCGGCGCCGCCGCTCCCACACACTGCACTGCATCGCACCGCGTCACGTCACGTCCCCGGCACTCAGTCTGCACTGCATCGCACCGCGACAGTCTGCACTGCGTGGCACCGCGACAGTCTGCACTGCACCGCACCGCGACAGTCTGCACTGCATCGCACCGCGACAGTCTGCACTGCATCGCACCGCGTCACGTCACGTACCGACTCAGTCTGCACTGCATCGCACCGCGACAGTCTGCACTGCACCGCACCGCGACAGTCTGCACTGCATCGCACCGCGACAGTCTGCACTGCATCGCACCGCGACAGTCTGCACTGCGTCGCACCGCGACAGTCTGCACTGCATCGCACCGCGTCACGTCACGTCCCCGGCGCGCACACAGCCGTGCGGCTGACGAACAGCCGTCGCAGTCGGCGCGACAAAAACCGCCTACCCACATCGGCATGCATAACTGCACTGCCCATCCGATCCGGCTGACGTTAACTTATTACACACAAGGTCAAATGTCGCGCTCGGTGGTGATTCCGTACACTTCACGACGGGCTGAATCCCAAGTGGTTTTCACTTCAGCAGATACAAGGAAACAACATGTCTGTACACAACAATGAGGAGAAACTGTCTCCCTCGGAACCACATGAACATGGCAGCATTCGAGATGCATGCATAATGTATAGTAATGCAAATCACTGCCGCCGAGTGAACGGGAGCAAAATGTACACACCAAACACATCAGGTCGACACGGGCGAGGTCGGGGAGGATGACAACGATGCTTCCTAGGTCACCGCTTGCTCACGAACGCCGCCATCGGGTCGTCGAAGTGGGTCTGTCGCATTCGCCAGGCTTCCATTTCCTCGGCGGTGGGCTCCCTGACGTCCACCATGGAGTTGTAGGGTCTCTTGCGCTCGTCCATGGCCAGCAGACGTTCGGCGCGAGCTTCGGCCGCCTCCTGACGCGCGATCGCCTGTCGTGGGTACCGGAGAGTGTCACAAAACATGTCACGAGAGAGCGAGACAGAGACAGAGACAGAGACAGAGACAGAGACAGAGAGAGAGAGAGAGAGAGAGAGAGAGAGAGAGAGAGAGAGAGAGAGAGAGAGAGAGAGAGAGAGAGAGAGAGAGAGAGAGAGAGAGAGAGAGAGAGAGAGAGAGAGAGAGAGAGAGAGAGAGAGAGAGAGAGAGAGAGAGAGAGAGAGAGAGAGAGAGAGAGAGAGAGAGAGAGAGAGAGAGAGAGAGAGAGAGAGAGAGAGAGAGAGAGAGAGAGAGAGAGAGAGAGAGAGAGAGAGAGAGAGAGAGAGAGAGAGAGAGAGAGAGAGAGAGAGAGAGAGAGAGAGAGAGAGAGAGAGAGAGAGAGAGAGAGAGAGAGAGAGAGAGAGAGAGAGAGAGAGAGAGAGAGAGAGAGAGAGAGAGAGAGAGAGAGAGAGAGAGAGAGAGAGAGAGAGAGAGAGAGAGAGAGAGAGAGAGAGAGAGAGAGAGAGAGAGAGAGAGAGAGAGAGAGAGAGAGAGAGAGAGAGAGAGAGAGAGAGAGAGAGAGAGAGAGAGAGAGAGAGAGAGAGAGAGAGAGAGAGAGAGAGAGAGAGAGAGGAAGAGAGGGAGAGAGGGAGAGAGGGAGGGAGAGGGAGAGAGAGAGGAGAGAGAGAGAGAGAGAGAGAGAGAGGGAGGAGAGAGAGGGAGGGGGAGAGAGGGAGGGGAGAGAGAGGGAGGGGAGAGAGAGAGGGAGGGGGAGGGAGGGAGGGGAGAGAGAGGGAGGGAGAGAGAGGGAGGGAGAGAGAGGGAGGGGGAGAGAGAGGAGAGGGGGAGAGAGAGGAGGGGGAGAGAGAGAGGGAGGGGAGAGGGAGAGAGAGAGGGAGAGAGAGAGGGAGAGAGAGAGGGAGAGAGAGAGGGAGAGAGAGAGAGAGAGAGAGGGAGAGAGAGCCGCCAACACACAATATCCGGCTCACACCTGTCTGCTAAATGACAAGTGATAAAATGCTAGAAGCCCACACTCAAGCAAGCCTGGCATACTGTTGTAACCAAATGAAGTACAACAACATCGAATCAGATTTAAACTGCGAGAAGCTAGATATAGTCCCAGGCTGCAACTTGTTACATTCATATTGAGATAGTTTTCTCGGCAAAGAAACGCATTTGGGAAGCAGTGGGGGTATTCGCGCGGTCGTACAACCTTTATTCAAACACTAAAACTGCCTCTCCAGCGAGAGGAACACAACACGCCGCAGTGCGTTTCGGAGACCACAGTTTCCGTTTTTTTGACTGTGGCACCCTCAAGTTCCCATCGTCCCATCTGCTAAACGGTGCTGAAGGCCGGATTCCGGCAGTTCGCCAGCACAAAACGCCAGAAATTAAAAGCCGCAGCGGCCACCTTTATGACTATTAGACGCCATCCCGAGTCCGAAAAACACTCGGCGTGGAATCCTGACAAGGCCACTACGGTAAAGGGCAAACAAAGAGCGGTCACAGGCAGAAAGATACTGCGGTAAATTTGGCCTTGGCGCCTTTTGTTCGGGCTCACGCAGACGTTTTCTCTGGTAATTATATGTGCACATATACGGCACAAGCATACCATCGTAAATTCCCAGCCTTGAAATTATCGCGAGAAGAAAAACAGATAAGAACGGCCAATTTGAAATATATAATCCGATTAAAGATGAAGCTATTGCAAATGAGCATGCCCGCGAGAATCTAGGTACAATTTTTCTTCTGCAAAACTCCGTCTGCAAAGCGCACAAGACTCCTCGACAACAACTGCATCCACAACACATCTATTGTTCTAAAAATGGCTGCCGGTGGGCAAGTCGCTGCACTAATGGCGGTAAGAGGCTTACGCCGCCCGGAACTCGGATTAGGTCTCTGCAACAACGCCAGTTCGCTCCCACATCAATTAATGACTTCATCACTGCTGAATGTCGAGTTCCCATACTAAGTTAGAGTAATAATGCTGTGCATCGCAATGTTTCTTCAGTTTCGAGCCCTAATAATACGTATGACACTTCGATATCATTTCGACCCACCACGTGCGCGATCACGCTTTTTTACTTTGACTCTAGTTTTTACACATGTTTCTTAGATTTTTACTTTTCCTTCTCATTTTCATCTACAGTGTTATCACAGGCTCATGCACATCATCGTTTATTATAATTTTTCTTGTGTGTAAATGTGTAAATGCTATACGTCTCCATTTCAACTTACAACAATCTAATCTTCAGTTGTTTTTCTTGATGACTCCTGTCATTGACATACTACCGCTGCCAACGAGCGTTGAACAAATAAACAAGCCTTTCAATCGGGGAAACGGAGACGACTCCGAGCGGTGGGGATTTCGGCGAGTTTTGGGCAGGAATGTGGACGAGCCCAGTAAGGCAGGTGGCGATAGTGATGTTTTCACGGCGCTGGGCATGCGGGGGCCGGAGCTGCCATCTCCGGCCGCAGTACCGCACCGGTACCAGTCACGGGAGGCCAGGCTGACACCAGACGGCACGCCAAACACAAATGCCAAGCGACAAACCTCTAATCCCAAAAGGTTATTTTGATCCCATTGCAGCGCAGGGTCCGGTACTACCCTGTACCAGTGTGGTATTGGGACGACAGAGGACACTGCAAATGTACCGAGAGTGGGGTTCTACCCTGTACCAGTGTGGTATTGGGACGACAGAGGACACTGCAAATTTACTGAAGACATCGGACGGATGTTTTTAGATAGTCAGGTGAGCTAGCCTTAAGCATGACGCAGCCCACACGTGAAAAGAGGTGCGTGAGCAGATGTGCTAGAATCAGCCGTTAGGCATACACTACTATGTTTTGGTGACTAGATATCCACGGCAAGAACCAGACCCTAACCTGAATTAAAACCAGTAATAAAACATTTTAAGTTTCAACCAGCCCCGGCATCTTTGCCAGTACCTATTTGAGTACAGCCTTTAGAGAGCCATAGTTATCCATAGCTTATACATAGATGACGTCCACGCGGCTACCATGATGACTCAGCTAGGCGTCGGACTGGACGTGGCAGCAGCATGTTTCGCTTTAGAGCAGTCAGGGAGGAATGCAGCACGGGTACTGCGCAGAGCACCAGAACTCTCCCCAAACCCCAGCCCGACAATTTAATCAAGGTTGGGCCGCGCGGAACTGGTCCGACGGGGGCTTCAACCGAAGACTGACGTTTTATTGCAAGCAGTGAGGTCTTTCTGTATCTTCTGAAAATTGGCTACATGGCACCCATGTCTTCAGCATTTCGTCACATCTCGGATCTGGGTTGGGTATTGGGTTGAGTTCAGTATTGAATTGAGTACCAATAGCATCCCCTGCATCTCTCCACCACCTTTTCACACAAATGATATTTGAAGGCGAGTGCCTAGTCCACATCGGCCACTTATACGCAAGTGCTTTTTCATATGACTCATTGAGAGCGTTTTTAACAGAGCACTGTAGGGACACCCCATCTATGGAATACTTCCAGCTTTCTAGGATTCTCAGAGAAAACTGGTACTTGATAGTCGTGAAAGATAATCTTGCTTGAGATGCAGAGTTTCACTTTGCCAAACAAGTGTAAATGTCACCGACATCCAATTCCGGAAGTTCAATACCGGTATACCACTTTCGTTCCTATCAATACCATTTTCCAGTGGATCCCAAATGACAGCTTACATCACGTTTTACGAATTAGCGAAGAGCTCACGCCGTAAGCACATTCCGAGAGTATAAGCACCTGGAAGTACCGTCACAATTGAAAAAAGACCACTCGGCTGGAGCACTAGCACCTACTCTGGCAGTCAGAAAGCTAAAATACGCGCGATTTCCTTACGGCGTGAGCTTTTCGCTGATTCGTAAAACGTGTTGTAAGCTGTCATTTGGGATCGATTGGAAAATGGTATTGATAGGAACGAAAGTCAACATTCGTCTCCGTCGAACGTTGAATATGGGATTAACTAACAGTGCTCACGATTAGGTGTTTCACACGAGCATTCCTGGATTTGATACGCTCATAAACTGATAGGATTGTCCATTATTGCTTTCATATTGGACCTGAAAATACTTCCTGCGTTTGTCTTAGAGAGCAGGAGTGATAAACATGCATTAATTGTATTAATACATAGTAATTGTAACGCTGACAACAGGTGAATATTCGGAAACAAGGAGAATGGAGATCATCTGCAAAAATACCAGCTGTCAACTTTATATTAACAGCACATTCGTACCACGATATATCTCTCAGTCTACAACCGCGGCATCAAAGCATAGCAACACCCGTGCAAAAGGTCTGCATAATGTGCCGGATTCCCGACCGATAGACTGAAAAATGAGCGCCATGATTCACTTTAGCACTTAAGGTATAAACCACTTCATTGTATGCATGCCTAAGCCAGTGAATGGCTTTCGCACGCGCTACCCTGTAACGTGAAGCGACCACGTCAGGCAGTGTATTCAGTCGGCCAACCTGAGAATACCAATCATGCTTTACGGTTTCGGGTCACGCTGAATACGATTCGCCCATTCCTACCACATTGTTTCCGCGAAAGCGAGCTCGGCGGCTGCCGGGGCCGACTTTGGCCACATTCCGGGCCGCCGCGCGGACTCGGGAGTCATCCACGCTGCGGCTGGGATGCCGGCTTACACCATCAGAGCTGAACCCCAGACCCACCCGGGAGGACCTATCATAATCGAAACATTCCATCCAAGCAGGCATATTTTGTTTCCACAGCACAGAAAGCACGAATTTACTTCCAATTTGTTTACGCTCCTGCGCTGAAAACACCGTTCCACGCCGAGCCGAGATGGGCGATGTGCAAGTTATGAGGCCGCGGCGCGCCGGGCGGACTCTGTCATGACACCGGCGGAAGCGAAAGCGGCGTGACAGGTCATCTGTCATCTGCGGCCGGTCCGGTGCAGCGGGCCGAGCCCACCACCAGCCACTTCTGCAGCGGGCCAGCTCCCGACAGCAAACCAGTCGGCCCGCGACAGCGTCCGCCTGATGATTGCCCGCCCGGGCACTTCCTCATACCTTGCAGATATCCACCCGGATACTCACTGTCCGACTCATCAGACTCATCATCGCGATAGGACATACTGCAGGCATGCTAACGCGGCGAGTTTCCCATTTTTGTTTATATGAAAAATCGAGCTGCAAACAAGCCATGCCCTGGCGCTGCTGGAGACATACTTGCTGGCGGGTACCGCGACCTCAGACGACCTACAACCGCCTCAGGGCCCTAGCCAGACACCGTCGGCAGCGGGTGCCGCGACCTCAGACGACCTACAACCGCCTCAGGGTCCTAGCCAGACACCATCGGCAGCGGGTACCGCGACCTCAGACGACCTACAACCGCCTCAGGGCCCTAGCCAGACACCATCGGCAGCGGGTACCGCGACCTCAGACGACCTACAACCGCCTCAGGGCCCTAGTCAGACACCATCGGCAGCGGGTACCGCGACCTCAGACGACCTACAACCGCCTCAGGGCCCTAGTCAGACACCATCGGCAGCGGGTACCGCGACCTCAGACGACCTACAACCGCCTCAGGGCCCTAGCCAGACACCATCGGCAGCGGGTACCGCGACCTCAGACGACCTACAACCGCCTCAGGGCCCTAGCCAGACACCATCGGCAGCGGGTACCGCGACCTCAGACGACCTACAACCGCCTCAGGGCCCTAGTCAGACACCATCGGCAGCGGGTACCGCGACCTCAGACGACCTACAACCGCCTCAGGGCCCTAGTCAGACACCATCGGCAGCGGGTACCGCGACCTCAGGCGACCTACAACCGCCTCAGGGCCCTAGTTAGAAACCGTCAGAAGCGGGTACCGCGACCTCAGGCGACCTACAACCGCCTCAGGGCCCTAGCCAGAGAACGTTGACAGCGGGTACTGCGACTCTCATCATCATCATAATTGGTGGTTTAGGGCGCTAGACGACCTACAACCGCCTCAGGGTGTCCTAGCCAGACACTGTCGGCAGCGGGTACCGCGACCTCTGGCGACCTACAACCGCCCCAGGGCCCTAGCCAGAGAGAACGTTGACAGCGGGTACCGCGACCTCAGACGACCTACAACCAGGTCACGAAAATCTTCCGCCGCATGGAAGGTGCTACACAGAGCGCGGCCCCAGGCCAAGATATTCACGGGGACCATGGCCGTCAAGCCGTGACAAACCGCAAAAAGGCGACGGAATTCGTCAAAACCTACGCCACCGTGAGCAAGCATACACGCTCTAAGAAATGGGACCAGCGCACCAAGGCAGCAATCCGAGAACGCCTCCAATCGCCATGCCAGTGCGGCTCTACCCGCTCCAAGGCCTGCCAGCCCTTCTTCCTACAAGAGCTGAACGCTCAACGGAAAAAAACTCAAACCGAAGAAGGCTCCCGGACCCGACGGCGTCTGCGCCGAACACCTGAAGTACCTAGGCCCCAGGGCAAAAGAAGCGGTTCTGCATCTGATCAACCGCTCCTGGCTCTCAGCCCGTTCGCCCCGGTTGTGGAGAGAAGCCACCATAATACCCATCATCAAGTCCGGAAAGAACCCCAAACTCGTCTCCAGCTACAGGCCCATCGCGCTCACCAGTAACCTAGCAAAACTCGCCGAGCGCGTGATTGGTGCCCGCCTGTCACACCTCATCGAGCGCGATGCCCTCGTTCCGCCAGAACAAGTCGGATTCCGAAGAGGCAGAGCTGCCGAAGAGAACCTCGGACGCCTGGTTCAAACACGTCCAGGATGGCTGGAACAAGCCTAAGGCTCGGGGCAGACCCCAAGACGGCACTTGAAAAAATTCGTGCTCGTGGCATATGACTTCTCCCGCGCATACGACACCATCGATCATCACATGCTATATTTGAAGCTCCTACGCCGGATTCCCCGCTGCATGGCAGAGTGGATCTTCCACTTCCTCCGCGACCGCTCTGCACGTGTTGAAGTGAACGGCACCTGCAGCCAGGCACGCCCATTCCGCGCGGGCCTTCCCCAAGGTTCAGTCCTGGCCCCAACGCTTTACACGTTGTGGGCCGCTGACCTGGTGGATGAGCTTCGTACCGCACCAGGGACCCACGTCTCCATGTACGCCGACACGACAACCCTCAGCAGCGGCTGCACGATAGAGATGACTCGCTCACGGGCGCAGCGGGCGGCGGACATCGTGGCGAGGTGGGCGGACCGCTGGAAAATGCGCATCGCAGGAGCGAAGACGCAGGTCCTAGCTCTCTCGCAGTGGAGCAAGGACGCGGCAAATCTCTCAATCCATGTGGCCGGCTGGACTGTTCCCGGGCCACATGACCCTTGTTGTCGGCGCGCCCTAAAACACCAAATGATGATGATGGACTGTCCCCGGAACGGATCACCTGAAACTCCTGGGCGTCAAATTCGACAGACTCCTTCACTTTGGAGAACACCGCCGCGGCCTGCGTCGGAAAGTAACCCCCGCATAGCACAGCTGCGGAAAATCACGGGCCGCTCATGGGGCCTCTGCGAGGGTCAGCTGCGCACGGTGGCGAACGGCTACGTGAGGGGCACACTAGAATACGCCGCTGCAGCCTGGCTTCCTGCTGCGTCGACCTCCCACACGGAACTCATCGACCGCGAACTACGCGCCGCAGCGCGGGTCGTGACCGGCTGCCCGCTCTCTACCCCCTCGCACGCCGTCCTGGCAGAGGTCGGCATCCAGCCGGTAGCCGTCCGCCGTCAGGTCCTCGCGGCCCGACTAGTCACCCTGGCTGACTCCCTACCAGAGGAAGACCCCCTTCGAGTCGCCGCAGCTCCAGGCCCCCGCCGCCGGCTCCGTGCAACTGCGGGCTGGCGAGAGGTGGGCCGCGCGGCGCTCAACAGCGCTGGGTCTGCTGACCTGCCAGTCGAAGAGCGCCTGCAAGTGTCGCTCCCTCCATGGACCGAGACCGAAGGCATCACTTTCGCCCTGGACGTGGGACCGTCCGGCGGCCGCTCCTCATCTGCACAACGCAGACGCGACGCTGCCGAATCCCACCTCGCCTCGCTCCCATCCCAGGCGATTTGGGTCTGGACGGACGGCTCGGCCAGCGAGGGAGTGGCAAACGGCGGCGGCGGAGCCCTCATCATTCCTCCTGTTGGACCCCCTGTGGAGATCCGCAACCCAGCTGGCCACCTCTGCAGCAGCACCCGAGCGGAGCACGTCGCCATCCGAGAGGCCGCCCAGCGCGTCGCCCTCCTGGTTGCTCCGCCTGAACTCCCTGTGCGCATCTGCCTAGACTGCCGACCTGCTCTGGCCACGCTCGAGCCTGGACCGGCTGCTCAGACCTCCGAGCTGGGCGCCGCTGTCTGGCGCCAGCTCCTCCAGCTGCACCAGCAAGGCCGTCGCATCCACCTCCAGTGGATCCCTGCACATTGCGGTGTTGCGGGGAACGAGCGAGCCGACACCATCGCGAAGGAGGCGTGCTCCCTTCCTCAAGCAGACACTCCAGTCGACCACCGCACAGCGACCGGCGCCGTCAAGCGCACCGCCAGCCAGGTGTGGCGGACCAACACCTGGCTGGTTTTCATCCATCTGAGGCGACGCCCCACCACCTCCCATCCGCAGCGCCACCAAATAGAACGCCGTCGAGGCCCACCAGCTTCGCGCCGGCCACTGGAGTGGTTCCGAACAGTACCTGCACAGGATCGGCCGCCGCCCCTCCCCGTCCTGTACAGGCTGCAATGACAAGTCTTGTCCGGCGGATCGCTGCTCCCTCTGCCGGGAGGAGGCAGATACCCCGCAGCATGTTCTGACCCGGTGCCCGGCTCTGGCCGGCACCCGCCTCCGTTCCCTTGGGAACATCTACGCACACCTAAACGATTTGCGACGCGGCGACGTGGTGGCGGCCTTGGCGGCCGCCTACCGCTAACTCAGGAGTCCTCCGACTACACTTCGCCCCAGAGCCGAGGCCGAGGGGAACAACAACAACAACCTACAACCGCCTCAGGGTCCTGGCCAGACACTGTCGGCAGCGGGTACCGCGACCTCTGGCGACCTACAACTGCCTCAGGGCCCTTGCCAGAGAACGTTGACAGCGGGTACCGCGACCTCTGGCGACCTACAACCGCCTCAAGGCCCTAGCCAGAGAACGTTGACAGCGGGTACCGCGACCTCAGACGATCTACAACCGCCTCAGGGTCCGAGCCAGATACCGTCAGCATGGAGACCGGCGCCGTGACCGCCTGACCACATGTAGATCTGGGTTTAGCTCGCTTGACCACACTAACACTAAGATCGAGAAGATACATTAATATGGCTTTATTGTAACCACACAGGCATGATACAAAAGGCGATTTAAGTGCTCATAGGGTTGACCGAATCCGGTTCAGAAGCCTGACATGCATGTCCATAGATCTCTAAATCCCTCCCACCCACTATTCAAATGAAGACCAGAGTCCTACCACTCGTGTTCACAGGAAGACTACTAGGACCCTGACGCCCCAGGTCGCATGGAGGCTACGACTCTGCTGCCCCAGCTCACAATAGACTAGGGTCCTGCTGTCTGGTCACATGGAGACTAGGGACCTGCTGCCCCTGCTCACATGAAGACTAGGGACCTGCTGCCCCTGCTCACATGAAGACTAGGGACCTGCTGCCCTGCTCACATGAAGACTAGGGTCCTGCTGCCCCTGCTCACATGAAGACTAGGGACCTGCTGCCCCTGCTCACATGAAGACTGGGGACCTGCTGCCCCTGCTCACATGAAGACTAGGGACCTGCTGCTCCTGCTCACATGAAGACTAGGGCCCTGCTGCCCCTGCTCACATGAAGACTAGGGACCTGCTGCCCCTGCTCACATGAAGACTGGGGACCTGCTGCCCCTGCTCACATGAAGACTAGGGACCTGCTGCTCCTGCTCACATGAAGACTAGGGACCTGCTGCCCCTGCTCACATGAAGACTAGGGACCTGCTGCCCCTGCTCACATGAAGACTAGGGACCTGCTGCCCCTGCTCACATGAAGACTAGGGACCTGCTGTCCTTGTTCACATAGAGACTATGGCCCTGATGTCCTTGCTCACGTGAGGAGTAGGAGGGTCCGCCGTCCCAGCTCAAAATCCAACTCACCTCTTTGATGCGGCGCATTTTGGCGGCCTCCTCGTCCTCGCCTCCGTCCTCTGATTCAGACTCGCTACTGCTGCTGCTGGAGCTGGAGCTCTCCTCCTTCCTCCTCTTCTTCTTCTTCCTACGCTTCTTCTCTTTCTTTTTCCGCTTCTTCTCTCGTTTTCTTGCCATCCGCTCCTCATGCTCCTGCGGGACCAAAAATTTAAGGATCAAAACTTTGTAATTCCAAATTGCAATATCATAGATTAAATGGTTAGTTTGTCCCCAATAGACTGTTTAGATTAATATGTAAGCAAATTCATAAATAAATAGGTGATACCATACTCTCTCCAGACCGTTAAGATCCGCTCAGAGGCCCCATAGAAGGCAAAAGAAATGATTTCGAGAGCCTAATTATGCGTTGCCTACCTCGATACGTGATGCATGTTAAACTCACGGCAAAGGCAATCAATGTTAAAAAGTGCTGTGACACCGATTGTGGAAAAAACATTGAGTCATGAATCATTGCTCTCGCCCGATGCACAACTATACACAAATACTACGGGTCACCGTTAGTCAAACATTAGGCATGAAGTATGTCTGTACTACCGGGAAACGGCTCCCTGGTTGATTAAATGTTCTAAATGTGTTCGTGCGAGTGACAGAAGTATAAAGGACGTGACATTTTGCTCTACACCGTCGAGAGCGGCCCACATACCCTGGCATCACGCCACACCTCAGCTGCCACTCTCTCCCCCACCCGCTACAGCGCCGTCCCCGCCCTTACCTTCATGTCGCGCTGCCGCTCCGCCGCGTCCCCGTCCTCTGCACCGCTGCCCTCCCTCTGCCGCCGCGCCCCTCGCCGTCCACCGGTGGCGCCACCTCGCCGTCCGCCGCCCGCAGCGCCACCTCGCGGCCGGCGGCGGGCGGACTGTCGGGCCGTGTGGGCGGCGGCAGTGTGAGCTGGTCCCCTGCGTTCACCGCCCGGCCCGCCTCGCCCGTGCAGTATGAGTTCTGAGGAGGGGCAACACGCGTCAGAAAAGACACCCGGCACGGCGCACACAACTACCGATGGTACCCTCGTATTGGGATGCAATTTAAAACCGTAACGAACACTTCCTGTGCCACGAATAAGACCCAGCTTTTATAACAAAGAAGTTGGTGATCAAACTCATAACCGTGTAATACACAGAACAGTTCACAAGAGGGTCGTAGTAGGTGCTACAGTCGCCTCACAGGGGGCCTCCACTACAGCGAGTCTCCTGCAGGGGCGGACCCAGGATTGGAGTTCTGAGATCGATGTTTGTTTCAAAGTGCTCCACACTGCTTCGGTTGCCTCCCTTCTGACGTGGGGACCTGCTGCATATATCCTTTGGGGCTCTTCCATAAACTTCAGCGGCTTCTTACGCTGGTCTGAGCGCCTTCTATACCATAACCGGAGTCTCATTTGCTTTCTCCGAGGCTTCTGCACTCCCTCTGAACACTATGTACTCAATTCCACGCGTTGGGGGCTCCTCTGCATTTCCAGGGCCATTCAGGATTGACTATCTAGATTCTAAAAGGTCTCCATCACTGACTTGAGGGCTTTTTAACGCCTGGTCACCTGCCAAAGGTGAGCAGGTGAAGCACCTCCTATACAGGCCTCGGGGCCTGTACCGCCACAGCCTTCTGTCATATCCGGTATCCCACTACATGGTTCGGATGTTCTCTATACAATCATGAGTATTTCGCTTCCAACAAAAAAACTCTGACTGGCCTGGAGGCACATTTTACTGTAGTGAGGGACTCTTCTGCAGTTTCAAATCTCTGAGGGCGTCCTCCCCTATCACCCTGAAGGCGTCAAGCACTGGCCTGCGGGCCTCCAGACCACAGTAAACATTGTCTTGGGTGCCTCCAACAACATCTTGAGGTCTCTCAGGGCTGGCTTAGGGCCTCATCTAGAGCAATGGCAGCGATGGCAATCACCATCACAATCGCGGGGGCTCCCTCAAAAGTGTGGGAGGGAAAAGGACAGTCAAATACTGCCAAAGGTAAGAGAACGTGACCCCCACGTACCCCGACCAGAAACACTGAGCTAAATGCCATCGTGAAAAAGACGAGTATACAATTTCCATGAGATCATGCCAGCCAAGCCAACATCAAAAGGCACAGCAGCTGTGTGCGAGAAATCCCTTTATGCACATGACCCTGCACCGAACATTCAATTTTGTGTTCTACCAAAACCGAGGATCCAGTCAAAACATTATTACGGAAAATTGTTTAATTTCCTGAACGATGATTAATGCACATACATAAATGCATCGGCATTTGAATCAAAATAGATGTTAAAGAAGATCCCATCTAGCCCACCTTGATGAGACTGTGGCAGCATTTGAAGCCCCAGTGTCCGTCGCGCCAGTAGCTGCCCCAGACGGAGGTGTGGTTCTGGATGTACACGTCCTCCTCGTACTGACTCCGGATTACCTGCTTCTCCACACCCTGGGAGCCAAGAGACAAGGAGAGGTCAACCACAGGTCAACTGCAGGCATCAGACTAAAACATGTGAAGGCGAGCATATCAATACGGAGATGATGAAAACCAAGCAGGGACTTGAATTTAATCACGGCCCAATAGCGCAATGGCAGACAAGAATACTGAATTGCCGTGCATACGTTGTTCGTCTAAGGAGTTATGCGTTCCAGACGGGTCTACGAGTAAGGGTAATAAACCCACGAACTACATGAGTACTTCTAAACGACGGAGCTGAATGTGTTGAAAGCAGTACCAAACCACGTAAAACAAAAAGAAGAAGCCACTGAATATCAGTACCAATAATTTCGGAATTGAAAGCTACAAACAGTAGGAGGCACAAACGAAGACCGGCAATTTGAGTTACAAGATGTTCAAAAGAGGCCAAAACGCTATGCTTGTCCTTACCGAATTTTGTCACGGCCTCGCCAGCAGCACCGACACCCACCTTAATGACTTTGCCGGTCCGTGAGTACTCCACGTAGTTCTGCGTCTGCGCCAGCAGCAGTTGCTTGGGCGGCGCCTCCAGGTGCTCGGCGCCGCCGTAGCGCTCCAGCAGGCCGCCGCGCGCCGCGCCCTTCAGCTCGTCGCGCTTCTTACGGAACTCGCTCTCCAGCTGCTCCAGCTTGGTAGGCTCGGCCAGCACGTGCACATCCACACCGGAGGAGTGCGCCTCCCAGGCGAACGCCTGCGTGGACATCTGCCGCGAGGTGTCGCCCGTGTAGCGCACGAAGTTGTCGCCCTGGTAGTCCACGCTGCGGACGGCGAGGGTGGCGGTGTTAGTGTCTGGTGGGCGAGGCGAGGGCCCAACAACTAACTGCCACCGCCGAGCACACTTACACATGACGAACAAACGCTGTTATCCTGCGGACGATCATAGAGCAACATGTCTTTGTACGAGACAATTGATGATAAGAACAAAACAAAATGTACTTTTTCGGCGCGTTAAAATAGGTCACGTTACTGGGTTCACCACCTTACTAGTTTTCACGAAACAGATTGAAAACCAAGATAAAATGAGCTATAGCAATATCAATTTTAGTGTGGATAGCACTCCTTAGTGCCAAACTCAGTTGAAATATTCAAGAAATCGCCCGCTACCAAAGACCAGAGATCCTGGCACGTCAAATTACAGGTCAGGATTTTCAAATAAACCACCGATCCGATAACAAGTTGCATCGAGTTCCAATAAAAATTCCATCGAATACTGGTTCCAATAATGTCCCATGAAAAACCTCATTCTGACGAAGCGGATAATGAAGTAGCAAATATGTAAATGCATAACTATTTTAAAGGAAAACAAATACACTCAACTTGCTTAGTTAACATGTGGGCAAAAACGTTTCACCTGCCAGTCTAAACACGATCTTAATCGTTTTCTGGGCGGAAATCATTACCGGGGTGAAAAGTCATGGCCAGGAACATACTTCAGACACGTTGGCACCGCATATCTCCCCAGTCCTCCCCCGGCGACGACTTGTCTTCAGATGGCTAACAATGATTACTTGTTCCCCGGGCTACGCCATTAGACATAACCCTGTCACATTAGCTCGGCTAATGTAAAAACAAACTCAAGGGACCACCTACCTCGAAATTTTTCACTTTAATTTGTGGGGCTTATTAACGCACGCGCCCCATCGGTATCTTTCACGATTCTGATAAGTTACATACGTATATTCCATATATATATATATATATATATATATATATATATATATATATATATATATATATATATTATATATATATATATATATATATATATATATATATTATATATATATATATATATATATATATATATATATATATATATATATATATATATATATATATATATATATATATATATATATATATATCATATATATATATATATAATCCATAAAATCCTTGATTAGCGCCTATTTTGTAATCATCAGTTATTTTACCAAAACATTCTTCTCCAACAGCCTCCAAGTATCGGACGAAAAATATCATGTCGGTCTCTTTTAAGCAAGCAATGTGCTCCATTTGAAACGATTAGTTACATCATTCACTTAGCAAATGTACTTTTGGGAGAAAGATACAAGTCTTAACGTATAATATAACGCAGCCTACTCCAGCCGCCCTGATCTCCCCGGGCAAAACTGTGGACTGCTGGGAGCTGCACCGGTGGCGAGGCTTTTCTTGCGAAATATATTTGGCCAGATATCAAACCAGCATCCTGTTTTAGTTGCAGTGTGAAAAAGTAGATTTTTCAACACCGTTCTAGAAATATTCCGCATGTCAGCTCACGAGACTAGCTACCGGAGCCGAATTTTAGGTGAGACGCTGTCAGAGTCTGTATCGGCTCGACCGGCGGCCATGCTTATCTCTCGCTGACCTACCGTAGGGTGGCACGGTTAACGGATCTATACGTCAGGCCCGCCCCCTTCATCCAAGCAGTGTTTCCATCCATGGTTTCAGAGGACCTGCTTTGTTTAGCCGGCCAGGCTGGGTCACATAGCAAGATGACGAATTAGACAGGTACAGTCTCTGGCATAGACACCAGACACTGTCCCCAAGTCGATCGCTGAACAGAATTCTCTGAGCCACAAATTTTTTCTCCCATAAATCAATTTAGCTACTTTGGAAAAGAAATCCAGATCATGTCAAAACTTCTTGTGGATTGGGAAAACCAATTACATTACTACGTAACGTTAACAAGCTGGCTAGTGGGCCCTTTCGTTCTAGCACAATCTCGGCTGGAACCGCCTTACCGATTGAAAGGGTGGACTTGCGCGATCTTAGGCGTCCAGTTTTAAAGCATTGCAAGCCTCTCAAAGTAAAAATAAATAAATAAACACATAAATAATTACATTGTCCATGAAATGTTCTATCTGAAGAAAGCAAACTTCGTGCAACACAATAAAACAGCTTCAAGACACAATATGTGCAGGAGATAAAAAAGCTACACAAAATTTACAATCGCGAAAAAAACGTCAAACTAAGATTTCGCTGAATTACACCATTGGAATCGATGCAAGAAACGGTAACATAAACAAGTAAGTCAGGTAGACGACCTCCTCAAGTTTTGCACATTAGCTGAATCAGTGTAGCATCTGAGCGGAGAAAACTACACACGATGCCACCAGTGTCCCGAAAGCAAAAGCGCATATATAGCTGGCCTGTGTCCTGAAGCTCAAGGTCTCTCCAACCTATTACCGAATCATTATCGGAAAATTTTCGGACGCCGATCAGACCCGTTTCCGATAGACATTCCCCACATAGCGCTAGTCGCGATACTCACTCCTTGTTGCCGGTGTTCTCATACGGGTTCTCTCTCATGGAGCGGGTCTTGGGGTCGTAGTGAGCCGACTCCAGTGCCAGGTTACGCAGGTACTTGGCCGTGTCCTCCCGGATCCGCAGGTTCCTCACAGTGATGCGTTGTTTGGAGTCCACCTTGGTGCCAGGCATGTCCACCCCCTCGGCGTACTTTTCATCGTCTTCATCAGAGACGCCGCCCTCGTCGTACGCCGCCAACTGGCCAGACAAGCGGCACATGGTTATCGCTTCCAAGCAAAGGTACAACTGAAGTCCCACTAAGGATCCCATAGTGAGTTTAGGTTCAAACAGGCTCAATGCTTATGTGAGGGCCAAACAATTTTAAAGGTTATTATTTTGAAGTAACAGCCTCTTATGAAGCTGGAATATCGAAACGTTGGACTATTTGATAGGTAAATGGTTGTAATAATATAATATTTCAAAGAACTTTGGCATTCACAATTCACCTACGCAACACTGAATCCCAGAGTGGTTATATGATTTGGGTGAATGGAGTCACAATCAACTCGGTAACCAAATTAGGTGGTATTGAAAAAATGCACTGTAATGACGAACGATGGCGGGGAATCTGGCCACGCTGTCTCGCAGTTTCAAACACGAAGGCTTATCTGGATTAGATGAGCTGGTAGTGCGATGAGCAAATTACGAGTTAGACCGGTGCCATCCGCTTAGCGCCAAACTCAAACGCAAGAAATAGAACATTTACGTCGATGCAATTGAAAGGAAACTAGAAGGTTAACAATATAACAAATCTCCAGAGGCTTAAAAGTTGACAATATGCATCTTGTAAGACTTTCAAATTAGCTTAGCAGCAAACCAATCATTAAACTGGATATGCTAAGCCGTTTCCTTTGATGACTGAATATCACATTTTTGGACAAAGTATGTCGATAATATCCAAGAATCTTAACCCTCGACCAACAATCAGCGGCTATGAACCCAAACTTTCATATCGCCAAAATTAAAGCCCGCAATTTTCACAACCAAGTGCGCTGAAATATATAGACCACAAATACATTTAGAGCTTCATACAAGAAAATGTAATGTGAGCGTATGTGGAGAACAGTGAGCGAGGAGATGAAACAATAATAGTGTCAAACTGCGGTGATCTGTAGAAAACGCCCCGGTTTGATGCATGTATTCTGTCGACGCTGAAAAATAGCCCCACGCCTACAAACAGCCACCCTGAGCGGCAAGGGCACCCAGTCCTCAACAGTGAAACAGAATCAGCGCCACGGCTACACACCAGCCCCCTCACCTCTTCGCCGGACACGCCCGCCTTCAGCTTGTTGGCCTTCAGCTGCCGCTTGGCCTCCTCGATCTTGCGGTGTTCGTTGACGATGTCGGCGTGGTCGGAGGGGTCGTAGCCATTCCAGCGGTCGCGCTTGCCGTCAAAGTCCAGCGCCAGCTGTGGCTGGTCCTGCTCATCCGCCGCTATGGCGGCACCTGGAAAAGTCATTGGAACACCTGTGGACTCTTCCTGGAGTCTTAAGACAGCGCTTTGCACAATCACGGGCACCCTTGTTGAAGGGTGTGTCACTAACATAATGATATTTGAACTGATACAGCCATGGGATAGAGCATGCCGCGAAAAATATTTGAACGATATCAGATTTGTCCCAGAATTTACAGTTCGCGGAGAAAGAGTGAAAACTCACCTTATACGCAACCCCGTCTTACGCCGGGTAGTCACATGGCATGAAAAGGCCATTAGTAACTATGACATCGTAACGTAATGCTCAGACAATGGAGTCAAGCGGACAACTCTTTCTTGCCCTGACCTTAAAACCCCTGCGCTAGGCACAACTTTTTGTACTGGCTATAGTAAAGAAGTAAAGCTTGTTTCAATGACTAGATTCAAAAGTCAAATATGCTCCAATATATCAGGAAACCTAACACAAATTGATGAGCGTCACTTTCGGTCCTATAAATAGCCTCTATCAGCTAAAAATAAGTTCTTTGTATTCGGATTCATTTATGGAGCAGCCCCCAGCAAGGTGTATTGTGCAATGGTAGTATGAAGCGTTACCAGATCATCGTACTTATTTTACGTATATAGTTTTTTGTGCAAAAGGCTAAAAGAAAGGAAAATGAAAAATACCAAATATTGGTCTTATTAGCAGTTTTCTGCACGCATTATTATAAAAAAGGAGCAGCTCGTCTGGAATTTCACCCGGTGCAATTCCAGCTCCGGGTCCCTTCAAAAACATTTAACAAACGTTGTGAGTAGAAAAAATGAAGGAAAGCATGAGGACAATTTCACACTTAGTGCATCGTCCCCATCCATCGCCCAGGTACAGCCAGGACCCATAACCACTTTTGCCCAAGTAGGCAGCAAATCTTAACCCTGTTACATAAGTTTGACCAATACTTGGCTATAAAAATATGCGTAAAAAAGAAATTAGATTACATATTCCATCAACAGCATCGTTCAGGACCTTCCGATTGGCGTTAACGTTCAGTCTTCCCAGCCATCCTGTTACTTGAGGGAGGCCAATGTGTTTTACCGACGTACATGCCAACAATTTGACCTTTGATGGCCTCCAATGACCTTTGTTATGTCCTCATGAAAGGAGTGAAAAGCTCCAAATATGATTTATAAGTGCTTCCAATAATTCACCTGAAATCTAATTTCAGATCAAATTTCTAAAACGTCAAGCCTAGAACAGAAAGTGAGTCAAAACCATTGTTTTTCCCAAATCTCAACCATTTTTCCGAAATGTTACAATACATAAGGATATAAGGAAAACATCAGCCACATGTTCAGACCACACCAAACCACCGCCAGCATCACGCACCAGTGTACTTGGCGCCAGTCTTGCGCGGCCGCTCCATGCAGTCCTTCCTCTTGTGGGTCAACGCCCCGCAGTTCTCGCAAGCACCCTTCCGGAACTTGGTGGCCACTCGCGAGGGATCGACGCCGCGCTTGTACCACTCGTCCAGCCGGGAGTACTCCTTCTGCTTCTCCGGCTGCGGCCGCTGGTGCTTGAGGGTGGGCCCGGAGGAGCCGAAGTACCACGGCGCCGACGAGATGTACTGGGGGATGTGTGGGTTGATGTCGCGTCCCTCCTCGTCCTGCACGGCTGGCACCGTGCCCAACTGCCGGTGGAGAACACAATTAGCGTGGACATCCGAGACAGAGTCCCATTCACAGACACCAGCAGCAAGTGCATGGCCTCAGATACGATGACACGCCGAAGGGGATACAAACGGATACGACGAAAAACATGCATGATGAAAACAGAAGCATGTTTAGCAGTGGGGTAAAAACAAAACTGGAAAGACTGTAGCTCTGAAGCGGCTTGAGCTCCCATCCTACCTTTCTGGCCTCCTCCAGTTCCTTTGCTTGCTTCCATTCTTCTCTCGTCTTCTTCTTGGGTTCATCCAACTGCTCTTTGTTCCTGTTGCGAATTATCGCCGATACGGGAGCCGACGAAGACTGAGCCATCTTATTAGAGACCCAAGGCTCAGTTTATCTGTGAACAAAACAGAAAACCATCGACAAAATATCCCAGCAAAAGGAAAAATACTTCGAACCCACAGCTGCAACAGACAAATGGTATGACATCCCAATAAATCTCTGAGTTAAATTTCCAACAGCACTTAAGAAAAGAACACCTGATATCAAGACAGAACTCAATGTGTTCTCTACTTCTTACCTTCAAAAGGGCACTTTTCAAATAATGGGGACATTTTCTGGTGGAAAATGGGGTCCAGAAAGAGAAAGGGTCTCTAGGCTTTTGGTTAACAAGCACTGGTACGAGGGTACAACAGGTACTGCTACCGCTCCGTGTAAGGTTTTTTCACAGATAGCAAAAAAATAATTAAAACGCTCCACCGTGCTTGGTATGAGTAGAGTGGAGTAGATGTATATTGAGGTCTCCATAAGACATGGCTTTTCAGCCCTCAATCACAAGCACACATAGGAGTAAGCCCTTTCGCAGACCAAACAGTAACTGACACATCATGACCGTTGTAAGTAACAATCTTAACACGCGCATTCACGGGGGTCTGAGCCACCTTCGCTTTGACGAGGGGGCGGGTACCCGCCCTCCCCCTAAGATCTCGAGAACCACGGTAGGGAGCAAAAACGGTAAACGGCGTTGGGTATCCCATCCACTTCTCCATCAAAAATATTTGTACCATTTTTTGTCAGGTCACATTCAAGGTCACGAGAGGTCAAAACATGCTGTCATAGGGATAACATGTAAATTAAGTTTTTCGGTCATTACATATGAACAAGTAAAGATAGAGCAAAACGACTTGAACTATATGAATCCTCGCAGCAAGCCGAATGGAATGATATATAATTTGACCTTGCTAGGTCAAATCAAGGATTTGACCTGACCTGAGGTCAGGTCAAGGTCAATTTATATAAAATGTAGATCATTAGAACCGCAAAGACAAGGCGAGTCTAATGCAACTAAAATAAACGATCTATCACCATCCGTTACTGAGTTGTTCAGTAAAAACAATTTCTCAATGTATTTCCAATGGAGAGGTCATGCCTCGTACCTGACCTTAGGTCATCGATATCAAAAATACCGGAACATATTTTAGAGAACTAGGTGGGCCCATTATGTGATATGAGTTTCCAATCGGATAATTTCACCCTGCTCCGACTTATGGTATCTTAAACTTTTTTTAAGTCAGGTCACTTGACCTGTACTGGTGACCTGACCTGAGATGAACTAACCTTACAATTTTCACAGAAGTTGTAAAAATGATGAGGGAAAAGGTATTCCAAGTATGGCAGCGCTACGCGCCGCCGTTTTTCTGCTACCTCCGAAAAACCCGAGGGGGGCGGGTACCCGCCCCCACGTCAATGCGCGTGTTAAACAAATGAGATCACTCCTAGCCTATCCTCTTTCCTAAATGCTTGCAATACATATAATTTCTACCGTTCCATGCTTCTGCCCCCCCTGAAACGAAAATCAGGTCCGGCCACCAATTCAGGTAAACTAAACTAACCTCAGGATATGGCTAAAGGTACAGCAATACAGGCAAACTAAATCCATCCATCTGAGATTCACATCACATATTAAGGCCACAGAGTACAACTTATGGTAACATGATCTTTTTACATTAATCACCTACGGTAAGGCCAGGGCCATTATCTCTCCATTGAACACTCATGGGAAAGTTGGTTTAACATCTGCACTGGAGACGGGTCTGGCACAAACGCGCACGGGAGTAGGGCCTGGTAGGCCCCTAAGATCTCGGAAACTAAGAGGCGTAGAAAACGCCAGTTGGAGGGTGGGTGGGGGCTATGGCAATCTGTCTATTTTCATTGACCTAGGTCAATATCTTCGAGGTCAAACGAGGTCATTAAGGTCAAATATTGGGCATGATGGGTACTTATTGGAAAATGCCGTGATTATGCGGGGATAAAGACGGGAATAAGCTAAAGGCGGATCAGGATCATAGAAGAAAGGTAGCAAAGAATTTTCACTACCATTTTGAGGTCAGGTCGTTCAAGGTCATCGACATATACGGTAAGAATAGGGTATACTACTTATAATGTACACTATGACTAGCACTATAGCAAGTGTTTGGCCGGAAATGAGGATTGGCCCTTCCCCAATGACCTTTGGACTTGGCCTTTGCATTGAGGTACCTTAACTATGACGTCATAGCATAATATACGTCAGACTGGGTAACGCCATTTGAACGGAAGCACCAGTGTCCCAAAATTGGGTTTGAGCTAGGGTGCTGAGTGGAAAACTCCAGAAAAGTTTTCAGTCAGTGAGTGGGACAAATCTGGACTTCCCATTTCAGTGGTGTGAGGTTTTACAAACATGTCCTGTGGATGGAAGATGATTATTCATTTGTATTTGTTTCAGGGCTCCGTAGAAAGAAACCATTCTCGGTACATTTCATGTTTTCACAACACAAACGTATTTGAATGATGAAAGAAAAATTAAAGAAGACGACAGAAGTGAGTGAAAAATTCAGCTCGCCTGAGTGACGTGCTCCACCCAGCACCCTATATTTTGCGAAACTGAAGCACTGAGGTCAATGACCTTGAATGTGATACAGGTCTGACTTTGAAAGCCTATAAGTAAAAAAATGAGACCGTTTTTCAAAATTCTTTCACCCATCGATGCACGTTAAATCCTCCAAAGGTGCCCGAGTATCGTCTTACGGCTACGAGCGGTTCCCGGCCACCTCGGAAAAATAGATGGGGGCCACTGAGGCCCTCCTCCAGTGTGCAGTTAAGCTTGACTAGACTTCATATGCTACAACAAGACTTCAAATATTCAACCATCATATGCTTAGCTAAGTCTGTCCAGTCTGCGTTACACATCCTCGGTTCCTCAAGGCTCCTATCTTCAAAGGCACCAACGACTTGACTGAGACATCGCAGCACTGATAAGTCTTCAGCTGGTTCTGAGCAGCTCCGGCATCGCACTCTTCCGCCAACCGCTGCCAGTCAGGGACGAATGCATTTAGATGGGCGGCGACCCATGGCCAAGGATGGCCAACAAAGATCTCTGCAAGTGAGCGACCATCCACTCCAGGAGTGTTGCGCAGCTCCAGTAATTCTCGGACCACTCTTCGTCGTCAATGCATCCAGCACTGGTCGCCTTGGCCTTGAGGTTCTTGGTGAATTTGACTGCTGCTTCCGCGCGTTCATTCAACTCAGGGAAAAGTAAGGGATGGGAAATACATGAACCACACCCCAATGCTTGCGAAAGCGGAGATTTGGCGATACTTGTATTGTGACCCCCCGTCGGTCCAGATTCGGACAGAGACGCCAACTAAGAAGAATGCTTCACGGAAAGCCCCGATGACTTGCCGGCTCGTGGCATCTCCACGCGGGAGCTTGCAGACTCTAGGCCAATCGGATAGCCCGTCCACGTACACAATAAAATTTCTTCCTGTGAGAGTAAATTCTGGATTGAACTGGTCCTGTCAAAAATCGGCTCTTGAGAGATTTGAACGTGACTCCTGGCAGGAGTCACAAGAGCTGACTGTGTTAGTGTATCACTGTTGATCCCAGGCAACCAAACAGTCTGAGACGCGCCACGCTTAGTGCAGTCGATGTCCTGGTATCAATCATACAGCGTTTCCGGGATAGTCTTTCTGGAACCAGCCAGAACCATGATGCGGCAGGCTTTTAAGATCAAGCCAGCTGGTAAATAAATAAGAGATTTATGGTATATGGTAGATTGGTGCGATTTTTTGGTGGCTGGCGGTGCAAGAATTTTAAATGGCTGGTGCGACTCATCTGGCCTGCTGCCATACTTTGCAGCCTGGTCACTGCCTGTGGGGTTCATTCTTGTCAAGCTCAATTACATGTGCGGTCATCGTTCAGTTCTGGCTTGTGATATCATATTTCTGTAGTGTCCATTGGGCGTCAAGTCGTGATTTAAACTGGTTAGTCGTCGTAGACTCAACCACTGCAGCTGGAAGTGAGTTCCAGTCTGTCACTATTCTTACACTAAACCAATTCCAGCGGATTCTGGACACTGCTTAAGGTTATGCAAGCTTCCAGGAATGACCTCGAGCTGAGATCCGATGTAAATACCTCAAGTTTAGGAAATGTGAAAATAAAACGTAAAGAACAAGCTGTGTCTGCTCCATCCTCAAATGCACATCGATTCATGGCAATTACAGATCGACACTTCGCTCATCCCCTTCAAATTAGCTTGGCACTCCTATTTCCCTCATTTTTTCGATTTCTATTCTTTGTTCCCTCTGCTCGCCACCAAATTCACGATGACTCACCTTCACTTCGGGATTGTCGGAATTCGGACGCCGACTACGGCCTGCAGGTTCCGTTCTTGGCGGGTTCATGATCATCGTGCGTGTCTCAGTCTTGGTTAGGTACAGTGTACCTGATATGGGCCTAGTGCGTGTCTAATCTGCTCTTGAATTCTGACAGGGATTGTGCACCAACAACTACAGCAGGGAGCCTGTTCCCATCATTAAGAGCTTGACAACCGAAAGCATTGTATTAACCAGTGTATTGGGCTCCTGTATTGTGCACCTGCAATAAACGTATGGAAGTAAATTACCCCAAACAACCTCACAGTACTGCTGTGGATAAAAATGAACATTTGCACCTAGATTACCATGCCCCTTTATCTCATCAAGGACCATAAACCAGTGGATGCAGTGTACACGGACTTTTCAAAAGTGTTTGACTCTGTGCCACACAAGAGACTCCTAAAGAAGCTATATGGATATGGGGTGTGGGGACATCTTCTTGCATGGATCAGGGTCTTTCTTTCACATGACAGCAGAGAGTGGTGATAGGTACAGCTGCATCTGATTGGCTGAGGGTGTCTAGTGGAGTCCCCCAGGGGTTAGTTCTTGGCCCAATCCTGTTCTTGAAATACATCAATGACCTACCCAATGTTGTGAAGTGTTGTATTAAGATCTTTGTGGATGATACCAAGGCGTACACCTCTGTGCGAGACCTTGTATCCAGAGCCTCTCTCCAATGAGACATAAACAGCTTGCTTAAATGGTCTGCTGCCTGGCAGCTCCCTTTCAATCTAGACAAATGTTCAGTCCTGCCCCTCAGCCCTGCCAACACCCACCTCAGGGCGGTACTCCAAGACAGGGCCTCAGATTTGTGAGTCATCTGGAAAAAGAGACCTAGGCATCGTGATTGACACCAAAGTCAAGTTTCGACAGCAGGTTTATACAGCCGTTACCAGAGCAAACAGGGTACTCAGTCATTCATAGGTATTTTGCCAATATCAACGGCTTCATGTTCCCCGACTTTACAAGGCACTTGTGCGCCCACTTGCGAAATATGGCAACAGTGTGTGGGGCCCATTCAGTTGTGCCAACCAGAAACTAGTAGAAAAATTTCGGAGGTGTGCAGCCCACTTGGTGCAGTCCCTTCATCACCCACCCTACCCAGAGAGACTGCAAACACTAGACCTTTCATCCCTGCACTACCACAGACGTAGGGGGGGGCATGATCAAGATGTAGGTACCAGCTGATGAATGACAATATTGATCCGGATTTCACACAGTTTATTGCTCTGGACCCAACACTCGCACTCAAGGTCATTCTAAGAAGTTGGCTAAGCCATCAGCTCAAACAAGGATTTGTCATTTCACCCTTGGAGTCCAATCTATATCCAATTGGAACTCTCTCCCTGACTCTGTCGTTACAGCACAAACTATTTCCCAATTTAAAAGCGGCCTAAATGAACACTGGGCCCATCTCAGGTACTTTCTCCAGAGAACAAGTGAGTCAAGCACTCTCAAAATTGAGTTCGTGGAGAACGGAGCCTGCAGGACTTGTGCCTCGAAATTCGAAAATCCGTAAGGTAAGGTAAGGAGTAACCAACCCAAGGTCAAGCCACCAACAACTTACCAATGCCTATCAATCTTCTGAACACAATTAACCCACGTTCACCATAATTTCCCGCTAATTTTCGTAACGCGTTGCTGCAACGCTTTCTAAGCTACAACGCTTTTAAGGTTAAGGTTAAGGTTAAGGTTAGGTATTATGGGCTGAGGTTAGACAGAGTCTATTTGAATGCCCACTTCATGGTAAGGACGTGTTAGGACAGGATATGTTTGTCCAGTCTTGCTTTGAATGCATTAGTAGATGGCGCACTTATCACATGTTCAGGTAAAGAGTTCCACTTGTTTACAACCCTGTTAGAGAAGAACTTGTTTCTTCTGAGATGTGTTGCCCTCTGCTTCTTTATCTTGAGAAAATGGCCTCTGGTACGTGATGGGTTCAAAACGAAGAAGTCGTCCGGGTTTGTTCTCAATTTCCCTGTTAATATCTTGTAGGTCTCTATCATGTCTCCCCGATTCATCCTGTCCCTGATGGTTGTCATCTCCAGCTTCTTAAGGCGTTCTTCGTAGGGTAATTGACTTAAACCCTGGACTGTTTTTGTGCCCCTCCGTTGAACCTTTTCAAGTACATTCAAGTCTTGAATCAAATAGGGACCAACAGCCTGAACACAATATTCAAGGTGTGGCCTTACATACACATTAAACAGTGGTTTGAAGTTTTGCAGGGTCAGCTTGTCAAATGTTGTTTTAATTAGTCTGAGAGCCCCACTTGTCGCAGCTCCTCAGAAGACGCGGAGAATGATGATGATGTGATGCAAATCCCTGTATCTGTATCCCTGTATCCCTGCATCTATCTGTAAGGACCGTGGTAAATCCATACAAATCTTTTTTTTAGTGGCCTCCATTTCTAAAACAAAATATTGCGCAGTGTTCGCCGCCCTAGCAGAGGTGGTACACTGCATACTTATAGAAAACTCTAGAGCCTCCATAATTTGCAGATAATCAAAGGACTGAAGCTCTCCGTAAATGAAATAAAATGTGATAATGTACCAAGAAAGGACAAAAATAATAATTTTTATATTTATAATTCAATAAAAATATTTCTCATCGAACATTAATATCCTTATATCAAAAATAAGGATATTAACTAAAGTTTTTTGTAGGGGAGCTTGGTGGCTTATAAGCTACATAATATTCCTAGATTCCAGTTTCAGTACTTTGTACAAAAAGCAGAAAGAACCCAGCCACCACTGGGACATGCTACTACACTGCCGACTCCAACTGCCAAAACTCAAAATCTGAACCATTGGAGCAACTGCTTAGCTTTTCAGTATGACAATAGATGACTACCTTTTCTACAAATTTGTATCTTTTGGTGAGGTTTCGTTCACTAGAAACTGTTTTATTAGACTTTTTGTTACCCGGAAATAGGGTCGGTTACTGCCAGAACTAGGTGCCAAAACTCAACTCACGAAGGAATGTAACAATCGCTTAGAAAAGCTTTGTGCCGAGCTAAAAATAGCAATTCTTAAAATTTGTACCTTTTCACGATGTTCCTTTCCAGGACAACTGTAAAATCATCGATTAAAAATGTCACTACTTTATTACAGAGGAATATTTTCTGTTGCTCCTGGTGTTCATGCCCGGAACCGAAGGCTGCATACCAGATCAGAAATAACCCAACATTCTTCCCCATATCCCAAGATATCAATAATTCCCCATACCAGGAGCAGGGGCGTACTTAAAACGTTGTCAACACAACAGAGAACGACAGCGCATAGGCGGATTCAGGATTTCCGACGGGGGGCACCATCCGGAACAGGGGGCACCACTTTTGACCGGCAAAACCTATCAGGTGAGCACAAAATCTTATTGGTGGGTGCTGATTTTCGCAACCGGAGCGGGGATGGGAAGCTATATTTCAGGGGGGCGACTATAGACCTTGCAGGGGGGTGCTGAGGGCTGATCGGGGGAGGGCGCGGGACCTCTGCCCCTGGATTCGCCTGTGCGACAGAGGCGTGCTAAGACTGCTGGAAAGGGGTGCAGTTGGAAAAGGCGTTCAAAAGAGACTGCTGGCAACGAGATGTATTCTACAGAGGCGTGCTCGAAGGTTAGGAAAAGGGTACAGTTGGCAAAGGCGTGTCCAGGAGACTGCTAGTAGGAGCATGTAATGCAGACAGGCGTGCTCAGAGTGCTAAAAAAAGATATAGAGTACAAAAAGCGATCTCAGAGTGTTGGAAAAGAGTGCATTGTACAGAGGTGGTCTCAGACTGTTAGGAAGGGGTTCAAGTGGAAAAGGCGTCTCCAGAAGACTGCTGGTGGGGGATGATTTATTCAGAGGCGTGTTCAGAATGCTGGGAAGAGGTGCAATTGGCAAAGGCGTATCCAGATCAGTGCCGTAGCCAGAGGAGTCGTTGGGGACCACGGACCCCCTTGGGCAGATCTTGTGCACTGGAAAACACGAGCATTCAACTCGAGGGCCCCTGAGCTTGGTCGCACGGGACCCCCGACCTTAGTCTCAGAGGGCCCCCGGGCTTGATCTCAGGGGCCCCGGAGCTTAGTGTACCACTGCCCTCCGAGCTCAATCTCGGGGACCCCTGAGCTTATTGTCAGGTTGCCCTCCAAACTTGATCTCGGGGACCCTGAGCTTGGTGTCAGTGGCCCTTGGTTGGTCTCGGGGGAGTTCCCCGAGCCTGGTCTCAGGGGTACTCCGGTATCGAGGGCTCCGAAGTATCGAACATTGACCTTGGGGCCAACTGAGCTTGGTCTCAGGGGGCCCTGAGTTGGTCTCAGGTGCCCCCCGAGCTTTGTTTCAGGAAACCCCGAGCTTGGTTTCAGTGGACCCCCAAAACTTAGTCTCATAGGACCCCCAAGCTTGGTGTCAGTGGCCTGAGCTTGGTCTCAGTGGGCTCCATGAGCGTGGTCTCAGGGGCACCTCGATCATCGGTATCAAGGGCTCCGGATTATCGAACATTGATATCGGGGGCACCTGAGCGTGGTCTCAGGGGCCCTGAGTGGGTCTCAGGAGCCTAAACATGGTCCCAGGGGCCCCAATTGGGCCCCTGGGATCTTAGTCTTAAGATGTTAAGAAGGTCCGTGAGACCAATCTTAAGATTGGTCCCACGGGTCTTTTGATCTTGGTCTCACGGTCTTTCGGTCTTGGTCTCAGGGAGCCCCCGAGCTTGGTCTCAGGGCCCCCCAAGCTTGGTGTCAGGGGACCCTGAACTTAGTTGCAGGGGACCCCCGAGCTTGGTCTCAAAGGATCCCCAAAATTAGTCTCAGAGGACCCCAAGCTTGGTCTTAGTGGCCTGAGCTTGGTCTCAGTGGGCTCCACGAGCTTGGTTTCAGGGGACCCCCGAGCTTTGTTTCAGGAAACCCCCGAACCTGGTCCCAGGGGACCCCCGAGCTTGGTTTCAGTGGCCCGAACTTGGCCTCAGGGGCTCCCCGAGCTTAGTGTCAGGGTCCCTCGATCATCGCTATCGAGGGCTCCGGATTATCGAACATTGATCTTGGGGCCCCTGATCCTGGTCTCAGAAGCCCCCGAGCTTAGTCTCAGGGGCCCCCAGCCTGGTCTCAGGGGACCCCCGAGCTTGTCCTCCGGTGGTCTGAGCTTGGTCTCAGGGGGCTTCACAAGCTTGGTCTTAGGGGCCCTCGATCATCGATATCAAGGGCTCTGGATTATCGAACATTGATCTCCGGGGCCCTGAGCTTGGTCTCAGCGGGGCCCCGAGCTTGGTCTCAGGGGCCCCAAACTTGGTCCCACGGGCCTTTTGATCTTGGTCTCACGGTCTTTCGGTCTTGGTATCAGTGGTTTCCCGAGCTTGGTCTCAGGGCCCCTGAGCTTGGTCTCAGAGGACCCCCAAAACTTAGTCTCAGAGGACCGCCAAGCTTGGTGTCAGTGGCCTGAGCTTGGTCTCAGTGGGCTCCACGAGCGTGGTCTCAGGGGCACCTCGATCATCGGTATCAAGGGCTCCGGATTATCGAGCATTGATCTCGGGGGCCCTAACCTTGGTCTCAGGGGGCCCTGAATTGTTCTCAGGGGCCCCGGCTTGGTCTCAGGGCCCCAAAAACTTGGTCCCATGGGCCTTTCGATATTAGTCCCAAGGTCCTTTCGGTCTTGGTTTCAGGAGGAATTTGAGCTTGGTCTCAGGGGCCCACGAGCCTGGTCTCTGGGGACCCCGAGCTTGTCCTCAATGGCATGGGCTTGGTCTCAAAGGGCTCCACAAGCTTGGTCTCAGGGGCCCTCGATCATCGATATCAAGGGCTCCGGATTATCAAACATTGATATCGGGGCCCCCTGAGCCTGGTCTCAGGCGCCCCGAGTTAGTCTCAGGCGCCCGAGCTTGGTCTCAGGGGCCCCGAGTTGGTTTCAGGGGCCCGAGCTTGGTCTCAGGGCCCCAAACTTGGTCCCACGGGCCTTTTGATCTTGGTCCCACGAGCCTTTCGATCTTGGTCTCAGGGGGCCCCTGAGCTTGGTCTCAGGGGCCTCAAGTTGTTTCAGGGGCCCGAGCTTGGTCTCAGGGCCCCAAACTTGGTCCCACGGGCCTTTTGATCTTGGTCCCACGAGCCTTTCGATCTTGGTCTCACGGGCCTTTCGATGTTGGTCTCAGGGGGCCCCTGAGCTTGGTCTCAGGGGCCTCAAGTTGATTTCAGGGGCCCGAGCTTGGTCTCAGGGCCCCAAACTTGGTCCCATGGGCCTTTCGATCTTGGTCTCACGGGCCTTTTGGTCTTGGTCTCATGGGCTCCCGAGCTTGGTCTCAAGGGGGCCCAGAGCTTGGTCTCAGGGTCCCCCTCGAGCTTGGTCTCAGGGATTCCGAGCTGGTCTCAGGGGCCGAGCTTGACCTCGGGGCCCCAAACTTGGTCCCACGGGCCTTTTGATCTTGGTCCCACGAGCCTTTCGATCTTGGTCTCAGGGGGCCCCTGAGCTTGGTCTCAGGGGCCTCAAGTTGATTTCAGGGGCCCGAGCTTGGTCTCAGGGCCCCAAACTTGGTCCCACGGGCCTTTTGATCTTGGTCCCACGAGCCTTTCGATCTTGGTCTCACGGGCCTTTCGATCTTGGTCTCAGGGGGCCCCTGAGCTTGGTCTCAGGGGCCTCAAGTTGATTTCAGGGGCCCGAGCTTGGTCTCAGGGCCCCAAACTTGGTCCCATGGGCCTTTCGATCTTGGTCTCACGGGCCTTTTGGTCTTGGTCTCATGGGCTCCCGAGCTTGGTCTCAAGGGGGCCCAGAGCTTGGTCTCAGGGTCCCCCTCGAGCTTGGTCTCAGGGATTCCGAGCTGGTCTCAGGGGCCGAGCTTGACCTCGGGGCCCCAAACTTGGTCCCACGGGCCTTTTGATCCTGGTCCCATGGGCCTTTCGATATTGGTCTCACGGGCCCTTTGTCTTGGTCTCATGGGCTCCCGAGCTTGGTCTCAGGGGGGCCCTGAGCTTGGTCTCAGGGGCCCTCCGAGATTCATCTCAGGGGTTCCCCGAACTTGGTGTCAGGGATCCTCCGAACTTGGTTTCAGGGCCCTTCCCTCCGGGCTTTGTCTCAGGGGCCCCGAGCTTGGTCCCCGAGCATCGGTAGCGATGGCACTGGAGTGCCGAACATTGATCTCAAGGGGGGGGGGGGGGGCAATATTGATATCGGAGTACCCCCAACTATCGATATCGATGGCCTCACGAGTGAGGAACGCGCATTGGCCTCACAGAATGTTGTGTTTGGTCTCAGAAGCCCCAGGCTTCAGGGGCCCCCAAGCATCGGTATCGAGGGGCTCCAGAGTACAGAGCATCAGTCTCGAGGGGCTCCGAATATTTATCTGGGGAGCCCCCGAACATAGGTGTCGAGTTACTCCTGAGGTAAGCGCGAGCACGACCCTAAGGGTGTCTCCGAGCCTGATCTAAGTGGGACCCTGAGCTTGGTCTTAGGAGCCCCCGTGCATTACTATCAAGGGCCTCAGTAGTATTGGTCTCGGTGGGGGGGGGGCAAGCAATGATTTCAGGGGCATTCAAATGTTGATCCCGGAGGGCCCTCGAATGTACGGATGCAGTGACATAGCCAAGGGGGTCCTAGGAGTCTGCGGACCCCCCTTGGGCTAATTTGAGCCACTGCAAATGATTCTCTGATCACTGTGCCCCCTGAGTCAGTCTCAGGGGACCCTGAAGATTCGTTCTCAGGGCGTCTCGAGTCGGCTTTAGGGCCCCCGCCCTGAGAGTCGGTCTCAAGGCCCCCAAAAGTAGATTTCAGGGGGCCCCTGAGAGTTGGTCTCAGGGGGCCTGAGTGTCGGTCTCAGTGGGCCCTGAGAGTCGGTATCAGTGGGGGCCGAGCTAGTCCCAGAGGCCCCAGAGAATGGTTCTCAGGGCCCGCGAAAGTCTATTTCAGCGAGTCCCCTGAGAGTCAGTCTCTAAGAACTTCAAAAGTCGGTCAAGGGGACCCCAAGAGTCAGTTTTAGGGGACTTCTGAGATTTGGTCTCAGGGGTCCCTCCCCACGAGTGTCGGTCTCAGGGGGCCCATAGTCTCACGGGCGTCTCTCTCAGGAGTAAATGTTTACTTTCAGGTGGCCCGAGATTAATCTGAGGGCCCGAGAGATAGTCTCACTTGATGCGCAGAGTGCTGGTCTCAGGGGGCCCCCCAGGGACAATACTGGAAGCCCTTGAGACTTATCCTCAGGCTGTGCCCCCATTTTTGTATAAGGGGCCCCGAGAGCAAATCTCAGGGAGCACCCAAAAGTTAGTCTCAGGTTGCCTCCGAGAGTCAGTCTCAGCGACATCCGGAAGTTAGTCTTGGGGTTCAGAAACCTCTGAGACCAGGCCCGTGGAGCCCCCTGAGACCAAACTCGGGGGCTCTGAGACCAAGCTCGGGGAACCCCTGATACCAAGACCGAAAGGCCGTGAGACCAATAAAAGGCCGTGGGACCAAGATCAAAAGTTCCCGGGGCACCAAGTTTGAAGCCCCTGAGACCAAGCTCGGGGCCCCTGAGACCAAGCTCAGGGGCTCCCGAAATCAATGTTCGATAATCCGGAGACCTTGATACCGATAATTGAGGTGCCCCTGAGATCATGCTCGTGGAGCACACTGAGGCCAAGCTCAGGCCACTGAGACCAAGCTTGTGGGTCCTCTGAGACCAAGCTCGCGGGTCCCCTGAGACCAAACTCAGGGGCCCTGAGACCAAGCTCGGGGAACCCCTGATACCAAGACCGAAAGACCGTGAGACCAAGATCGAAAAGCCCGTGGGACCAAGATCAAAAGTGCCCGGGGCACCACGTTTGAAGCCCCTGAGACCAAGCTCGAAGGGGGCCCTGAGACCAGGCTCTGGACCCCCTTGAGATCAAGCTCAGGATCCCATGAGACCAAGACCAAAAGGCCCGTGAGACCAAGATCGAAAGGCCCATGGGACCAGTGGCGTAGCCAAGGGGGGTCCTTGGGGTCCGCGGACCCCCCCTTGGGCTGATCTTATGCACTGGAAAACACGAGCATTGGTCTCAGGTGCCCCCTTGAGCTTGGCCTCAGGGGCCCTCTGAGCTCGATATCAGGCCCCCGAGGTTTGTCTCAAGGGACCTCCGAGCTTGGTCTCAGGGGCCCCCAAGCTTGGTCTTACGGGCCCCCTGGTCTTGGTCTCAGGGGCCCCCGAGCTCGGTCTCAGGGGCCCCTGAGCTTGGTCTCAGGGAGCGCCCAAGCTTGGTCTTAAGGGACCTCCGAACTTGGTCTCAGGGGCCCCCGAGCTTGGTCTCAGGGGGCCCCCGAGCTTGGTCTCACGGGCTTTCCGAGCTTGGTCTCAGGGGCCCCTGATCATCGGTATTGAGGACATCAGAGTATCGAACATTGATCTCGGGGGCCCTGAGCTTGGTCTCAGGGGGCCCCGAGCTTTGTCTCAAGGGCCCCCCGAGCTTGGTCTCAAGGGACCTCCGAAATTGGTCTCAGGGGCCCCTGATCATCGGTATCGAGACTCTAGGTAACCAGACATTGATCTCGGGGGCCCCTGAGCTTGGTCTCAGGGGGCCCCGAGCTCGGTCTCAGGGGGCCCTGAGCTTGGTCTCAGGGCCCCTGAGCTTGGTCTCAAGGGACCTCCGAACTTGGTCTCAGGGGCTTTCCGAGCCTGGTCTCAGGGGCCCCTGATCATCGGTATCGAGGGCTGCAGAGTACCAAACATGGATCCCGGGGGCCCCCTGAGCTCGGTCTCAGGGGCCCCTGAGCTTAATCTCACGGGATTTTCGATCTTGGTCTCAGAGGCCCCCAGAGCTTGGTCTTAGGGGCCCCCTGAGCTCGTTGTCAGGGCCCCAGGCTGGTCTCAGGGGACCCCCGAACTTGGTCTCAGGGGCCCCTGATCATCAGTATCGAGACTCTAGGGAACCAGACATTGTTCTCGGGGGGCCCACTGAGCTCGGTCTCAGGGGCCCCCGAGTTTTAGTCTCACGGGCCTTTCGATCTTGGTCTCAGGGTCCCCCTAGCCTGGTCTCAGGGACCCCGAGCTTATTCTCAGGGGCCTTTCTATCTTGGTCTCAGGGGGCCCTCCGAGTTTGGTCTCAGGGGACCTCAGAGCTCGGTCTCAGGGGCCCCCGAGCTTTGTCTCAGTGGACCCCGAACTTGGTCTCAGGGGGCCCCTGATCATCGGTGTCGAACTCTAGGGAACCAGATATTGTTCTCGGGGGGGGGAGGGGCACTGAGCTCGGTCTGAGGGGCCCCCCGAGCTTGGTCTCAGGGACCCCTGAGCTTGGTCTCACGGGCTTTCCGAGCTTGGTCTCAGGGGCCCCTGATCATCGGTATTGAGGACTCCAGAGTATCGAACATTGATCTCGGGGGGCCCTGAGCTTGGTCTCAGGGGGCCCTGAGCTTTGTCTCAGGGGCCCCCGAGCTTGGTCTCAAGGGACCTCCGAAAATGGTCTCAGGGGCCCCTGATCATCGGTATCGAGACTCTAGGTAACCAGACATTGATCTCGGGGGCCCCCTGAGCTTGGTCTCAGGGGGCCCCGAGCTCGGTCTCAGGGGGCCCCGAGCTTGGTCTCAGGGCCCCTGAGCTTGGTCTCAAGGGACCTCCGAACTTGGTCTCAGGGGCTTTCCGAGCCTAGTCTCAGGGGCCCCCGATCATCGGTATCGAGGGCTGCAGAGTACCAAACATGGATCTCGGGGGCCCCTGAGCTCGGTCTCAGGGACCCCTGAGCTTAATCTCACGGGATTTTCGATCTTGGTCTCAGAGGCCCCCAGAGCTTGGTCTTAGGGGCCCCCGAGCTCGTTGTCAGGGCCCCCAGGTTGGTCTCAGGGGACCCCCGAACCTGGTCTCAGGGGCCCCTGATCACCAGTATCGAGACTCTAGGAAACCAGACATTGTTCTCGGGGGGCCCACTGAGCTCGGTCTCAGGGGCCCCCCGAGTTTTAGTCTCACGGGCCTTTCGATCTTGCTCTCAGGGTCCCCCTAACTTGGTCTCAGGGACCCCGAGCTTAGTCTCAGGGGCCTTTCTATCTTGGTCTCAGGGGCCCTCCGAGTTTTGTCTCAGGGGGCCTCAGAGATCGGTCTCAGGGGCCCCCCGAGCTTGGTCTCAGGGGACCCCCAAACTTGATCTCAGGGGCTCCCGAGCTTGGTCTCACGGACCTTTCGACTTGGTCTCAGGCGGCACCCTAGCTTGGTCTCAGGGACCCCCGAGCTTAGTTTCAGGGGCCTTTCTATCTTAGTCTCAGGGGACCCTCCGAGTTTGGTCTCAGGGGCCCCTGAGCTCGGTCTCAAGGGCCCCCGAGCTTGGTCTCAGGCCCCCCAAGCTTTAGTCTTACGGGCCTTTCGATCTTGGTCTCAGGGGGCCCCGAGCTTGGTGTCACGAGGCCCTCCGAGTTTGGTACCAGGGGACCCTGAGCTTGGTCTCAGGCCCCCCGAGTTTGGTCTCAGGGGGCTCCTCGAGCTTGGTCTCAGGTCCCCCAAGCCTGGTCTCAGGGCCCCCAAGGTTTGCATCAGGGGGCCTGAGATTGGTCTCACGGGCCTTCCGAGCTTGGTCTCAGGGGGCCCTGAGCTTGGTCTCACGGGTCTTTCGATCTTGGTCTTAGGGGGCCCCAGAGCTGTTCTCAGGGATCCCCCGAGCATTGGTATCGATGGCTCCGGAGCAGCGAACATTGATCTCGGGAAGTGGGGGGGGGACAATATTGATCTCGGGGTGTCCCCCGGCTATCGATATCGAGGGGACTTATGAGCGAGGCCCGAGAATTGGCCCCATGGGACCCAGAGTTTGGTCTCAGGGGCCGAGGCTTGGGCTCAGGGTCCCTGAGCATTGGTATCGAGGGGCTCCAGAGTACCAAGCATTAGTCTCGGGGGGGGCCTTCGAATGTTGATCTGCTCCCCCCAAACAACGGTGTCGAGTTACTCCTGAGAAAAGCGCAAGCATAGGCCTAAGGGTGCCCCCGAACCTGATCTAAGTGGAACCCCGAGCTTGGTCTTAGGAGCCCCGTGCATCAGTATCCAGGGGCTCCGGAGTATTGGTATCGGGGGGAAGCAATGATTTCAGGGGCCTCCAAGTGCTGATCTCGGCGGGCCCCCGAATGTGTGGATGCAGTGGCGTAGCCAAGGGGTTCTAGGAGTCCGAGGACCCCCCTTTGGGCCAATCTAAACCACTGCAAAGCATTCTCTGATAACGGGGCCCCCAGAATCAGTCTCAGAAGCACCTGAAGATTCGTTCTCAGGGCGTCCTGAGTCGGCCTCAGGGCCCCGCCCTGAGGGTCAGTCTCAAGACCCCCAAAAGTAGATTTCAGGGGGTCCCTGAGAGTTAGTCTCAGGGGATCCCGAAAGTCGGTCTCAGGGGCCCCGAGAGTCGGTCTCAGGGGGCCGAGCTCGTCCCAGGGTCCCCAGAGAGTGGTTCTCAGGGCCCCGCGACAGACTATTTCAGGGGGCTCCATGAGAGTCAGTCTCAGAGAACCCCAAGGGTCGGTCAAGGGGACCCTGAGATTCAGTCTTAGAGGACCCCCGATATTCGGTCCCATAGTCTTACGGGCGTCTCTCTCAGGAGTCAATATTTACTTTCAGGTGGCTCCGAGAATTAATCTAGGGGTCCGAGAGCTAGTCTCATTTGATCCGCAGAGTGCTGATCTCAGGAGGCCCCTGAGGGGTAATCTTGGGAAGCCTCGAGATTTAGCCTGAGGCTGTGCCCCCCCCTAGTTGTTGCATAAGAGGCCCCGAGAGTCAATCTCAGGGAGCACCTAAAAGATAGTCTCAGAGTGCTCCCGGGAGCTAGTCTCCGGTTCGTCCAAGAGCTAATTTTGGGGCTTTGAGAGTAATTCCCAGAGGTGCTCCCGAATTTTGGTCTCACGGCTCTGATTTAGCCTTAGACCTCTGAGGGCTAATCTGGGCTTCCGAGAGTCAGTCTCGGGAGTGCCGTGCCAAATACTCAGTTTCAGGGGTGGTTCCACGCCTGCCTCATCGAGTGTTAGTCTCGGGAGCGACCCAGGGTTAGTCTCAGAGGGCTGTCGGAAGTCATTCCCAGCCCCCCGCCTCACCCCAGAGACAGCCTCAGGGGATCCCCAAGAGCTAATCTGGATGGCCCCGAGTGTCAGTCTCAGCCCCCCCCCCCAGAGCAAATCTGGGGGGGGCCGATAAATAGGCCCAGAGGTGCTGCCGATAACTAATCTAGGGAGCCCCGAGAGATTCTCAGGAGTCCACAATTTTGGTCAAGAGGCGCCGTGAATCAGTATCAGAGACTCCCTGAGATCTAATCGGGAGAGGGGCCGGAAATTAACCTTGTGAGTAGCGCCAAGTGTTGGTCTTGACGGCCCCAGAGCTAGTCTCAGGTCCCCCAAGAACTGATCTCGGAAGCCCGAGTTATATTCAGGGGACCTTTCAGTTCTAGTGTAAGGAGGGCTGGAGAGCTAATCTCAGAGATCCGACAATTAGTCTCACGAGGTCTCCAGGAGTTAGTCTCAGGGGTTCCCAGAAGCTGCCCTCAAGTGTCCCCAAAAGCTAGTCTCAGCGAGCATTCCTCTCCTTCCTCCCCCTCCCCTCAAAGTTATCCTCAGGGCCTCACGAGAGTAAGTTCCAGGGAGTCCCAGTAGATAGTCTCATGGTGCCCCCAAATGCTGGTTTTGGGGGACGTAAGTACTGATTTGCGGGAAAAGTGTTGTTTTCGGGGGTCCCAGATACTGGTTTCTGCGCCGTGTGAAGTGCTAGGCCCCTGGAGATCTCTGCTCGACCCAGGAGTCAGGGGGGCGGGAGCGGTGGGTGATGGTCCTGGATGGCTTAACACTGGCATAGCAATACAAGCCCTGTACAAAGCCTATCAGAGACCTAAAGTCCAAGGAAGTACTCACCACCCCAAGCCCCCGGGATCTCCAACCAATGGCTAGGGAGGAGTAAGTGAGCGGTTTCATCAGTAGGACTGTCCATGGAATAGGTTTTATATAGCATCTGGGGCACACTCATATATCCTTTTTATTGAGCTTCCTTTTTCCTTTCCGTTTCTTTTAGATTTTAGAATACAATCCAGAGCTATCGCTTGAGATCCTAGGCTCAAAGAAGATTTAGAAAATCATATGCCTCTGAAAAATTTATATATTCCCATTGCGTACCAAAAAAGGCAAATTGAAACATATTGATCAGGCACCATTCCTGAAGGAAAGGCAAAAATTAATCTAATTTTAGCATCCATAATAGCCAGTCGAACAGGGAATTTGGAACTTAAGCTGGTTTTTCAATCTATTAGCTTAGTCCCAATAACTACCGTCCTAAATATTCTGAAATAAACAACATTCAAATATTTTCGTAGGAAACCAGAAAAACAAGGAGAATGACACACATTGATGAGCATAATCCCAAAAAGAAAAATAGGTATGCAAGGTTTAAAATAACAATGACAGAGTAATCCAAGGCGATAATTATCTCAGGGGCCTATTGTTTCGGTAATTTGCTCATTTACAACATAGCAAGGGTAAGAAAGTAACTCTGGTGAATTCATCAAGATCTTTCCGCGGAATAGACGGTATATGACGTCCGGAATACACCACCATCCACCATATCCCTTGTATTTTTATTCATTTTTCCATTTCTTTGGAAACTTTCTGATTAAAGAGTTCATTAATTCGACACCCGGAAAAAATTGGTAATCATTTTCCGTAGAAGACCATTTATTCGTACTCAAAACGACTGACCTTCAATGACTTCATAGCTGATTACCAGATTGAATTGAGGTAAAGTCAGGTTTAACATCATGCACGCAGCAGCATTTGATTTCCGAAATGTGCCACAAAACTGTTATTATAGCCACGCTGTCATATAGGTATGGGCCAGCCTTAATATTTGGTGACCTAAACTTACCAACACTTGGTCGGATCGAGAAAAATCAAACTATAAACAAAATAGTAACAAACACTTAAAAATGGATAGAAAAATTTCCGTCGTGTAAATGTTATAATGCCAAAATATTATACGACACATATAGGAGATAGGCCCCGACTACTAAGGGGCCCCCGGCCTGGGGGCCTCCCGACGGTAGTCGGACCCCCCTTGGCCGAATCCTGGCTACGCCACTGCATGGGACCAAGATCAAAAGGCCCGTGGGACCAATCTTGAGGCCCCTGGGACCAAGTTCAGGACCCTGAGACCAACTCAGGGCCCCTGAGACCAAGGTCAGGGCCCTCGAGATCAATGTTCGATAATCCGGAGCTCTTGATATCGATGATCAAGGGCCCCTGAGACCATGCTCGTGGAGCACACTGAGACCAAGCTTGGGGATCCTCTGAGACCAAGCTCGGGGCCCCCTGAGACCAGGATCCAAAGGCCCATGAGACCAAGATCGAAAGGATCGTGGGACCAAGTTTGGGGCCCTGAGACCAAGCTCAGGCCCCTTAGACCAACTCGGGGCCCCTGAGACCAAGCTCGGGAGCCCATGAGACCCAGATCGAAAGGCCCGTGCGAGGTGCCCCTGAGACCGCGCTCGTGGAGCCCACTGAGACCAAGCTTGGTGTCCTCTGAGACTAAAGTTTGGGCGTCCTCTGAGACCAAGCTCGGGGGCCCTTGAGACCAAGCTCGGAGGCCCCCTAAAACCAAGACCGAAAAGCCCGTGAGACCACGATCGAAAATCCCGTGGGAACAAGATCAAAAGGCCCGTGGCATCGAGTTTGAAGCCCCTGAGACCAAGCTCGGGGGTCCCCTGAAACCAAGCTCAGGCTGCCCTGATACCAAGTTCAGGAAGTCCCCTGAGACCAAGCTCAGGCCACCCTGAGATCTGGTTCAGGGGGTCCCAGGATCAATGTTCAATACTTCGGAGCCCCCGATACCGACGATCATGGGGCCCCTGAGACCAAGCCCATGGCGCCCCCTGACACTAGGCTCCGGCCACTGAGACCAAGCTCGGGGGATACCAAGACCGAAAGGACGTGAGACCAAGATCAAAAGGCCCGTGGGACCAATCTTGTGGCCCCTGAGACCAGGCTCGGGTTCCTGAGACTAACTCGGGGCGCCTGAGACCAAGCTCAGGGGCCCCCGATATCAATGTTTGATAATCCTGAGCCCTTGATACCGATGATCGAGGGCCCCTGGGACCAAGCTTGTGGAGCCCCCTGAGACCAAGCTCAGGCCACTGACGACAAGCTTGTGGAGCCCCCTGAGACCAAGCTCAGGCCACTGAGGACAAGCTCGGGGGTCCCCTGAGACCAAACTCGTGGAGCCCACTGAGATCAAGCTCAGGCCACTAAGACCAAGCTTGGGGGTCCTCTGAGACTAAGTTTGGGAGTCCTCTGAGACCAAGCTCGGGGGTCCCCTGCAACTAAGTTCGGGGTCCCCTGACACCAAGCTTTGGGGGCCCTGAGACCAAGCTCGGGGGCTCCCTGAGACCAACTCGGGGGCTCCCTGAGACCAAGACCGAAAGACCGTGAGACCAAGATCAAAACGCCCGTGGAACCAATCTTAAGATCAGTCCCACGGGCCTTCTTAAGATCTTAATACTAAGATCCCAGGGGCCCCAATTTGGGCCCCTGGGCCAAGTTCAGAACCCTGAGACCAACTCAGGGCCCATAAGACCAAGCTCAGGTGCCCCCGATATCAATGTTCGCTAATCCGGAGCCCTCGATAGCGATGATCGAGGGACCCCTGACACCAAGCTCGGGGAGCCCCTGAGGCCAAGTTCGGGCCACTGAAACCAAGCTCGGTGGTCCCCTGGGACCAAGTTCGGGGGTTTCCTGAAACAAAGCTCGGGGGGCACCTGAGACCAAGCTTGGGATCCCAGAGACCAAGCTCGAGGGACCCCTGACCCCACGCTCGGGGCCCCTGAGACCAAGATCGAAAGGCCCGTGAGATGAAGACCGAAAGGCTGGTGGGACAAAGAAGAAAAGGTCCGTGGGACCAAGCTTGGGCCCCCAGAGACCAAGCTCGGGGTCCCTGAGACCAACTCGGGGCCCCCTGAGACTAAGCTCAGTTGGCCCCAAGATCAATGTTTGATACTTCGGAGCCCTCGATACCAGAGTACCCCTGAGACCAGGCTCGGGGATCTCCCCGAGACCAACCAAGGGCCACTGAGACCAAGCTCGGGGACCCCGAGATCGAGTTTGGAGGGCAATCTGACATTAAGCTCGGGGGTCCCCGAGATTAAGCTCGGAGGGCAGTCGTACACTAAGCTCCGGGGCCCCTGAGATCAAGCCCAGGGGCCCTCTGAAACTAAGTTCGGGGGTCCCGTGCGACCAAGCTCAGGGGCCGTCCAGTTCAATGCTCGTGTTTTCCAGTGCACAAGATCTGCCCAAGGGGGTCCGTGGTCCCCAACGACTCCTCTGGCTACGCCACTGATCTGGACACGTCTTTGCCAATTGCACCTCTTCCCAGCTTTCTGAACACGCCTCTGAATAAATCATCCCCACCAGCAGTCTTTTGGGGACGCCTTTTCCACTTTCAACCCCTTCCGAACAGTCTGAGACCACTCTGTACAATGTACTCTTTTCCAACACTCTGAGATCGCTTTTGTACTATATATCTTTTTTTAAGCACTCTGAGCACGCCTGTCTGCATTACATGCTCCTACTAGCAGTCTCCTGGACACGCCTTTGCCAACTGTACCCTTTTCCTAACCTTCGAGCACGCCTCTGTAGAATACATCTCGTTGCCAGCAGTCTCTTTTGAACGCCTTTTCCAACTGCACCCCTTTCCAGCAGTCTTAGCACGCCTCTGTCGCACAGGCGAATCCAGGGGGCAGAGGTCCCACGCCCTCCCCCGATCAGCCCTCAGCACCCCCCTGCAAGGTCTATAGTCGCCCCCCTGAAATATAGCTTCCCATCCCCGTTCCGGTTGCGAAAATCAGCACCCACCAATAAGATTTTGTGCTCACCTGATAGGTTTTGCCGGTCAAAAGTGGTGCCCCCTGTTCCGGATGGTGCCCCCCGTCGGAAATCCTGAATCCGTCTATGCGCTGTCGTTCTCTGTTGTGTTGACAACGTTTTAAGTACGCCCCTGCTCCTGGTATGGGGAAGTATTGATATCTTGGGATATGGGGAAGAATGTTGGGTTATTTCTGATCTGGTATGCAGCCTTCGGTTCCGGGCATGAACACCAGGAGCAACAGAAAATATTCCTCTGTAATAAAGTAGTGACATTTTTAATCGATGATTTTACAGTTGTCCTGGGAAGGAACATCGTGAAAAGGTCCAAATTTTAAGAATTGCTATTTTTAGCTCGGTATATAGCTTTTCTAAGCGATTGTTGTATTTATTCACGAGTTGAGTTTTGGCACCCAGCTCTGGTAGTCATAGATCCTACTTCCGGTTGACAAAAAGTCTAATAAAACAGTTTCTAGTGAACGAAACTTCACCAAAAGATACAAATCTGTAGAAAAGGCAGACATATATTTCAAGACGAAAAAGCTAAGTAGTTGTTGCAATGGTTCGGATTTTGAGTTTTGGCAGTAGCATGAACACTAACGGCACCAAAAATTATTCCGCCGTAATAAAAGTAGTGTAATTTTAACCTACAATTTTACAGTTGCCATGGAAAGAAACATCGTGAAAAGGTACAAATTTTAAGCATTACTATTTTTAGGTCGGCATAAAGATTTTCTAAGCGATTGTTACATTCTTTCGTGAGTTGAGTTTTGGCACCTAGTTCTGGCAGTAACCGGCCCTACTTCCGGTTAACAAAAAGTCTAATAAAACAGTTTCTAGTAAACGAAACCTCACCAAAAGATACAAATTTGTAGAAAAGGTAGTAATCTATTAGCATGCTGAAAAGCTAAGCAGTTACTGCAACGGTTCAGATTTTGAGTTTTGGCAGTTGGAGTCGGCAGTGTAGTAGCATATCCCGCCACCACTTTACATCCCTCTCAAGACATGCGCGAGTGCCCCTGCGAGTGCTAAAACAAGAATTTATAATAGCACTGAGCTGCCGTCGCGGTGGTGGGTGGCGTGACGTAGGTACGCCAAACTTAGGAATACTGTAGCGAATTAAATTATCTAATCATTAAATTCGGTAAATAATTCCAGATGAAAATAAAAGGGATAAAAAACTCACTGTTGTACCTAGCAAACATTCGATCATACAAAACGATTCGCGTGAAGCCGATTGAGTCCTCTATTTCCCTGGATTGAGGGATGGAATAAAAGGCACTTCTGACAGATTCTAGTAGGGCCCAGTGTCTATATATATATATATATATATATATATATATATATATATATATATATATATATATGGGCATATGAAAAATAGTTAATTAGCCAGTAGCAGAGCTCATAGAACTGCTTCAGCATCGTCCACTTAAACTGGTGGAGTTAAGGCTGCCAGGTACAATATGTATGCTCACAATCGGGGAGGGGGACTGAACAGAGTTCCTAATTAAAGCTATGTTCTCCATAATGAGAACAATGGCCGATAGTTGGAAACGCTCATTACAAAGATAAATGCCTGCAGTGATAGAAATGCAATTGGCAGTACTTCCAAGCTGTGATGCATGATGCTATGGCCTTGTTGTATTTTCTAGGGCTCCAATGAATTACAAACAGTGTCTGCTGCAACAAGTGCTCATTTAGCTGAAATTTTGGCCATAGAATACTTTGTCAGTCTGCAACGTATGGCAGTAGGCCAGATGAGTCACACCAGCTATCAAGTCTGCAAAGTATGGTAGCAGGCCAGACGAGTCGCACCAGCCATCTAAAATTCTTGCACTGCCAGCCACCAAAAATTTGCACCAATCTTCCATATACCAGGGAGAAAAACGCACCCATTCCTATCCACAAGATGCAATGCTACCTCTCTTATTAGTTAGTTAGTTGAGGACTTTTCATAAGGCCCCATCCTGTATCTTTATAACCATATAGCCATTATTTGTTTGGTTTTCAGTGTCACCTTCCTCTCACCAGTCTCACAAATTCGCACCAGGTTGGTAAAATTCGCACCACTCGCTCCTGTCTCCAAGGGCACTCGCACCAACGAGATCTTGTCGAAAATGTCATACTTTGCACACTGGCCAGCTATCTAAAATTCTCACCAATTCCTCCTGTCATCCACCTAAAATTCTCACCAATCTATAATATACAGTGGGAGGAGAATGTGCAATCCCAACCCACACAAAGCAATGCTACCTCTCTTACCAGTTAGCTAGTTTCATAAGGCCTCTTCCTGCATCTTTATTACCTACCATTCATCCATTATCTTCTGGTTTTCAGTGTTGCCTCACTCACAACAGTCTTGATGTCAGACCTGATCATTTTCCCACCATCCCTGAAATTTTTTACCCCAGGTCACACAAGGTCAGGTCACCATGTGAGGTCAATCTAGGTCACCTCACTTCAACTTTTGAGCTCTACCATAGCTACATTTTTAAGCTGATCGATTTTAAACTTACTACACTTCATGACCCCTCTAGGGTCTACAAAATGTATATCCAAGACTTTTGTATTTCGTAACCTGAGGTCAGGTCATGGGGTGACCTCTCCCATTGATAAAGTATGGGGGAAAGCTGTCTTATGATCTAAAAGTTGCACAAATGATTGCAAATGCTCAGATTGCTCAGCAAAGCGTTCTTGGACACCCTTTCATGGATCCCAGGGGCGATATTTGCCCTTTGATCTATCTGAGGACATCACAGTTCACCAGGGGTCAAAAACAGTATTTTGACAATAACTTTTAACGTGATCATGCCAGAGCGCTGAAATAGAAGTCATTGTTTATGTCTTGTAACTGGCTTTCATTTGATATATGGCGAAGTCACTTTCTGACCTTTTGTGACCTCAGATTATATTAGGTCTTGAAGTGACCTCTGGAGGTCATACCACTGGTGGGTGGACATTATGTTTAACATAGTGGAAAAAGGTCAGGCATTTTCCTATCAAATGTACATTACCAGATTGCAATAGCTCTAATGGCATGAGAGCTATGCCCAGTTTGCTTAAGCTTTGCATATTTTAGTGGAAATAGCCAATTGTGACCTAACATGACCTCTGGAGGTCAAACCCTTGACCTGAGCGCTTAAACATCTGAGGCAATTTCTTACTGAATTCACACGAGCTTTCTAATGCACTTTGCAGATTTGCACTAACGCCCATATTTTCGGAGTTAGAGGAGGCCATCGATGGCCCTCATGGGGCGAAGGTGGCGCCGGACCCACGGTGGGGCGTGGGTTCATAAAATTCGCACCACTCGCTCCTGTTTCCAAGGGCACTTGCACCAACGAGATCTCGTCAAAAGTGCCATACTTTACACACTGGGTTATTTGATGCCCAGCAGTGTGAAATGATGTAGAAACTGCCTAGCTCTTAATAGCCCCATTGAACCTCCCTAGTACAGTCTATGTTACCTGAACCTGTCATGCTTTCAGCAAGTGTTATCTGTCCACTTGTCTACCAACGTCTGATGTAAAGTGTCCCTGTTGTTGTCATATCAAGTTCAAATTTATTGTACTTTGATGTTTCTCCCCGCTGGTGACCTCTTCCTTTGAACGAACATGAGCCTAAGCATTGTCGGAGAGTGGCTTTATTATTAACTTTGAGGTGCCTCATCAACAAGAAAATCTACCGTTAGCATGGGGTCGGGGACGGGCACCCTTATGTCTTAACGTCTCGTTGCTAACTGCGCTGCACTTCTGATCGCGCACCTATTCCCCGTCTCGCCACCAGCCACTCTCCCACCAGGCCAAACCCTTCACCCTTTTTCCGCTGCACCGCAGAGCTGGAACCTCTCTCTTCTCCGCCTGCCTGCTGCCGGTGGTCCCTGGGACCCGGCGTGTCCGCTGGTGCTGCTGGCGCTGTCCCGGCGTGGCGGATCTGCGCGGGCTTGAGTTGTTCCCGTGATGGAGGCACTGCCCGGGGCGTCTTCTGCCGGGGCGGTTCTTCATCTGTCGAGCTGCATCGTTGGAACCAAGTTGGGACCGACCTTCTAGAGCTTGATCGCTGGGCGGCGTCGGTGGAGCAGCTGGCGCGGCTCCAGCCTCTTCATGCCCTCTTCAGGCCTTCTCGCGTGGGCACGCGTCGGAGCTGCTGTTTCCGGCGTCCTAACAACCGCAGGATCAGCATACCGGAGGGCCGCGGGTGGCGGCGGTGCGGCGCGCGGCCGCCCTGCAGGACCACATGCCGCGGCGGTCTATCTTCGAGTCGTGGGCCAAACGGCGCGGCCTCACCCAGGACCTCAATCAACCCAAGCGGCTGTTTGAGCATCGCGTGGCTTCGTCCAGCCTCATCCGGGTAATACTGCCCACCTACCCGACTCGGCCCGCCAGCCTATTCATACTGCCTTCTATCGCGTGGACACGCCTCAGAGCGACTGTTACCGGCGTCCCCCAATAACCGCCTACCAACGTACCGGAGGGCGGCAGTACGGCGACCGGGCGGTCAGCCGCCTGCGGGACCATATGCCACAGCACCCGCTTGTCGACCGGCCCACCGGCTTACCTTCGAGTCGCGGGCCAAACAGCGCAGCCTCACCGACGACCTCGGTCGGTTCCAAACAGCTGCTCGAGGAGCGGCCCACGATGTCTCGCGCCTGCGTCTGCTACGGTGATGGACGCCTTCGTCAGCGGCACCCGCACCGAGGCGGACCCGACCAGGGACATCCCCGGCATCCCGGACGTCGGGGCGGATGGCGGGGAACCGGACTTTGCGGGGGACCGGGAGTCTGGGGACAGTGAGGGTGTGGCTGGCGCCACGGGTGCCGGAGAGGGGAGGCTGCTCCCATTGGCGGTGTCTGCGCACTGTAGGCCATAGATCAATGTTTATTTGTTTTCGCTCACGTTTTAACTGCTTTTTGTCCGGCTCATGCGTTCATCATCATCCTGATTTATTATTTCACGGAATCGGCCGGTAGACGTCTGCCGGGCTCCGAGCCCGTGCCCGTCTGGGCGTAATTTAGAGCGCTCGCGCCGTTGGCGGTCACGGGTTCGGGGCTCGGCTCCTCCGTTTATAATTGTATTTGTCCACCTCAGTCGGCCGGGGCTTGTTTTTAGGGTCTTGTATGTTTTATGTACCGCCGTAGTGTAAATATACGTGTATGGTTGGAATTATAAGTAAAAATCGCCCAAATTTCATACAGAATATGAATTGACCAGGCAGAAGACTTCCCAAACAAGTGTTTACTATTATCGGTCATTGTTCCCATTATTGGGAATTTATCTAGCTATTTGTGAGAACTCTGACCACAGTTCCCCCCCTTCCACTGAAATCAGCATATACCTAAAAAGCCAAGCGTTGAACTGATCAATGGAAAAAAGTAAAAAAGCGATGTTTTTTGCAGTTATTTCTTGGCTCTTTGCAACCAAGAGAACTGGGCTACCTCACCTCCACCAACCCCTACTGCAGGATGCGTGCATAGTCCCAATGGTGTAGTTTCCATGACCAAAATGTTATGCAGATCGGACTGTGGATTAGAATGCTTCAGATTCAGAATGCTTCAGAGTATCTTCAGATTTATCAATGGCTATTCCTAAAATTTAAAGCACAGTCTGAGCTGAAGTGCTAAGGAAATAACATGGTGTATGCAATGGCTCCATGGTGTATCCTGACTGACAGTCTGATCCAGATCAAATTTTGGCTATGGAAGCTAAGCCAATGGGCTACTGAGTGAGGTTGTAAACGATCATGTTTTTGATCGCCCATGCATGCTCCTTGTAGGCTACTTTTGGGATTTGCTGGTGGATAATGTGCAATAAGAGTATAAGAAGGAATATTTCCCCCAGGTAGATATCATTGGATCGGCCCATTCACTGAGGTAGATTTCCAGGTTTGGGGCAGCTTGTTCAGGCATTTTAGGTGCTGGGATAGATTTGGACAGGTCCAAAATGTTGTGTGGTAAAGCATGATAGGTACCAAATGAACTGTATTGTATGGGGATGAATTCTGCAGTTATTTTTTTAGAAGTGTGGGATTTAAAATATGTTTAGAAGGAACAGCTCTGCCTCATTGAACGTCAATTTTCCCCATCGGTGATATACCTGTCCAATTTGGGGCAGAATTTGATTTGCTGCATTCATTATGTCAAGTCACCCACCACAACTAAAAGATAGGCTAGTTAGCGTTGTTTACATTGAAATTATGTTACAAGAGTATTGCAAGCATCTGTATTGCATGTACCTAGTTATCGCACGTATGATAATTTCGTGCTCAGGTCAGGTGAAGATACGACAGGCTAGGTTTCAATTCCAACGCTTTATGCGTAAGTTTTTAGTTTTCTGAGTGAAATATGTGAGGTAATCATTAGCTGGACATAACGTAGTCGGATTTAAGGGACACTGGGGCACTTTCCCCCTCCCCTTATCCACCCTCGTCGCTTCCTAAAATGGTTACAAATACTTACCCCTTGAAAGGTCGATGGCGTCCCCCTGAAATGCTCCCTCCAGGATACGAGTATTGGTTCTCCCCCCCCCCGATTTGGACGCTCACCTGATAAATTTGTCTGGCCAAAAGTGGTCCGGACGGTGCCTCCCTCTCCCTCCCCGAGCAAGTGCTCCCCAGTTCGGAAATCCTAGATCCGCCTACGACAGGCGTGGTCGCAGGTGCGCCGTTTGGGGGAGGGGGTAACTCGTAAAAATCGTAAAAACATAGTTTTTTTAAGATAATCTGCTTGAATTTCGGCATTTGTGGGGGGTATGACACCTTGGCCTCCCTTTGCGTCTGCCATTGGCCTACGAGACATCATGATGGAAAGATGTTAGCTGGGCTATGATGATGTTTATCAGTTGTCTGTCGACCAAATTCTCAGGATTGTTTTAAATATGAAACGTTTTTTAAACGGCCTTCAGCACAAGAGAAAATGCCAAACTATATGAAGGTTCAAGAAATTAATTCGTGGTTCCTGATTATACTGCTAGGATTACCAGAATTCTTACATATATTTTCAACATACTAGCCTGCATTGAAATTGCAAAGAAAGCGCCTGTATCTCAGGTCCTACCTATATGTCTCTTAAGATTAAGTTGACGTGTCTGCGATTGTGTTGATTACGGCTGTACGTGCCTGTATGTGCATGGGTCTCGATTTACCCTGTCTTGATGTAACTTCTTTTTATGCAAACTGCTAGTATGGCCCACCCTATTGCAGGTGACTAGGTCCCTTTTAACGCGCCAGATATGCATATGTACAGCGTGATTGATGGCCACAATGCCGGACTCTCACATCCGGCACGACCTATATGACGAAGTGTTAAGTCAAACAGGATCACTGAAGTGCAAAATAGCCGGGGGAAAGTTATGCTTGGCACACGAAATATGTTGTGTGAAGGCTTATCTCTCATCAATCGTCAATCTCTGATAATCTTTTTTAGGCGAAACGACTCACAAACTGTGAGTGTCGTGTGGTGTTACCAAGTCTTCCCCTGTTGTTGGGGTTTCTAGAGCGCCAGATTGCTCCTTGCTCTGGAAATCCACCGGGCCTCGAGTCTGGGTCAGCCTCGCGAGAAGCAGAAGCGGTAACATCTGCACCCCGATTCATCAATAATTATCACCAATCTGTAAACAGCCATTGCTCAGGAAAGTTACGAGGTGGACATCGTTGATCTTCCCTTATTTCAAATGGAGTAGAAACAGTGTAAGGTTATTGAAATAACCCGTCAACTCTCCAGAATTCTAGTTGAGGTGATTGTGTTAAAGTGCACGAGGTGGAAAACTTAGGGTAGAAAATAGCTAGATCTCTGATCTCTAGTTTTGCCCCTTTACACCAGGTTTTCAGAGTTAGGTTAAGGCTCATAATCAATATACACTCAATATTGACGCATGCCTACCTCACCTGACAGGTCCAGCGCGCCTTCTGGCGGCTGCTACTAGTTCCAGGCCATAGAAATTGAATTATCTAAAATCAGGTCGGCGAACCACACCCCTTCTAGATGTAGCGCTGCAGCTTTTTATTTTTAAATGTTTGATGCAATGGTTTGTGTGTTGCAGGTGTACAATGGAGGTATAGACTTCTGGCATGAACATGGGTAAGTGTTGTATATTTCATTCTCACATGGTACATACCTTTTAATAAAGTTGTTTGTTAATTCTTCCGCATTATACTACGCTATTTAAACAAAAGATTGCATACAAGTCTGTTCTGTTTTGTCTCTGAAAGGGAATACACTTTCAGGCAGCTTTCGTTCTTTTAGAAACATTGCTTCCACTGATAAAAACGATTTATTTTGTTGTCAAAGTCACTTTTACGCGTATGCACCGGAGGCGTAATAGTAACGCGTTATATCTCTAGCCAGAAGCACATGGACATTTCCGGGGAAACGGTGCCCATCTAGAGATCAAATGAACAACTAAGTCGTGGCAAAATCAAATACATCGATAGAATCTGGGATGAGATGCTGCTAAATACAAACTGTCCTAAAACTCACGAAAGTTCTAAAAGAATATGTCTCGGGCCCCGTGGCCAAATTCCGGAGTTTGTGTTGAAAGTTTGAAACACTACTCTGAGGCTGTGAGTAACGGTTTTCAGCGACTACATGTGTTCAAATATATACATATGGAATGCAACAGCCAGTCGCTTACTGTCCTTGTGCTAGAAATGCAACTGGAATAAAGTATTTGACTAATTTGTGTAATTTGCATATCTTTGAAGCAAAAGCCTCGAACAGGTCAAATGCATTTGACATTAGGAATAGTCTGACGTAAATCCCAACACCTGACAACCAGGCACTCGAGACTAATCCCAAGGAAATCTTTGTGATTCTAGTTTTTCGAGATGAAAGTTTTTTTCCGGAAAGACCCTCGAGAGTTACACTTGCGGCCTCTTTCCATGGTTTAAACAACTACCCATGGCTGAGCTCCGATGTTCTAAACACTTATTGTGGGGATCAATGCTGTTTGTGGCTTAGCTGGTTAAAATGGATTGTTAATGGTTTCCCGGACTAGTTCGCATGTTCTTACCGCTGAACAATAATTAGGTGTATGTAAACTCCTCTGAAAATATAGTAGAAATTTTTGGGGGAGGGGGAGGTAACTAGATCGATACCTCGTTATATGAGTTGAGTTTTAAGGCATCTGTGCCTACACGCATTGGCATAGCCCTTTCGTGATGTCCTAAAGGAAGCATCTATCTCGACCCCTTTAAGTCTCGTGAATCTTCCGTGAAACAGCCCTGCTGTCGGCAACTCGCCTGATGCGTACGCTGGTGTTGGTACGCGTGTCGTCCGGCGCCCCTGTGCAGTAGTTGGCGGGGTCAGACCGCCCGAGAAGCCCCACTCCGCCGGCTCAGGCCACGTGCGCGGCTCTGCTGCGGCTTCTGTCGCCGCCGGCAGCCGGCCTCCCTTCGGCCCGGCATTGACCTGTCTGCCCTGCTTTCTTCGCCTGTGCTTCTGCGGATACACTGCATTGCTTCGTCCCCGTTGGTTTTCGAGGGTCGGTTCTGTACCGTGAATCGCGCCTTTGGTTTGGAGTGTCTGGACGAGTCTCAGTTATCGCTCGCCTCAGCATTGTCATTCTTCGGTCCTGAGGACAGTTTAGGTGGTGGCCAGGCCATTGTCATATTCGTGTGGTTAAAGACGGAGACATTCGGCTCGTAAGGGGCAGGCGTTCCTGTTTGTGAGGAGCATTTCTCCGGAGTGAGGTGGCCTCCGTGATTGGACTGTGCTCTCTCGCGGCTGAGTGCGTGGGTGAAGTGTGCACCCGGTGGGTGGTGAGGGCGGCTGCGGCTCTGGCATGGATGCGTTGGCCCGCCTGCCGAGTGTAGCCACCGAGCTGCTGCGACGGGCAGTCCGCCGCTGCCGCTGCTTCCTCACACACGGTACGTTTGAGAACCACTGCCGCTGCTTCCTCACACACGGTACGTTTGAGAACCGCGGCCGCTGCTTCCTCACGCACGGTACGTTTGAGAACTGTCGCCGCTGCTTCCTCACACACGGTACGTTTGAGAACCGCGGCCGCTGTTTCCTCACACGTAGTACGTTTGAGAAACACCGCCGATGTGCAAGGTAACGGCACCAGTTCCACAGGGCTGATGAAACGTCCCCCTCCTGCCAGAAAGTCCTTCTGTCCAATGCGGACTACTGTGTGGTAGATTTTTGTCATTATAGATCGTTTGGTAATGTCAGCATTGATTCATAAAACGGGACTGAATTATTTTTTCCTGTGCTTGAGTATGGTGAAAACTTTTAAAGAAAAGACACAACTGTGACGTTTATTTCAGTATTTATTTCTTCATACATTACCGTTTTTGGATTTCAAACAAAAATATATCCTACTGGTTAGTTTACTGAACGAAATGTTAATATTTTTGTAAGAAGCTGTAAGGTTTTCGTTACATCCTGCGGCATTTAGCTCATGTGCATTTCCAGTCAACTATTGATTGAACTTCATCGACTGCTCTTCTATTTTTTCCGAGATGAATGATTGCATCTTAAATACCTGATGGATGAATGTGATGTTTTTATGTGTGATCATCTGTATCTCCTTTATTTTGCTGTTTCACATTTCTGTCTAAACAGCACTAAGAAAATCTATCAGTGGCAACCTTATCGACCATGTTGAACGAAATCCAAATGGATTTTAGGGTCCCCCGACTGTATAGCTCCCCTGACACTTGGTCTGGGAGGACATGGAGCGCATGTGCTATCCCCCACCACACCCATCGCGTTTCTATATCCCCACTGTCTCGTTGGTGCGTCAGGGAAAACCCCTCAAACCCAGTCTTCGTCCCCTGTGATAGAGATTAAGATCTCTTGGGGTCGGATTCAATAGATGCAGCCTGTCTTGCGAAGATAATAATCATCACTGGGTGTTTAGGGACACCCTGTCATAACTATCACGGTGATGGTTAAGCATGGGGCTCCCGAACCTCCTAGGCTGGACGGGTCTGCCCGTGAGGGGAGGAACACTTCTTAGCAGGCGTTGTGTAGAAAAAAACACGGTTGAAGAATACTGGATGGTAAGATTCTGTCCTTTTTAAGGTGTCAGTCTATCCGGGACTCCAAACTCCGCCCCTATTCAGTTCTAACTCTGAACCTCCGGGTTAAAACTTTGACGCATTATCCGCTGAGCTGCCGGGCCCTAAGATTCACTCTAACTGGTAGTGGTCAATCTCGACGGGGTATTTCGTTCCAGACGAAGCATGAGCCAAATCGGAAGATCGGACCTGATGGGCGCTGGGCGCTCCGCATCGTGCCGCGTGGCACACTCTTCGAAGGCAAAGGGAGCTTTATTTCAACCGTGTGCAAGCTTGGCTGCAGTATGTCACGGTGACTTGTTGGCGTGTTTCAGCAAGTTTCAGTTTCAGCAAGCGAGAAAGGTTTTTGCTTTATTTTGCCTTCTTTTGTTTCAGCTAATATGTTCCTGAGCACGCTGAGCCCGAAGTTCTACGTGGCCCTCACCGGAACCTCGTCGCTCATTTCTGGACTGATTCTGGTATGCCCTCAAAGGAGTACCGTTGTTCGCAGTCAATCCACTGTTGTACTCGTGTCTCACCAGGCCACTTCTAGATGCTTACATATGTTTATAAAGCCGAATTGTCTCGTATTACTGACTAGTAAGTTTTGTCATATGTATTGCTCTTCACCTCAGGCCATGGTCTACGACTGACGGGTCTCCCGGCTGTTTGCGTGTGTCGCAGATATTCGAGTGGTGGTATTTCCGCAAGTACGGCACCTCCTTCATAGAGCAGGTGTCCCTGCAGCATCTGAGCCCGTGGCTGGGCGGCGGCGATGTGGCGGCCGACTCCGCCGCCGCCGCCAACGGCTCCGACACCTCCGACAACGGCAGCAGTAACGGCGACGGACCACCCCAAACCACCGGTAACCAGAGTGGCGGGCCTCCCCAAACTAGTGGGCCGCCCCAGAATACCGCTAACCAGGCTGGCGGGCCGCCCCAGACTAGCGGTAACCAGGCTGGCGGGCCGCCCCAGACTACCGGTAACCAGGCTGGTGAGCCGCCCCAGACTAGTAACCAGGCTGGCGGGCCGCCCCAGACTACCGGTAACCAGGCTGGCGGGCCGCCCCAGACTACCGGTAACCAGGCTGGTGAGCCGCCCCAGACTAGTAACCAGGCTGGCGGGCCGCCCCAGACTACCGGTAACCAGGTTGGTGGGCCGCCCCAGACTAGCGGTAACCAGGCTGGCGGGCCGTTTGCTGGTGGCATAGAGCGTTAGAAGTCCAAAACCATTATCGAAGTGATGCTGATTCGAATTGGTGACAGCTTTGGCGACAGATAATTAATCATGGGCTGTCACCGAGGAGTTCCCGAACACGAAAAATATCAGCTCGTGGTCAAAACACTGGTTGCTACGAGATGAATATTTACGAACCAATTGAATTGAGCACTGAGTACTAGTAAAAACCCGTTGAATCTAGTTAGGATGCGGTTGTCAGGCTAATCCCGAAACTAAAGGCTCGAGGTTGGCACAATTACCGTCTTGTTGACGGTAAACGATCCTAAGCAATTATGTGTCCCAAAAAATTGTATACTTCAGGAACTAGGGTTGCTTTGAGGCTTGGTTCGCAGAATTTTAAGGTGTATAGCTTGCGATTACCGTATTATCAATCAAGCTGGCTTTCATTCATCACTAAATTCGCGTTACACGAATCATTCTCCGGTGGTAATGCATGGGTTAACGTTGAAGGACTGAAGACATAACGTGACATGAACGCGAGTCAACTGAAGACATACTGTAGATATCCATGGAGTTTCCAGCGTTATTGCTGTACATCTGTGACTGCAACCGGTTTCAAACACGGCGTAGTTAAACTCTGAATGCGCAGTTACCTTCCCTTTGCGCCGAAAGATAATGCCTGGTTAGTACGGAATCCGTAATTTTTCCGTCATCCGCAAACTAGACGTCAAAATACACTGCGGCTACATTGTGGGGCAAAAGTTGGGGAATTGTTTTGTGAGTCGGGAACTGGTGAGTCGGACCTTCGTCAACAATGTGATCTCGCCAAAGCATATTTACCCTTTACCAAAAAGAAGAAGCAGTAGACGATGTTATCGTTGAACAAAAATGTGACCGGGACTTTGATCAGCTTCTTTCGCTTGGATTGGTTTGCACTGGCCGTTTCAAGAATACTGACGTGCTTCGTGTATGTTGTTGAAGCTGTTTTTGCGTTTATATGCGTTCAGCTTTTTGGTGCTGTTTTCCATTCATCTTTTTTGGCTTCTTCCTATTGTTGCCAATAAATATCAGGGCTACGCATCCAAATCTCGTTTCGGAATGTTTTTGGAATTATATTTGAACAAAACGGCTTCCTACTATGGAGAGCAAAGTTGTGCTGCTGGTGGAGAGACTGGGTGCGATATAGCATGGCCAGCGGCAAATGCCATGGACACCAACTCTCATTACAGCCATGACCAGCTACATCCAGTTTCTACGTCCCTGGGCCGGGTACGGATACGGCTGCTGAAACGGTGCTGCGTTGCGCAGATAAGCGAGTTTCCTGTGCCCTGTCCAAATCGTGCGACCAATGAATGGACATCAGTGCCTCTGAGATGTCGGCGCGAGGGTGCAGTGTGGCCTGTTTGCTACTTCTGTCTGGCTCAATATTTCTCCCGCCTTTGGATTTACACGGGCTTATGGCTCGAAAAACCACGTCGGAATATGAATTGTGCGTCTTTGTGCGACGCTTACGGAACACCATCCTGTTAAGTGTTAGGCGGGGTTTCTGTCGTTCCTCCACCGTTCTCTAACCCTGGCGTGCCTTTTCCAGTGGTAACACCTGAATTCCGCCTGCTGCAGAGTGTAAGATGTGGAGGAACCCTCTGAACCTGTTCCGAGGCGCCGAGTACCAACGCTTCCAAACGGCGCGACAGCGTGAGCCCCTGACCTACTACGACATGAACCTCTCCGCCCAGGACCACCAGACCTTCTTCACCTGCGACGCAGACGCCGGCAAGCCCGAATACGAGAGTAAGTGCTCAATAGGCTGCCAGCTCTGTAGCCCTGTGGGGTTGGTTCGGAACCTTTGCAGTAAATCAGAGATCTGATATTAGGTGTACCGCAAACTCTAGTGTGCTTTGGGGCGAGCGTGCGGGGATGATGCCGCGTGTTTTCGAGCCTGGGAAGACGGGTGGAGTGGACGCACTGACGGTCAACCTCTATTGTCTGTATTTTCGGTTGGTTAAATAGGGCAGTGCAATGCCTTTCTCGGATAAAGCACGGCCGCAGCCGCGTGAAAATAACAGAAAGGAATACTTTCGTCCTTCACTTAAGCATTTTCAACGAAATGCCTAGCCAAAACTGGGAGGGCTCGCTACCCCCCCCCGCACTGTCCGAGAGTGGTGTTCTCTCCTAGTGGCGATGCCCATAGCCAAAACTGGGGAGGGCTCGCCCCCCCACTGTTGAGCGGTGCTTCTCCTGGCGGCGATGCTCATAGCCAAACGGGGAGGGCTCGCCCCCCACTGTCCGGGTGATGCCCTCTCCTGGCGGTGATGCCCATAGCCAAAACGGGGAGGGCTCCTCCCCCCACTGCCCGAGAGCGGTGCCCATACGAGTGTCATATTTAGTCACATGGCTTGCCTTTTCGAAGTGAATGACCTTCCAGTTTTTAAGTGTTCTTTCCCCGTATTGTCGACGAACCCTGTCTTTGCTGATTGATGAGTAACTTTTTAAGACCACAAAACCGTTCCAATTTTGCTGGAGCATGCTCATTCCAAACCGCGCACCACCTGGGATACCATTTTCATGACAGCAGGTTGTGCCTAAGTTGCTGCTTACGCGCCACGGAGATGGATGCTTATACCCTTACAAATGTCAGGTGTATATTATTCGGCTGCTCGCTCCCCGCCTGAAATTGGAGCAGTGTTACTATGTACGGTGCGTTTACAGTACACTCGCACGTTGCTGCATTTCACCGGTACGTGTCTGCAATAGACTTACACGTGTCTGCAATAGACCATTGCATGTCTGCAGTAGACTGGCGCGTGTCTGCAATAGACTGGAGGACTGTGTCTGCAGTAGACTGGAGGACTGTGTCCGCAGTAGACTGGAGGACTGCGTATTCTGTAGACTGGAGGACTGTGTCCGCAGTAGACTGGAGGAATGTGTCCGCAGTAGACTGGAGGTCTGTGTCCGCAGTAGACTGGAGGACTGTGTCTGTCTGCAGTAGACTGGAGGACTGTGTCTGTAGTAGACTGGAGGACTGTGTCCGCAGTAGACTGGAGGACTGTGTCCGCAGTAGACTGGAGGAATGTGTCCGCAGTAGACTGGAGGTCTGTGTCCGCAGTAGACTGGAGGACTGTGTCTGTCTGCAGTAGACTGGAGGACTGTGTCTGTAGTAGACTGGACGACTGTGTCCGCAGTAGACTGGAGGACTGTGTCCGCAGTAGACTGGAGGACTGTGTCCGCAGTAGACTGGAGGACTGTGTCTGTCTGCAGTAGACTGGAGGAATGTGTCCGCAGTAGACTGGAGGTCTGTGTCCGCAGTAGACTGGAGGTCTGTGTCCGCAGTAGACTGGAGGACTGTGTCTGTCTGCAGTAGACTGGAGGACTGTGTCCGCAGTAGACTGGAGGACTGTGTCTGTCCGCAGTAGACTGGAGGACTGTGTTTGCAGTAGACTGGAGGAATGTGTCCGCAGTAGACTGGAGGTCTGTGTCCGCAGTAGACTGGAGGACTGTGTCTGTCCGCAGTAGACTGGAGGACTGTGTTTGCAGTAGACTGGAGGAATGTGTCCGCAGTAGACTGGAGGTCTGTGTCCGCAGTAGACTGGAGGTCTGTGTCCGCAGTAGACTGGAGGACTGTGTCTGTCTGCAGTAGACTGGAGGACTGTGTCTGCAGTAGACTGGAGGACTGTGTCTGTAGTGGACTGGAGGACTGTGTCTGTAGTAGACTGGAGGACTGTGTCTGCAGTAGACTGGAGGACTGTGTCTGTAGTAGACTGGAGGACTGTGTCTGTCTGCAGTAGACTGGAGGACTGTGTCCGCAGTAGACTGGAGGACTGTGTCTGCAGTAGACTGGAGGACTGTGTCTGCAGTAGACTGGAGGACTGTGTCTGCAGTAGACTGGAGGACTGTGTCTGTAGTAGACTGGAGGACTGTGTCCGCAGTAGACTGGAGGACTGTGTCTGTCTGCAGTAGACTGGAGGTCTGTGTCCGCCGGCAGTCATGCAGACGGCGTGGAGGGAGCGGGAGCCGGCGGCGCGCATCCGCCTGGCGCGCTCTGCGCTGGAGGTGAGCGCCGACTGTGCTGCCGCCTACATCCTGCTGGCCGAGGAGGAGTCCACCACCATCACACAGGTACGGCGGTGCGGTGTCAACACATCCCCGGGCGACCCCTGGTCTGTGCATCCATCAGTGACGCTGCAAACTCTAGGACACGGTCTGAGGTGTTGATTGCGCTACGATTTCCTCCACTCACAATGTTTGCATCGTCTCCTGGAAACTGATCCCTGGTGTTTCTATGGAATCACCGGAAACGCTCGGGTAGAATACGCTCAAGAATGGTTGGATGTGCAATGCTAAATCGTGATCAGGGATTTTGCAAGTTGTACAATTCTTAAAAGTTTGTATTTTTGTTAATGGATGAACTTTGTAAAGTTGGAAATCTTTGTTGTTTTGCATGGACAGCTTGTTTAAGTTTTGTATTTCATTTTTTACCTTCTTTGTCATGCTTAAGTTTTGGACATTTTCAGCAGATGCTGTTTTCTACCTAGCATTGTGTGTGACATAATGACAGTTATTTCAGCTATGGGCCGGGCATCCTAGTGTCGTGTTGGTCACGTACCGGACCGTACTGCCGCCAGGTGGAGCGGACGCTGCGACACGCGCTGCAGCTGGCAGAGGCTAGTGTGGTGTTAGTCACGTGCCGGGCCGTGCTGCCGCCAGGTGGAGCGGACGCTGCGACACGCGCTGCAGCTGGCAGAGGCTAGTGTCGTGTTGGTGACGTGCCGGGCCGTACTGCCGCCAGGTGGAGCGGACGCTGCGACCCGCGCTGCAGCTGGCAGAGGCTAGTGTGGTGTTAGTCACGTGCCGGGCCGTACTGCCGCCAGGTGGAGCGGACGCTGCGACACGCGCTGCAGCTGGCAGAGGCTAGTGTCGTGTTGGTGACGTGCCGGCCGTACTGCCGCCAGGTGGAGCGGACGCTGCGACACGCGCTGCAGCTGGCAGAGGGTAGTGTCGTGTTGGTCACGTGGTGAGTCGTACTGCCGCCAGGTGGAGCGGACGCTGCGACACGCGCTACAGCTGGCAGAGGCTAGTGTCTTGTTGGTCACGTGGTGGGTCGTACTGCCGCCAGGTGGAGCGGACGCTGCGACACGCGCTGCAGCTGGCAGAGGCTAGTGTCGTGTTGGTGACGTGCCGGCCGTACTGCCGCCAGGTGGAGCGGACGCTGCGACACGCGCTGCAGCTGGCAGAGGGTAGTGTTGTGTTGGTCACGTGGTGGGTCGTACTGCCGCCAGGTGGAGCGGACGCTGCGACACGCGCTGCAGCTGGCAGAGGCTAGTGTCGTGTTGGTGACGTGCCGGCCGTACTGCCGCCAGGTGGAGCGGACGCTGCGACACGCGCTGCAGCTGGCAGAGGGTAGTGTTGTGTTGGTCACGTGGTGGGTCGTACTGCCGCCAGGTGGAGCGGACGCTGCGACACGCGCTGCAGCTGGCAGAGGCTAGTGTCGTGTTGGTGACGTGCCGGGCCGTACTGCCGCCAGGTGGAGCGGACGCTGCGACACGCGCTGCAGCTGGCAGAGGGTAGTGTCGTGTTGGTCACGTGGTGGGTCGTACTGCCGCCAGGTGGAGCGGACGCTGCGACACGCGCTGCAGCTGGCAGAGGGTAGTGTCGTGTTGGTCACGTGGTGGGTCGTACTGCCGCCAGGTGGAGCGGACGCTGCGACACGCGCTGCAGCTGGCAGAGGCCAACTCCAGGAAAACGGTGATGTACCGGGACTCCAGCTCGCCACAGGAGACGCTGCACAGTAAGCACCCCAGCACCACCTCCTCCTACAGCCCCAGCTGGTAAAGGCCGGATAACAGTGACTCTGATAGGATACGTTCTTTGGGATATATATTTATAGTCCGTTTTCTGAATGCAATAGGATGATTCTCATAATTTGGGAATAGAAGTCACTCTTTGTATGCATGATGATAGAAGTCAAGAGGTAGAATCTTCAATTTCACTTGATTTTACACGCTGTGCGCCTTTCATGTCCATGTTCTCACTTGATGTTGTCTAACAGACAGGTGATTGAATGACCAGGAATTCACTTGCGTAGGATTGTAAATATATGTCTAATAATATCTGAGAGGTGTTAAGCGAGGCACCAAGTGCCAAGGTCTTAAAGTACGGCGTGGTCAGCTGTTTTCCTGTTGAGATGATTTCTGGGGAGTCAGATTACTTCGTGCTCGGGGAATCCGAGTTAGTGCTCATGAAGGAGTGTGTGTATGTACGGTGGTGACCATTGCCAAAGTATCGATTTGCCCTGGCGTTTTAGAACTCGTTTTGGGTAGTGTCCCACAAAAATTACCTTGCAAAGGAAAACAGGGTAAGCAATGAGAGATACCTTCTTTCCTTTGCGCGGCAGAAATGCTCCATAGTGCGGTGTGACTGATCCTTTGCTTGGGATAACCGGTCACGATGTCATCTCAGAAAATCTTGTGGCAATTTACTGGGGCATCTTTGGTGTGCGGCTTTGCTCCTGAGTTATGGCCACGTGTTATTTGGGAAGCAAAACTGTCAATTGGATTATGGAGATGCGCTGGCTTGTGCCTGCGCTGTATTTTAGGGATTGGAACATATTCTGTATTGGTTCGGATGAGGCTCGGAGTAAGCTGCTCGATTAGAAGCTGCTGGTGTGACTGGGAGGCTGAGAAGTGGGCCTGGCAATGTTTCAGGGCGGGACACGAACGTGTTGATCTACGTGAAGCGCCGCCTCGCCATGTGCCTGCGCCGGCTGGGCCGTCTCAAGGAGAGCATCAAAATGTTCCGCGATGTGAGTGCCGATGGAGAAATATTCCAACTCCTGCGGAGAGGATATCAGCTGAAATGCAGAAAACACTAAGCCGACATACGTTTCGTGATATGCATTCAGAGTGTCAATTATGTATTGTTATACAAGTGATTCAGACTACCAGTTGGTCCGTTGTGGGCAAGCTCGTGTAAAGGTCCCGTCCGCCGCTGTTGTTCAGTTCTGTGACCTCTCCGTCCGTGTCCTCGATTACCCGGCAGCTGCTCAAGGAGTCGCCGCCCTGGATGAGCGCGCTCAACATGCACGAGAACCTGCTGGAGGCGCTGTTGGAGGCGCAGTTGTACGTGGACGCGCAGGCAGTGCTGGCGCGTTACGACGACATCAGCCTGCCGAAGTCTGCCACGATCTGCTACACGGCGGCGCTGCTGAAGGCGCGGGCGGTCGCCGACAGGTGAGCTGCCGCCGCCCTGTGTGCGAGAGATGAGGAAGATGATGATTCCGGCCGTCGGCTGTCGTCATGGGGTGCCTTGCTAGAGTCGAGGTTCTGTGTGTGTGAGAGTCGTGGTTATCCCTGTATGGTGCGGTGTGATGTGTAATACAGATCATTGGTCTTACCGGGAAATCGATGGTGTGGTTGGTGTGATATGGGGCGGTTTGAAATGCCACATGCCCTGTGACGCACCACTATTTGGAGATGTTGTCAGGGACCGTGGATGTGCTGTATGTTGAGCTCTGTCTTGCAGGTTCTCCCCGGACATGGCGACCAAGCGAGGACTGACCTCCGCCGAGCTGGCCGCCGTCGAGGCCATTCACCGCGCCGTCGAGTTTAACCCGCACGTGCCAAAGGTGGGTCTGGTCTGGAGCCGCACGTGGTTCGCCCTCCCTAGCCAAACCTGGACCAAGTCTGACACAGGACGAAGCTGATTACACCGATTGACTGCGATGAAACTCGATTATTACAGAAGCCAAATTCTGCTCACATGCGTGCACAGGACTTGGTGGAAACAAACAACTTGGTACGCTAGTTTGGTATTCGAATCTCCCTTTCGTACAAAGCCACGCCCAGTGCAGGACTGGTGTAATGTAGTTCGGGACTCCGCCATCTACTGTGCGCACAGATCATGATGATCAGACCCTATGCGCTCATTGAGGTCAAACTGCTGATCTGATCCTGTATGCGCACTGAGATCGCACTGCTGATCTGACCCTAAGTGCGCACTGGGTCAGACTGCTGATCTGGCCCCATGTGCACACTCGGATCAGACTGCTGATCTGATCCTGTATGCGCTCTGAGATCACACTGCTGATCTGACTTAAGTGCACTGGGTCAGACTGCTGATCTGACCCCATGTGCACACTCGGATCAGACTGCTGATCTGATCCTGATGTGCACTGAGATCACACTGCTGATCTGACCCCATGTGCCCACAGATCAGACTGCTGATCTGACCTGAGCACCAAGGTTAGACTGCTGGTCTGATCCTATGTGTGCACTGAGGTCAGACTGCTGTGTAGGGATTGTGTGTGCCATGGCGCGGAGCACAAATCGGTGCATGTGTGCCCATTCTCGCGCCGGCAAGATGTAAGGGCGGTAGTCTTCCAGTGGCATAATCCCGATTTAGCCAGTGGTAATGGTGTGTAGTTATCACTTATACGCCGTTTTTGGGTGCCTAAATGCGTAAAAACACTATTCCAGGTCGGAAAAGTCATGCTTCTACCAGTCCTCCTTGAAGTTTGTTTCGAGTAGCAATGCCCCTCACTGCTAAGTTGCTCTCGCTGACGCCGCTCCTCAGCAGCCTGTTTGGCCCACCATGCGCTGATGCTGCTTCTGTCCGGCAGTACCTGCTGGAGATGAAGCCTTTGATCCTGCCCACTGAGCACATCCTGAAGCGAGGCGACAGCGAGGCCATCGCCTACGCCTTCTTCCACCTGCCGCACTGGAAGCGGGTGGACGGCGCGCTGGCACTGCTGCACGCCACCTGGGAGGGCACCTTCCGGATGATTCCCTATCCGCTGGAGAAGGGCCACCTCTTCTTCCCCTACCCCAACAGCACCGAGTTCGCCGACCGTGAACTGCTGCCGGGTGAGTCGCCACTGTGGAGTTGGAGAGTGCTGCGAGGCTTCAGCATCCTCGGCTCTGTGTGCGGATAATTCTTATGCAACGGTGTGTCCTTATCTATAGACAATTTATGGTTGTTTTACATGCCATGTTTTTTCCTGATGCACTTTCTGGGTTTGTGTAAACGCATATCTGTGCGTGTCTTGTGACTTTCACGCACCCGTGGTCTGCCGTGAAGCGTTCCACGAGGTCAGCGTCTACCCGAGGAAGGAGGTGCCGTTCTTCATCCTGTTCACGGGCGCGCTGTGCTCGTGCACGGCCATCCTGGCGCTGCTCACGCACCAGTACCCCGAGCCCATGGGCATCGTGGCCAAAACGGTCAGTCATGGCTCCAGACGGCGTGAGACCGCCGTCGTGCGTCCGGCCCTCGCCGTACAGACTTAATGCGACTGCGTGCACGCTTGCCGGTAATGTCAGAATGTCTGGGAAAGACGTCTGCTCTCGTCGTGTATTTTATTCAACCGGTGGCGTAAATGGTCAAAGGGAATAAAATTGATTACTTTTAACTTCTCAGATCTGTATTTTGTAATTACGGCCTGTTTTTATTTGTCTTCGCCAGATTCTGACGTGGTCCTACATGCCAATTCAGTATATCCTGGACAAACTGGAGGCCATTCTGCCCTCCAACATCCTCCACCAGTTGTCGCGCGTCTGAGAAACCGCTTCCCGTCCGGTTCTCGCCCCGACCGCCGCTCCTCACAACCTTGCCGCCCGCTCTGCTGGGTGGCAGAGGCCTCCCTCGGCAGCAACAAGCACGTGGTCTGAGCACCGTGGCACTCTCGTCGGCGGCCTTCCGTTACCAACCAGCGCCCGCTCGCCAGTGCAGCGGACGGGAGCCGGGTGCAGCGGATGGCTGTCTTGGTGCACAGCGCGGTCAGCTGGTGATCTGGCCCAGCCTGGCGACCCGGCCGCTCTGTTGCTGTTCGCGTGCTCTCCTGTTGTTTTAGGGGTGGTGTTTTTCACTTCGTAGTTCGGCTTTCTTCGGCTGTGCCATTCTGCGCGTGCAGCTGGATATCTCAGAGAGTGATACGGTGTAGTCTTGTGTTCCCGGTGTTGCACAAAGACTGTTGGGTCTCTCACCAATTGTCGACATGGCCTCTCAACTGCGTGCTGCCCTCCCCACGTGGCTCGCGCTGTGTAAATATTCTGAATATTAAATGTGTGCATTGACCAATGCGGAGATGACACTTTTTAGCTTCTTTACCTCTGGATCGGCTTTCTTCTTCTTTTGGTGTGGAGCCAAGTGCTGAGCTTCAACTCTTTAGTCACTTTTTGCCAATAAAGAAACACCCGTTCTGCATACTGCGCGTGATCTTTGTTGTTAGAATTGCGTTTTTAGATAGTATGGAGTATCATTAGATGGTGTTGCTGCTTTTTTGGTACTGTACTTTGTCCTGTAACGTGGGCACAATTTTGACGTACCGGGGCGTTGATGTTTTCTGTGGTAGGTGTGTGAAGCGTTTTCGCTGCTGGTACAATAAATGGATATATGAAGCATTATGATGGTTTCGCGCGCTGGATATTCGTGATTCGGTCACCGCGGTGCTTTACTCACGCTGGGGCCCGCCCCCGGTCGTGGGTTCGGAGCCGGGACTTCACCATATCCAAACACCCCGCCTCAATGTCGGCTTTCGTAGGAGCTACCAGAAAAAGTGTGAATGGCGCTAAGGTATAGCTTTATTTTAAAAAAAAAAAAGGCGGTGCGCTTAGGATAACAGGCGGTGCCTGCCCAAGGTGGGGCGTCTGTGAGTGGGTACGCGTTTCCTTACCTCCTGGTGTCAACCCTGGTGAAGCCAAAAGATAGTTATCTACTCACGCCAGTCGCTGCATGCACACTGCGCACTGCTCAGCCCTGCTGAGGAGAGGCAAAGGTATCCCAGTGGTTCAGCTGTATGGAAGTGCACGCCGTCGGCAGTAAGTGCTGTCGGCAGGGCTGTACAGCCACTCGGAGTCGACAGTTTTGGCCGGGTTCGGAGTCTATGAAATTGTAGCCGACTCCGGGCTTATTCATCCTAATGGCAAATATTGTACGGAGCTATATACCAAGCCGATGGCAGCTCCAATAATCCTCCCCTACAATTCGGCTCAATCCATTCAAACAAAAAAGTCAATTCTGTATTCCCAGCTACTCCGAGCTAAAAGGGTTGGATCAGACAAAGAAGCTAAAAAACGTGGTCTGCTCAAATTTGAAAATATCTTTAACACGCGCATTGACGGGGGCGGGTACCCGCCCCCCTCGGGTTTTTCGGAGACAGCAGAAAAACGGCGGCGCGCAGCGCCGCCGTACTTGGTATACCTTTTCCCTCATCATTTTTGCAACTTATGTGAAAATTTTAAGGATAGGTCATCTCAGGTCAGGTCACTAGTACAGGTCAAGTGACCCGACCTCAAAAAAGTTTAAGATAGCATAAGTCGGAACAGGGTGAACTTATCCTATTGAAACTCATATCACATAATAGGCTCACCGAGTTCTCTAAAATATGTTCCGGTATTTTTGATATCGATGACCTAAGGTCAGGTACGAAGCATGACCTCTCCATTGGTAATACATGGGAAATATGGTTTTCACTGAATAACTCAGTAACAGATGGTGATAGAGCTTTTATTTTAGCTTCATTAGACTCGCCTTGGCTTTGCGGTTCTAATGATATGCATTTTATATAATTTGACCCTGACCTGACCTCAGGTCAGGTCAAATCTTTGATTTGACCTAGCAAGGTCAAATCATATATCATTCGATTCGGCTTGCTGCGAGGATTCATACAGTTCAACTCGTTTTGCTCTATCTTTACTTGTTCAGATGAAATGGCCGAAAAACTTAATTTACATGTTATCCCTATGACGGCATGTGACGGCATGTTTTTGACCTCTGGTGACCTTAAATATGACCTGACAAAAAAATGGTCCAAATATTTTTGATGGAGAAGCGGATGGGCTACCCAACGCCTTTTACAGTTTTTGCTACCTACCGTGGTTCTCGAGATCTTAGGGGTGGCGGGTACCCGCCCCCCTCGTCAATCCGAAGGTAGCTCAGACCCCCGTCAATGCGCGTGTTAAAATGAACGGGTATCCTAACAATTTGATCCAGCGAACTAAAACCAGACTGTTCCGAGAGAACATTACGAAGCTAACCCGTCCAAAAAACAGAAGAACGCACTTACATTAGGCTACCCTTCATAGACGATCAGCTTTCCCATAAAGTATCCCATGCCGTCAAAACTTCAAAACTACCGTTCCAGATCACATGATTAAGCGGGAAAACGTTAGCTAACAAAATCACTAGATCGGCCCTAGACCCACCTCCATGTCCCGCCGGCAACAGACGCTGCTTCTGCTGCATGGCGGGACTGGAAGGTGGATGCCACCAGCGGAACTCCGTTTATGAAATTACCTGTCAACTCTGCTCCAAAATTTACATTGGTGAAAGTAATCGTATGATCAGAGAAAGATACATGGAACATCTCAGAGACCCAAGAAACAAAACAAAAAATACACCCTTCGGCGAACAATTTTAAAAACGAGCATCCTCAAATTACTAATATAGACCACACTAAACTAAATATCAAAATTCTTAGACTCTGCAAAGATGTTGCAGAGGTTAAAATCAGCGAATCTATAGAAATTCGGAAAAATAAACCCCAGCTAAACATAATGTCATCCTCCTAGACCCTCCTAAAGCCCATGCAATACCAATAGTCATCATCATATAGGACTCTTCATGTATCTAGGTAGGTTTCAAAATAGGCGACTTGTATGAATTGTAACTGTTGCTGTGTGTTGAAATGTTTGTGAGCTGTTTATATCTAGAAATGACTGTACGGATAATGTGATAATAATGCGAATGCTTCTATATATATATATATATATATATATATATATATATATATATATATATATATATATATATATATATATATATATATATAAGTTACATGATGTTTCGATTAAAACTAAATTTATAAAAACATTATTAATAAACGCGTTTCTATTACTTATAGTAGCAGACAATGCTGTATTACACTAATACATTGTGTACATTTAATATTATGTAATACATTTTATAAGAAATATGTATTACTGTAATAAAATGTATTGTGTGCATACTGATGAAGTGAATACGAAAGCGTTTATGTGGTGAATATAATGTTTTATAAATTTAGTTTTAATTGCTAAAATCATTGTAACTTATATTTGTCACTATGAACACAACATATATATGTTATATATATATATATATATATATATATATATATATATATATATATATATATATATATATATATATATATATATACATAAGCTCGGAATGGAAATGTACAAGATATAGGAGGAAATGAAAGTGTATTAGGCAACCACGCGTGTGTATCATAATTCTAAATTTTGAAATGTTGTAAAAATTCTGCTACCTTTCCACTCGCCGTCGTGATCATGCCCCATGGGCAAAATATATTGACCTTTAATTTTTGAACAAGTTTTTAATTAATATGAGCATCAGGCTGTTCTTCCTCATTTATATATCCATCATCATGCTCAAAATAGCTCTCCAAGACATCAATTGACTTCAGCTTTGTTTTCTTTTTGGGGGCGGGAGTAATTAGTATAGGCCTTTCACTTAAAAGGGGGCATCATACCGTGAAGGCTGGGAAGCACTATTGTAGAGGAAGTAGAAGAAAAAGACACTTAATTTTTTGTTCTTTATTCTGTTACTCTATTAAAATGTAAGTTTATCTGGCTGCAGTGAGAGCCATAGTCGGATTCAGAGTCGATGTTCTTAGGCCAGAGTCAGGTCGACTCCGATAAAACCATGTCGACTCCGCAGCCCTGTGTCGACAGCACGTGCCCACGACTACCACCTGCTGCCCAATTTCACCGTTTTGACGGCAGTCATCGATAAGAATGCGGCGGCTGGGTTAGCGTCTACCCGGCACGTGTCCTATCTCTGGCCCCGATCCCGCCGCCGTGACCTGTACTCAGCCAGCCATGGCTGGACCCTCAATCCATCGCCTTTCCCCGTGTATACAGTCACCTGCCCCCCAGCGGCGGCGGTTTCGTGTGACGAATATATCAGAGAGCGGCTCCAGAATTGCTGAGGGGAAGTTCTTAGGTTTACTGCTAGGGGTAGGAGTTTAATGTTTTCGTAGATATCATATTTAGTCGCAAGTCAGTGTTTCTGCGGGAGCCAGTTATCCTAGCTTACTACATCTGCAGGTGTTAGCATTTTTGTTGCTTATTTTCTAAATCCCCAGCGAAATAGTCTGGGTTTTAACTGGGTTGGAATATTTCGCAGATTAGTTCATTTTCAAACGTTGATAAGTTTTGAAGTGGTGCGGCGAGGAGCATGATGATAAGTTGATAAGATGTTCCCTGGCCTGTCCCCTCGAATCCGGAAATGTAAAAAACACTGAAGATTATATATTCGGGCACAGCCCTTCATCAGAATCATGGAGTAAATATCAATAATTCTCAGTCATATTGTAGCCAGACCTCGAATTGAGCTTCACACAAGTGCCTTTTTTTAGAATGAATCGTTAAAAAAGATTGGATGTCGTGACAACAACGATCTTGGTACCTATAACCTAAGAGCAATGCCGATAATACGACAAAACCTAGACCCGTATTTGTGGGACAGACTTTTCTATTATTTCAGCCAAACACTAGCTTTTCATTAACAATGAAAAACTCGCTGAAGTATCTTGATCGGTTATTTGAATATTTCTGTTCTTATTTACTTTTTTTCGTTGACCGCAGGTAAAATGCTAACAATAACTACCTATTTAGCACTAGTAGAAGTAATACTAGATCGGTGTTAAGACTGCAAGCCTTCCCCTTTAATTCAGCATGATGCTATATTTTTTACTATAAAAGCCTCCCTCGAATTATTTAGTTAAGATTGTACATAGTGGTCAGGGTCAACTTATCCCTAAACTCAATCCATTGCATAATATTAGTTAATATGGTTTGTAATTGATAAACCCTTTTTCACAGCCTGCACCTCTGGCCCAACGTTAAGCGTCGAATGAGTATACGCCTGGCAGCAAAAAAACATAAATTTTTATATTATACTTATTCAACAACCCTTCCCCATAGTATGTACCTCTTAAACAAATACATCTCTTATAGCTAGTTAATGTGATCAATCATTGGTAAATACTTTTCCTCAGCCTGTACCTCTGGCCCAACGTTAAGCGTCGAATGAGTATACGTCTAGCTGCAGAAAAGTATTATCAATAATTATTTTGCATATTTCATTTCAAAACCCCAACCCCAGTATGTACCCCTAAAATCAAACCATCTCTTTGCGCTAGTTAATCTGATCAATCATTAATAAACCCGTTTCCCCAGCCTGTACCTCTGGCCCAACGTTAAGCGTTGAAGGAGTATACATCTGGCTGCAGAAAAGCATCATCAATGATAAATTACCTAAAAAAACAATACCTGAGCCCTACCTGTGACCTGAGTCCATCACTTCTGACTAGTTAAACTAGATCATAGACCTTTTCTCCAGTCTGTTAATCGGGCCCAAAGTTCAATGTCAAATGCATATACGTCTAGCATCAATAACACTATCAATAATATATGGATGTCCTACCCCAGAACACATTCTTACGCTGGTCCCTCCCTCACCTCTTAAGCTACTGCTGTTAAATGATAGCCTATCTTAGACCCGCATAATAGGCCAGGAAGTTCCTTGTACGTTAAGGCTGGGATGAAGATCCTGAATGGTTATGGATTCGGCTATCCTTCTATCTGGATGATCACGTGTCCGATGAACTACTTTTTAGCTCAAGTATTGATATTTACTCCATGATTCTGATGAAGGGCTGTGCCCGAATATATAATTTTTGGTGTTTTTTATATTTCCCGGATTCGAGGGGACAGGCCAGGGAACATCTTATCAACTTGGTTTCATTTTCTGTCAACTCCAAATATCGACGCTGCTGTAGAAAATTGTCCCTTTATTTGATGATGATTATTGACTGAAATGTTTTCTCTTGCCTAAGCACCGACTCTTTTAGCTCCCTTTTTATCCGTAGCCGCACTGTTGCTAGTCTCCGTGTGTTACTGGCCGGCGACATCAGACGCGTGTATCTGTAAGCTCATTGCGTATCGGAGCCGAAATGCACGCTGAGTTATGAGAAGGGGGACGGGTGAATAGAGGGGATGGAAAGGATGTGATCAGTGTTGTGAACGGTTGTGGTGTCATTAGCGATGTTTTGGTTCTTACTAGCGCTTCACAATTGCATGTTGGGCTGCAGCTACCGTTGCATTAGTTGGGGTGTCTGCATAGAAATAGTCTTCGTGTGTTTTTCATTACAGCTGTAGTTTATATATAAGGGCGGCGAAAGCGGGGACAGGACGGGTGAATGCGTCTCCCGCCACTTACGAATCAGGAGAACGCTTCCCCAAAAATTTTCGGACTACCTAGGTTTTTTGCATTTAACCCTCGCCCCACCGGGGGGGCCATCGATGGCCCCCCTAAGGTTTTTCCGGGATAGCAGAAAAACGACGAGGCGCAGCACCGCGGTTGAGGGCTCTACCTCTCACTGCATCATTTTCCCATCATCCCTGAAATTTTTTACCCCGGGTCACCCAAGGTCAGGTCACCAGACGAGGTCAACCAAGGTCACCTCACTTCACCTTTAGAGCTCTGTAAGAGCTACATTTCAAAGTCGATCGATTTGAAACTTCCTACACTTCATGAACCCTCCAGGGTCTACAAGGTGTATATCCGGGATTTTTCGATTTCGTGCCCTGAGGTCAGGTCACGAGGCGACCTCTCCCATTGGAAAAGCATGGGGAAAAGCTATTTCATGATATAAAAGCCACAAAAATGATTGCAAATACTCAGACTGCTCAGAACAACGTTTTTGGACACCCTTTCACGGATCCCAGGGGTCATATTTGCCCTTTGACTTTTCCAAGGTCATCCAAGGTCACCAGAGGTCAAAAACAGTATTTTGACAAAAACTTTTGACCTAATTGAGCTAGAGCGGTGAAACAAACACCATCGTGTTTGTCTTGTCACTGGCTTTCATTTGATATACGACAAGGTCACTTTTTGACCTTTCGTGACCTCAGGTCATATTAGGTCACGAGGTGACCTCTGACGGTCAAACCACTGGCGGGAGGTCTTTACGTTCCACATAGCGGAAAAAGTACTGGCAATTTGCTATCAAATGTACTTTACCAGGCCTCAATAGCTCTAATGACAAGAGTTATTCCCAGTTTGCTTAATCATTGCATATTTGAGTGAAAATAGCCGATCTTGACCTAATTTTAGAGTAATCCAGAGCTCTCACATTACCTGCATCCTAATTTGTCTCACATGTTTACTTACCTTTTGCCTGTCTTTCAGATGGTGTGATCATTGGCATTCATCAATACATCTACGCCAAATGACTGCAGGTCTATTTATGATCACACCATTCACATCCAAGACTTAACAATGTCCTTACAAGAGCCAATCGCAATCAGCTGCCCTTACCCTACTTGTCAATGGAGCCTCCAAGAGGCAGACCGGCCTACCATCATCGCCCTGCTACAGATGCACGAGCGGGCTGTGCACCAGCCACCTGTCGGCGCCACTGCCCAGGTGGACAAAATAAAACGGCCCACCATCGCCTGTGGTGGAACCACCGAAGAGTGGTCTTATTTTCTACAGCGCTGGACAACCTACAAGGCAGCAACCCACATCACAGGACCTGACATAATATACCAACTGCTAGACTGCTGCGAGGATCCGCTCAGGCGCGATCTCGCCCGACTGTTCGGAGACCTTTCCTCTGAGACAGAAGACACAGTCATCGCGAGAATTAAAGACCTGGCCGTCCGCGCAGAAAACGTCTTGGTTGCGCGTGAGGAACTGCACAATTGTAGACAAGATCGAGACGAGCCGGCCCGTGCGTTTTGTGCCCGCCTTAAAGGCATCGCACTAGCATGCCAGTATACTACGACTTGCACTTGCCCTGACCCAAGAACCGTAGACTACAGCGACGAAATGATCCGAGACGGTCTTATCCGGGGCGTGTATGATCCCGACATTAAGCTCTCCATCCTATCGGAGAAGGATCAAACTGCTTCACTTGAGGATACTCTACGATTTATAGAGTCTCGAGAGAGCGGAAAACAGTCCGCACAGCGCCTGGCACCTGCCCTGGGCTCAGCTGTACCTACCAACGTCAGTGCCGTCAGCAGCTTTCGCCGCCAACAGCGCGACGCCTATCGAGATCGACAGTCCACTGGATCCACTGGCGGCAGTGCAGCATCAACTTCCCCACCCTGCAACTTCTGCGGCACCAGGAACCACCCTCTAGACAGAGCCAGCCGTGTGTCTAAGTGCAGTGCGTACGGCCACCAGTGTGCGAAGTGCGGAAAAATGAACCATCACGAAAGTGTGTGCAGATCGAGCAAAGCACGGCCACCTGTCACTTCTCGCAGTGTCGCTGCGGCATGTTCGAATCGCTCACCTAAGTCTGACCATCCAGCAGGGCACACTGATATTGCAGAACCGAGTGCTTCCACGGTGTTCGATACCCTGTGCAATGTTAGTGCGCGCTCTGACAGCCCTGACCCCGTGCATTCAGGAACGCTTTTGATGGAGCATCACCTCTATGATTCTCTTCGTGATACCTGGGAGAGGGGACCCTCCGCGCCACAACCCACTGTCGCTGTGTTCGTCTCGCATCTCCCTTGTGACTCACGGGCCTTGGGCCTGACAACTACCTTGCGTCGACCCACCCCGTCCCCACTAGTGTACGCTATCGCAGACACAGGCTGTCAGTCTTGTCTTGCAGGCACCTCGCTACTGCGACATCTGGGGCTTGACACCCGCCACCTCGCACCAGTTCAGCTGAAGATGGCCGCGGTCAACAATGAACCCATCCATATCATCGGGGCACTCCCACTCCGCCTCTCAGACACCCGGGGACCTGGTGGCCTGGAGACGAGACAAGTGGTGTACTTCACTGATACCACTGACAAGTTCTTCCTTTCTCGTGGAGCCTGCACAGCCCTTGGCATCATACAGGCCGACTTCCCGAAGATTGGAATACACTCCCCGTCTGAGGCAGTCTCCCTGTCCGAGGCAGCCCCGATCACGGCATCTGCGAGCACGTCAAAATGCCCTGGTCCACCGGCCTCCTGCATCACAGCTGAGTGTGACTGCCCACGCCGTCAGCTACCGCCACCGCGCCCCACTGCACTACCATATCCTCCTACCGAGGAAAATCGAGCAAAGCTAGAGGCCTGGCTCCTCGACTACTACGCCTCCAGCACCTTCAACGTGTGCACACATCAGACCCTACCCGCCATGGAAGGTCCACCCCTCCGACTGATGATAGATTCTGAAGCCACGCCAGTAGCTCATCATACGCCCATCCCCGTTCCCATCCATTGGCAGGATGATGTTAAGGCCGGCTTGGACCAGGATTGTCGCCTAGGAGTCATCGAAGAAGTCCCTATCGGTACACCTGTGACTTGGTGTCACCGGATGGTGATCAACCCCAAGAAGAACGGTAAGCCCCGACGGACAGTCGACCTCCAAGCTCTGAACCTCCACGCTACCCGTGAAACCCACCACACGCAATCACCATTCCATCAGGCCAGGGCAGTCCCACGGAACACTAAGAAAACCGTGTGTGATGCGTGGAATGGTTACCATGCTGTTCCTCTCCATCCCAATGACCGTCACCTGACCACTTTCATAACGCCTTGGGGCCGCTACCGGTATTGCGTCGCTCCCCAAGGCTACATGGCGTCAGGAGACGGGTATAGCCGGCGCTTCGATGCCCTCGTCGCCGACATTCCACGCAAAGCCAAATGCGTTGATGACACCATTCTTTGGGCAGACAGCATCGAGGAGTCGTTTCACCAAGCCGCCGAATGGCTCGACCGCTGCGGCCGACATGGCATCACGCAGAACCCGTCTAAATTCTGCTTCGCGAACGACGTTGTCGAGTTTGCTGGGTTCCAAATCACACCCACCACCGTGCGGCCTTGTCCGCGGATGCTGCAGGCGATCGAAGGTTTCCCCACTCCTCGGAACCTGACCGATGTACGCAGTTGGCTCGGTCTGCTCAACCAGGTGTCATACTCGTTCGCATCAGCAGATAACATGCAGCCGTACCGTGACCTTCTCAAACCAGGCCAACCCTTCGCGTGGACTGATCAACTGGACGCTCTCTTCCAGACGTCGAAGAAGGTCATCATCGCCCAAATCAAGGAAGGCGTCGAAATCTTTGACAAGACCCGACTTACGTGCCTGGCTACCGACTGGTCTCAGGAAGGGCTCGGCTACTGGCTCCTACAGAAGCACTGTCAGTGCGCCGGCACCCGACCGTTCTGCTGCCACTCCGGTTGGCGTATAGTGCTTGTTGGGAGCCGATTCACCCACGGTGCCGAATCTCGTTACGCACCAATAGAGGGTGAGGCATTGGCCGTCGTAGATGCTCTCCACAAAACCCGCCATTTCACTCTCGGCTGCTCCGACTTAATCGTAGCTGTGGATCACCGACCTCTGCTGAAGGTTCTTGGTGACCGCGCCCTAGATGAGATACCTAACCCGCGGCTTCGGAACCTTAAAGAGAAGAGCCTCCGCTTCAGGTTTAGTGTCGTCCACGTCCCTGGCGTACGGAACACTGCGGCCGACGCCGTCTCTCGTCACCCAGTTGGGGCAGCAGAGGCACCCGACCTCCCTGACGACACTCCATCCAAGGTCACGTCCACCTCCCCAAACTCCCCACGCACACGTCGCATCTGGCCTATCATCGACGCTCTCGCCATCGTCCGGACGTGCGAGGCCATCGACCTCACATCATGTACGCAACTGAGCGCTTCCGCCACCACTGACCTCATCAAGTCCATAACCTGGGACGAAGTGCGTACGGTGACCACCAGCGACCCTGATATGCTTCGGCTGATTGATCTCATCAACCACGGCTTCCCAGAGACACCTGCGGACGTGCCGGTCACGATACGACCATACCACAGATACCGCGACCACCTCAGCGAGTACGACGGCGTTGTTCTCTACAAAGACCGAGTGGTGATCCCTCCTACCCTTCGCAGTCGCGTCCTCCAGGCACTCCACGCAGCCCACCAAGGCGTATCGATGATGGACTCTCGAGCAGCTAGCTCCTTCTTCTGGCCGAGCATGTCACAAGCCATCTCAGACACCCGGTCCCGGTGCGACACATGCAACCGCAACTCGCCATCCCAGCCGAGTGCTCCTCCTACGCCGCCCGTCTTGCCGGCATATCCATTCCAGAGCATATGCGCGGATTACTTCTGTCACGGCGGACACCACTACCTGGTTGTCGTTGACCGCTACAGCAACTGGCCCATCGTTGAAGAATCCTCAAATGGATCGAATGGCCTCATCTCCGCTCTGCGCAGAACTTTCGTCACGTACGGGATCAGCGAGGAACTCACCTCCGACGGTGGACCAGAGTTCACCGCCACAGCGACTGAGACATTCCTCCGCAACTGGGGCGTTCGACACCGCCTCTCCTCCGTCGCACATCCTCATGGGAACTGTCGGGCCGAGGTTGCGGTCAAAACCGTGAAGCGCCTTCTCTGCGACAACACGCTCGCCACTGGCGGACTGAACACTGACCTCTTCCAGCGCGCCATGTTGCAGTATCGCAACACCCCGGATCGCGACACCCGCCTCTCTCCAGCACAAGTGCTCTTCGGACGTCCGATACGCGACTTCATACCTATACATCCAGGGCGGTATCGACCGCATAGCACATGGCGGGAAACGCTGGCCAACCGCGAGGAGGCTCTCAGGAACCGGCACATGCGCACACACGAACGCCTCTCCGAGCACACCCAGGTACTGCCTCCTCTCGCTACCGGTGACTGCGTCCGCCTTCAGAACCTGGTGGGACCGCATCCCACCAAGTGGGACAAGACGGGCATCGTTATCGAGGTGCGCCAATTCGACCAGTATGTCATACGCGTCGACGGCTCGGGTCGCGTAACTCTCCGCAACCGGCGCCACCTACGGAAATACATTCCGTTCATGCCTCGCCCTACACTTCCTCCACTGGCCGCATCGCCAGGACTGCCACTGTCCTGTGATGCCAGAAATAAACTTCTCTCAGCCGCTCGAACAGCCGCCGCACCACCCTGCCCACCAGCTACAATCGGCCTTGTACCCGCGGGCCCACCGTCGAGCCCGCGTACTCCTCATTCGCCTGCATCATCGCCGCCGACAGTGGACGCCACCCCTACACCTCCTTCACCCGCCACTCTGCACACCGCTCCTCAGAGTCCACCAGCCAACACAAGATGTGCCGCGAGCCCCCCGCCGACGACACCTCATACCACACAAACCACTCAGTCGGGGCATCACCCCACTACACCCCGCCCACGCCCTCTGCGGTTATCCCGCCTGCCACCTTTCCTTGCGGAGAACTACGTGCTCACCTGATTGCACTTTGATCTATCATGATATGTTGTCTGCATTGTGATGCATTTCACCGCCAAGTTGGCCAACTCTCGTTAACCTGCGCCGTCAGGCTGCAGTTACTTTGCATGTGGCCACTTGCCGTTCTCTACTAACTGTGTTACCTTTGCTGCCGGATAAGAGATGCCACTTGCTTGTTCCAGTTATATCGTCATAGTTGTATGTCACTGAATCCAGACATCAGACTTTGAGATTTCAAAGTCTCGGGAGGGGATAGAGTAATCCAGAGCTCTCACATTACCTGCATCCTAATTTGTCTCACATGTTTACTTACCTTTTGCCTGTCTTTCAGATGGTGTGATCATTGGCATTCATCAATACATCTACGCCAAATGACTGCAGGTCTATTTAAATTTGACCTCTGGAGGTCAAACCATTGACCTGAGCACTAAAACATGCGAAGTAATTTCTTACTGAATTCACGCGAGCTTTCTATTGCACTTTGCAGATTTGCGCTAACGCCCATATTTTCGGAGTTAGAGGGGGGGGCCATCGATGGCCCCCGGTGGGGCGAAGGTGGCGCCGGACCCCCGGTGGGGCGTGGGTTAATCCCTATTACCTGCGTGGACCCACTTAAATGTGTTGGTGAGGTGCATCGTAAGCTTTTTCAAACAAAGAAAATGTGGTTAAAGTACGCCTCCCACCGAAACCTTCCCGGTCATTGTAGTCCGAGATTTATATATATATATATATATATATATATATATATATATATATATATATATATATATACTCGAGTACTTCGGCAATATTTCTTCTTTTAGACAATGACGATTAAAATTGATCGATGAGTCACATTTTGAGAGCTACTTTTGATGTTTTTCTATTTTTCGTATCAGGAGTCTTATATCAGGTGGTGTTTCGTAAATCAATGATCCAAAATTCATGCAATTCCGACTAGTTTCAACTGTATTCAAACAATTATTTTTAAGGACTGTACGTCGCTGCTCACAGTTCAAATATTCATATTTGAAAATTAGATTGATTAGAATGAGCTAAAAAAAACTAGGACACTTCCATGAATGTGGAAGTGTCCTAGTGTGTTCCATGAATGTGGAAGTGGAAGTGTCATGGAAGTGTCCTAGTTTTTTAGCTCATTCTAATCAATCTAATTTTCAAATATGAATATTTGAACTTGTGAGCAGCGACGTACAGTCCTTGAAAATAATTGTTTGAATGCAGTTGAAACTAGTCAGAATTGCATGAATTTTGGATAATTGATTTACGAAACACCACCTGATATAAGACTCCTGATACGAAAAATAGAAAAACATCAAAAGAAGCCCTCAAATGTGATTCATCGATCAATATATATATATAGCCCCTCGATCACCATGGCATTATAGCCCTTAATGCCATGGGCTAGGTCAGTACTCCTGCGGCTCGCTGCCGTCAAAGTCAATACCAAGCCTGACTGCGTTATCAGCCAAGGCCTCATCTGAAGCCACATTTGCGGCAAAGCGCGCATCAATACTAGAACATACGCATCCGTACTAGTACGTGTGCAACAACACTAAAACGCATGCATCAGTCCTAGGGCGGATATATATGTACTGGTACAGATGTATCCGTCCTTACTGACCAGAACAGACGCATTCGCTCTATACGGATGCACCTGTCCTAGTACCATCTGGACCGGGACGGATACGTCTCTACTAGTACGGATACATAAGTATCAGTGGTGGATACAAGGGAGGCGCCAGTGAACTCAAGCCCCCTCTCTCTGAAATGTCAGACTACCTACCGTTAATACATAGCCGGAAGCTAATCCAAGGCAATGGCTGGCCCCGACCGACCCTCGGCGCCCAAGGAAATAGTCAAGGTACCCTCCCCCTCCCCCCACCCAGAAAGGCCGATGCATCTCCTCAAATGCCGCTTTTCATCCCCTCCCTCCGCAGAAAGCGGGTATCGGCACCCACACGATAGGGCTTGGCGCCCACCTGATAGGTTTTCCACTCAAAAGTGGCGCCTGCCTAGTGCCGATGGCACCCGGCACCGATGGCAACCCCCCTCCGACAGGAAATCATGAATCCATCTATGAGCGAGGCTTTGACGTCCAGCCATTTCGCGTAGCTGTTGATAGCGCAGGTCAGCTGGGGGATGTGTCCGCCCGTCCCTTCGCTCTAGACGCCCATGGTCTGACGCAAAGCAATGATCCCCCTGCTGAAGCGTGGTCGGAAGTATATCATGTTGGGCGGCACAGTATAGCTTCAGGTCCAATACTGCGGCACAGTATAGCTGCAAGCCAGTCATTACGGTACAGTACAGCTGCAGGCTCAGCACTGCGGCACAGTATAGCTACAGACCAAGCACTGCGGCACAGTATACCTGCCGGCCAAGCATGCGGCACAGCATAGCTACGGACCAAGCACTGCGGCACAGTATACCTGCCGACCAAGCATTGCGGCACAGCATAGCTGCGGACCAAGCACTGCGGCACAGTATAGCCGCGGACCAAGCACTGCGGCACAGTATAGCTACGGACCAAGCACTGCGGCTCAGTACAGCTACGGACCAAGCACTGCGGCACAGTATAGCTTCAGGGCCGATACTGCGGCACAGTATAGCTGCAAGCCAGTCATTGCGGTACAGTACAGCTGCAGGCCCAGCACTGCGGCGCAGTATAGCTACGGACCAAGCACTGCGGCACAGTATAGCTACGGACCAAGCACTGCGGCACAGTATACCTGCCAACCAAGCATTGCGGCACAGCATAGCCGCGGACCAAGCACTGCGGCGCAGTATAGCTACGGACCAAGTACTGCGGCACAGTATACCTGCCGGCCAAGCATGCGGCACAGTATAGCTACGGACCAAGCACTGCGGCACAGTATAGCTGCGGACCAAGCACTGCGGCACAGTATAGCCGCGGACCAAGCACTGCGGCACAGCATAGCTGCGGACCAAGCACTGCGGCGCAGTACATTGCAGGCTCGACACTGCGACACAGTATTACTGCGAGCATGGCGCGCAGCGGTGAAAAATCCGTAGAAACGGCAGAGGGGGGGGCAGGGGCTGGCCCCTCACTTTGCATCTTAAAATTTCAGCTTGAGACAAATTCGTAGTAAATATTAAAATTGTGTAGCCGACCAGTGTAGAAGAAAACAATGACTCCAAACCCAATTAATTTTTCAACTTCGAGGAAAAGCTTACAGTTAGCCGCAGGTTGAAGATTGACTGGCCCCCTCACTCTTTCGTTGCTGGCGCCACTAAGCAGTAAAGCATGTGCGTAGACAGAATGCATGTATGTACCTTAGAAACACACATGGCTACTTTAACCTCAATTCCGTGAGAGCAATACAATTCGACGTTAACACGCGCAGTAGGGAGAGAACTTAAGTGCCCCAAACCTATTTTTCTGAGATGCTCGGAAAACCGTCGGCAGCGGGAAGACGCTACTGGGTTACATTTGATAAACGTGCCGCTTTGCGATAGAATTTTTAAAATCAATCAGCATATTGTTTACTTGTTTGATTACAGCATATTGTTTACCCAGATTCCAGTAAAAGACAGCCCTAGTAACATTCACCAAAAATATAATTGAAAGCAGAGAAGTCGGCGGTACCAACAGATAAGCGTAATTTGGACAGCCCAAGCTGCACTTCATATCATACTTCAAGATACGGAAATGACATGAAAAGCGAAGTCCGAATCCAACTAACACCGTATATCTACAGCGCACACACTCAAAGCACACAATGTACACAAATGAACTGACAAATGCACGCACTCACGCACGCACACCCTCACCCTCACACACGCACGCACGCACACACACACCCGCACATACACACACACACACACACACCACCCACCCACCCACCCACCCACCCACCCACCCACGCACGCACGCACACACACACACACACACACACACACACACACACACACACACACACACACACACACACACACACACACACACGCGCGCGCATGCACGCACGCACCGAAGCAATCTATATTGCCCATCCTCACATATTAATTACAATAAAAAACACGCATACAAACACAATAGTCGAATCGTATCCGACAAAGAATGCGAAGACATGTTGTGCTTCCGACCACGCCCCGGTAGGGTGGTCATTGCTTTCCGTCAGGCCATGGGCGTCTGAAGCCGAGGGGAACAGGGGCACGCACCCCCAGGGGGCCTCCGTCGTTAGCGCTCGTTAAAAGTTTGCCCCGTAGGTCTGCTGTTCACGGCGAACGACCGGGCATCAAAAACTCACCCATATTTCCGTACTCATCCAGACGAGGTTCAAAGGCTGAAACACATGCATGGTTGCTCAACACGCTTACTGGAGAGGGGTCCGGCATTTCCGCTCACTGGAGGAGGGGTGGGGACTGGTAGGCACCTCTGAGATCTAAAAAACAAGAGGCTTAGCAAAACGCCTGTTTGGGGGTGGGGGGGGCTATGGTGAGGAAAATGCATATGCGAAATATCACAATAAGAATATTAACTTCCATATTTCATTACCACGGTGTCAACAATTCTGTGCAGCTATTATGTTGAGCATTGCTCTTGTCAAGAGACGTCTAGCCACTTAATTTAATAGTTGAGGATGTCTAAGTGCGGTCAATTGCTTTCAAGCGCTTTATTTCTTTCGCTAAGTAAGATGTGAAAGTAGTGGCATCTTTGTGCTCATTCATATACCGTAATGATTTCGTCACTTTAAATTTTTGTCAAATTAGAGGAAAACAGCGCGGATTCAACAAATACATTTTATTGTGTACGAGGCTGTAGACAAACAATGAATCACTGTGTGCGTATATAATTTTCATTAAATATTTTATTCTAATCTAAGACTAGACCCACCACGGGTAGGTAAGCTTCTTCAAGATAGTGCATAAAGAAGGCATCGATGAATTTTAGCTGCATGCGAAGGCGTCTCAACATAAAGCCACACATTATATAACACTATAGGGAGCCAATCGTTGACTAGCATATCACTCCTCCCAAACATTGGAACACTTCTGCACTTCGAAAGTGGCCTCAGAACACCTAGTCCCGGCATTAGCTGCTGTTTGTGCTAGCAGGCCTGATCAATTTCCGACAACATATACTCGTAACATTACGAGTCACTTGAAGGACACAGTGGAAGCCAATTCATCCAGCCTCGATGCGATCTGTAGCTTCTAATACCAGCCCGCCTCACTACCTCAGTGGTAGCTGATAGCTGTTCAAGCAACCTTCTAGACAGGAGGACAAATCACTTTCTCATCGCTGCCAGAGCGTCTCTGCCAACTGGAGTGAATATACCTGAGACGGCGGTCGCGTACTACCACAGCTGTGGTCTTCTTGGTCAGGGTGGCGCCCATACCTAGCGTGTAATGGCCGTACAGCTGTACAGCTGGAGCAGCTTCACTGGTACTGGTCAGGATGACGCCCACAGGCTGCGCAGCTGGACTAGCTGTACAGCTGGAGCAGCTTCACCGGCACTGGTCAGGGTGACGTCCACAGGCTGCGCAGCTGGACTAGCTGTACAGCTGGAGCAGCTTCACCGGCACTGGACAGGGTGACGCCCACAGGCTCCGCAGCTGGACCGGCTAGCTGCGGTACAGCCGGATGACGTCACGGATCGGGGCGCGGCAGATGGGACAGACTGCGGCCCCGCGCTGTTTCCACTGGGTGGCACACCCGAAACACATGCACACGTGACCGCACGAGTACAGCGCCGCGTCCGAGGCGCGCTCGAAGCAGACGGCACAGTCTGCCACTGGCGTGGCAGCGAGTTCACTGGGCGCCGGCGGCAGCGGTTGGCTGGGCCGTGGTGGCACTGGCAGACAGTGCTCAGAGGCGCGCTGCACTGGCGGCGACATGGCTGGCACGGCACAGCCCTGTGTCAGCTCCGAGGTCACGCCCAGCACGCGCACCCGACCGGTACCGCCGAACACGTCCAGTACGGGCCACAGGTCCAGCGTGGCGTCCACGTGCATCAGCACCTGCGGCGCGCCGCCGTTGCGGGAGAACTCGACAGCGCCGGTGCCGCTGATCTTGAAGCTGAGCTCGTCACCGGGCGCCGGGGTGCGCGCCACGTCCTTGGCCAGCACCCAGTACTCGGGCCGGTCCAGCAGCAGGTCGGCGTCGTCCGGCAGCTCGGCTGGCGAGAGCCGCCCCGGGTCGCACGAGGTCAGGCCGAACGCCAGGCCGCCCACGTAGAGGCTACATCGCGAGAGGACCTGCACCACCAGCCTCTCGCCCAGCCGCAGCGGGCGCTGGCCGAAGACGTAGCCATTGCAGAACTCGCCCTCCAGCCGCGCCGCCACCGTCCGGTCCGGGGAGACGGCCACGTTCCTGCCTCGCACTCGCCTGGAACAGGGCAGAGCCAGACTTCAGTCCAATGTACCAGCCACGGGAGCAGGCTCCACTCTGAATTCTGAGCATGTGGTGACAGTAGCTTAGTTCTTTTTTGGAGAAAAAGAATCACAACTGTACGCAAATGTGCACTGAAGGTGAAAGCCTCACATTTATGTGGATGCGATATCATTAGTTTCTTATAAAAAGTTGAAAATCTTAGAGCCCAAGTCTGAAGTTTGAACCGTGAGCTTCGCTGGTGCTGCCAAGCCAAACAGTCGAAATATTCCGAGCCACAAGTCACGCTTTACAGAGGACGAAGGCAGCACAAAACGTAGCCAAAAACAATACACGCAGAAGTGCCTCTAATACCGATAAACTCCGAGCCGAGATGGCACATCACAGGAACTACTGCGTTTTTTTAGGAAAAACAATAATTCGGCATCTGGAAAAAGACTCCAGATGAATATTGAGAACCAATTGTTCATAGGCCCTCCGAACGACTTGAAGTGGTCATCCCTCCCCCATTAGATACCCCTAAAAGCAAAAAAATACATCACTTCCCAAGCCTAACCCTACCCCATCAACAGTGTATGAACAGGAGATAGGTAAAGCACGAACTCATTGAAGGTCGGGCTCCAAGCACCACCAAAATACCGAACCGGCTACTCCATAAACCAGAGTTCTGGACCAACTATAGTGAGAAGTGGAGGAAGAGACAAGAGAAGCATGAATCAAGGAATAAAATAGGAGAATGGGAAACGTGGAGGGAGCGTGATCACCGCCCGGGGGCACTCACGGGTGCAGCAGCAGCGGCGTGAACACGCTGTGGGCGTGGTACTTGATGGGCATGGGCGGCTGGGCGTGCGGCGGCTGGCCGTGGCTGCGCTGGGCGTGCGGCGGCTGCTGCTGCGGCTGCTGCGGGGGCGGCTGCGGCGGCGACTGCAGAGAGAGCGCCGCCAGCGCCGGCCGCGTCCACCTCTCCAGCTCCTCCTCGGTAGGGCGCAGCACCGGCGCCGGCTGCGACTGCGCGTCTGCCGAACACCCCGCACGTCAGCTGCTGCCGCACTTCAGGGCGTGCCAATAGTAGGCTCACGTGGAAAGTTGTTTGGGCATTCAATTGCATTTTTTTAATATAAAGCAGTAGAAGGTTATTTAAGTACATAAATGATTCATTGGAGTACTGGAACTACATTCTGCTCGCTTCTATTATTCATGTCGTAGGAATCGTGGTGACCAAAGCTTCATTTTCACCCTCGCCCCTTCAATCCCCACAGCAAAATCTCTGAACCGTCAGGACTTGCAATCGTAAGCTTGCAATGCCAACCTAAAACCAGCACACGGCCATTACATAACAGCACACTCCAGTCGTCCTGCAGAGTGGAGAATCCCGAGACTGGGAGACTGGGATTTTAGACCATATCGTACCGTTGCCCGAGACGTTCCATGCTGGCCCTGAGTAGCCAATCGTAGCTGCCATGCCAAGCCCTTTGACAGATATCTAGTCACGCCCCTTTTCACTCATTACTTCCTCGACGGTTGTTGAGAAAATCATGGTCAACACATAATTTTAGCATTCAGACTTGGCATTTAAATTCGGTGCAGACTTTGCTATGGAAGACATTCGGAACTGAGCGGTTTTTTTTTGGGGAGGGAGGGGGTTCGCACGGGATCCATCCAGACCTTAAAACGTCACATCCCGGCTTGAAAGCTTTAGCTTGTGGCCGCTTACTTAAAACCAAATTGGTTCAAACCCCACCTAGGTAGCGCATTCCGTATAACCAAGACGTCAGCTCACGTGTTTAATCACACCGTGGTAACCCAATTCCATTATGATACACGACCCAGAGCGTTATCAAGTGTCGTCAAACATCTTCAATGGTTCCGCCGCCAAGTCGCGGCGGCAACAAAGGCATTGGCAGCTCGCCGTTCAGGGTGCAGTATCTGAATCATTTGCACGGACCAGCAAATACTTCCGCTTCCCAAGAGTTTCATTACATAGGAGCAGCCTTCCAAAGCTGAGTTTCACGCTGCGAAGATGTCGAGTTTCGACACCATTAGCAGCGGTAGAGCGCGGCCCGCCGTTCCCACGCGTTCGCGGGCGGTGGCCACCAGGAAAACCTCCAGCTATCGCGGGCCGCCGCGGCGTGGCCTGGTCGTTCTATCGCGGTGCACCGGTCACACTATCGCGATCCGGGCCAGAGTGCGCCCCGGCCGGTATCGACTGGAGGTAAAGCACGGCAGCGCTGCCTCGCCTGGTATGCGGGCCAGAGCGGCCGAGACACCCACGGATCTGGTATGGAGCAGACTGACGGCCGGTTCATGACCGTCACTGACTGACAATGTCGACCTCGGCGTCTCAGCCGGTCCTGACACGTTTCATATGCTTCCCCTCACATTATAGTCACGTTGTCTTGTCCCCACACCCTTCGTTAGGAAAGCAGATGAGGATAGAACGGTCCAATAAATCCGACATGGTGGCAGTAGTTATCTTTTGAACGGCTAAGATTGCTTAGCACGTTACTTCCCGAACCAGCTACACCTCAGGGAACGGGTAAGCTGCTGTCATCACTTGATGTCATCGATTTCTCACGCTCTCGAGAGCACGCCTATTGTGTTTGAAGACGGCTCATTCTGAACAATGGGCCGATTCAGAGATGATCTGAGCCTTAATCATGATCCATTCATAACTGCTCATTGTCTTTGCGATGTTTGCACATTTCAAAAACTGCGCTGTCACTTCCGAGCTTTGTTTTGGTATAAATTAGGCTATGTCTCAGGTCATTTCTAAATCTGACCTGAATGGTGTGGGCTAATAATCCAACAACAACTGACCTGAACACAGCAAGCGGGACTGCTAATCGAATACATCCGAAATGTTTATAATCCCAAATACGTCAAATATAAAATCCACATCAAACTCAGCTTTAAAAACTCTTCTTTCAGTTTCCTTCTCGCCAATCTAACCGGGAGTGAGGCTAAACTTAAAAAGTAGCAGTACCAGTACACAATAATAAACAACCTTAACATTAGGAGCAATAACAGCAAATCACAGCACGGCAAGGTAGACAACAGCATCGATAATGTAGGCGATAAAAAAGGTCACTCACGGACTATCTCGACGGCTGTGGCGTTTCCATAGATGTCGACCAGGCTCCACAGCGGCCTCGAGGTGTCCACGCCGCTGAAGAAGATGCCTTTCTCCTCGCCGTTCAGCCCAAAGTGTACATCCCCTCCGGCTGTGACGTAGTAGAAGAAGGTGCAGCCCGGCTCAGCGTATCGCTCGGACATAGCCTTCGCCCAGAAGCCTGGCCGGCTGGTCAGATCGGGACAGGCGTACTTGGGCAGTCCGTGGGTGTGGGTGCGGGGGTCCACGCTGGTGAAGCCCAGCCGCACCACGCCGCTCCACTGGTTGGAGACCTCGGCTAGCCTCAGCGTAATCTGCAGAAACACATCAGACACACGGTGAAACCCAATGACCTCGGCCGTAAGTATTTGGTTACAGCGCGCGTGAGCTGCCGAGTCACCCATGCCGGCCTTTTGCAGGCTCTCACTAACGAAGGTCGTAATTCTCGAGTCACGCCTATCCAGCTGTGCGTTGTGCGTGAGTGCTTCAACATTGGCCACAGTCTCCGCTATCCAAGGTTTCGTCAGCCGACGAAACCTGCGTAAAAGTCCTTCACAGTCCAAACAAGCGTCTAAGAGAAGTTTATCGTATCTATCGATACGTTCCTCAAATCTGCACCTTTCTATCCTTACCCAAGCAAATATTCCTACTGTCATTCATTGCCGCTGTAGAGAATGCCGTGTCCGGTCCCCATTGAACTGAGGCGGCCTGGGACAGTGCCAGAGTGACCTCGGGGGCGCAGCTGAGCGCGTCCTACTGTGACCGGCGACCCAGCCCTCCCGTCGGCGGCGTCGCGGCTCGGCTCGGCTCGCCCAGTGTGACCACCGGAGCCATGGTTGGCCTACCAAGCACCGTCACCGAGCCGAAAATGGGGCGAATACCCAGAACAGGCATCTGACATTCACCAGTTGTGATTGGAGGGTTCTCACGCTACGCCGGGTGTGGCAAATTACCACGGAGGGGAGCGCCCGAATTTCACGTCCAATAGACCAGCCCCTTCCCTAAAAAAATTGAATGGAGGAAAAAATACTTTCATGTCAATTAATTTGGTCCCATGAGCGTCGGAAACCGTATATCATCACCGTCAGTTTTCACAATACCCGAATAAGCGATTCAGGACCATGAATGACACAATAGACACAATCATACAAGACTCCCTTTACAAGACGCATGTCGATTTTTGCAAACAACAACGCAAGTTTAATCTGTGAATTTCTGAGTGGGCTTTAAGCACATACACACACTCAAATAATCCACAATCCACGCGCGACGGCCATCACTTCTTCAAGCTCACCTTTTCGTTGACTCGCACGGGTCTGTTGCTGAAGACGATGCCTTTGCAGTAGGACTCTACCCGCTGCGCGCGCGCCGCCGTTGAGGAGTCGGATGTTCTCGCCGTGGCTTGAGTGGAACAGCAGCGGCGGCAGGTTGTTGGTGGCGATGCACCGGTTGGAGCTGTTGGTGGACGCTGAAACAGAAACGCACGGTCAGGCACGGACTCCACACAGTCAACGCCGCGATACAGTCAACGGCGAGAGCGATGTCAACAGGGAATGCTGAGAGAGCGATGCCAACAGTGAAACAGCACCGCACTCTGAAAGCTCGAACACAGTAGGTATGTTCCTACTCTATATCTAATGGTCAAACATGGTGAACCATGCTACATCATTACTGTTTTGATGAATTTCGGTGTCGTCACTTGCGACAAACTTTAGAATAGCTCTCAATTTCATGTCCCAGCTCTGTGCTCTATGGCATAAAATGTGTCGTATTTCGTCTTCGCCATGCCAAAATAAGTCCGGCCGAAAAAGTGCGCCAGAAGCACATCCCAACTAAAATACCTATGCTAAAATCAAATTCAATTTCACAGATCGTGGGCTTTGATAGATTTTCTGCCCTCTCATTCCACTCCAGCACGCCTGTGCTAAAGGCATGCAATAAAGATGGAACATTATAGAGCTATAATTAGAAACTATAGGCATACCCCTTCAAAAACTGTATGCACTTAAAAGTGGGATTCTGACACGAGGGTAGCTGATAAGAGTACAAATCTCCCTCAAAAGTATTGTAAATCAATTAATTAAACCAAGTCATAACGAAAGTCAACACGTAGAGATTCGGGTTCCCTTCTATCACCGGCCAGGCCCGGTTTTTATCACGTGTCGTGGCGCTCGCTTCGGTTTCATTATCATGACACTTGACTCCTGAGAGTCTCAGCGATAAGGCCCTGACCTACCGCACTAAGACCACGACGCTACACGACAGACTATCTACCAAAGAAAGCCTGGGCAAAACATCCATTGCCCACTGCGTTGACTTTTCCCAACGCATATTGGTTCTTTCTGCCTACTGCGCTAGCTTAAAATTAAAAGCGACAAATTTATTGGGAATTCACCCGCCTCAACGCACCATACAAGATACGAGCCTGCGTCTGTCAATACCAAAAGTTCACAAGTATTTAAGAATAACCGTGATTGCTGGCTTTACGTCCACAGGTGCGTTATTAAAACGTATCTTATCTGTGATCAGGACATAAAACCAACAGTCCGATGGGAAACGCCTGCATGATATGAGTGTAAGATAGAAATGAACACAAACTTTAATTGTTTAATTCGCTTGACAGCGAGAAAGTGACCTTTCCAGTTCTATACTTGTTCTTGAAGTTTCATTTTCAGTGTATCGGCCATGCAGCCACCGGCCTATGCGATTTCCAGTCAACTGTTTTATATTCTGATAGAAAAAATTCATCTAAATGTCTTATAAGAAGCTGGAGGGGCAGGCCCTTCCTCATTCGCGCACCCCCAGCGTTGGCATCGTGGCTCGGCGGGGTGCCGTCCGCCCGGGTGGGCCCCACGCCGCCGCGCTATTTCGAGGGCGCCCCTTCCGGTGAGTCGGAGCCACAGCGCGCCCCTGCTGAGCTGCCGAGAGCAGGAGCGACGACGCTGGCATGGAATGTAGACGGAGGGCGGAGCCGGCGTCCCGGCACGTGCGCCAGAGAGGAGGGGACCGGCCGGCCCAGCAGAGGGCGAACATCCGGCGTCAACCCTCCACCGGCTCTGTGGCCAGAGCGCTGTCCTGTTTACACACCCTGCCTGTCGACGACCAGCCGCGTTAATTGGTTTCCGGCCGTTGCGCTACAGTGTCGCTGCGGCGGCCCCTCACAAACGCCGGAAGGGGGTCACGGCAAAGTGGCCAAGTGTGAAGACTGAGGAGCAGCGGCGCGGCGGCGCGCTGTTCCGGTGCCGGTGTCGGTGTCGGGGCCGTGTCGGTCCCAGGCCGGGCGGCCAGCCACGTCCACCTAACTGCCGACATCACCGGCCGGCACCCCACAACCCAACTCTGAGCCAGTGCCTACCTGTCCCAATTCTCCTTTTTAACTTGGGATCAAAAAGGGAAAGGACACTAGCTCCTCCAAGGGGCACATCATGACAGCCGTAAGAGCACCCCTATTTTCTTTAGCGGGCACCTTTTTCCTATTTTTCGGAGTAAACTTAGACACCTATAACGGTCTTCAGCAAAGGTCACAAAAACTTAAAATGAGACTCAGAAGGGCAGTTTTATAAAGGGGCACTAGTCCTCAGTGAAGAGGAACCGGAAGGGCTGAGTCCCATGGAAGGAACTGGGGACCCCATATTGCATGTAAATTACCTGCTCTCAGCCGTAATTTATTTTCTCAATATGCACAGGGCCGGCGTGACACATCGCTCATAACCAGCCAATTTTGGGCTGGACGTGATCTCCAATGACCTCTGATCCAGTGGATACGAGACAACGTTCACATATCCTTACACGTGAAACACCCGGAGCGGTTCAGCGTATCCCCACGTCATCCCAGCAGCAGTACTCCAGTCCTCTCGCTGACCCTCCCCTCGCCTTGCAGCCTCTCAACCTTACTGTCAGCCTTGCAGGGCTGAAATGGAGCTCTCGCACGCCAATTGGTCGTGCCCGCGGCCTGCCGACAGTGTCGTCTAAGCCGATGATGGCGTGCGCCGGCGGCGGCGGCGGTTGGCAGATCCGGTAGCCGGCGCCGATCATCGGTAGCAATCAGCGTCGCAGATACAATTACGCGGCGGCGCCGGCGGCGGCGGCGCGCCACCCTAACCCAGATACCGCCGCTGCGCCCGTGTTTCCTCCGCACAAGCCTGCGCAGCGGCGGCGCTGAGCGTCGGTCCCAGGGCCGGCGGCGGCGGCCTGAGACGGCGCGCCCGGGTGGACAGCGACGGACGCTCCCGCCCCAGAGTGACGGGTGGGCTGTCAGCGGCAGCGCTCGTCACGCTGACGTCACGGACGTCCGGACAAAACGGCCACGTCTGAATGGAGTGGCGGCACCGCCGCGACTGTGAGAACGGCGCTGCCTTGAAGCGGTCGGTAGATAGGAATGTGCTTGTATGACTCATTCGGACGGCTGCCCACCGTTAGCGGACGATTCCAACGTACCGTTCTGAGATGACAGCGTCAACTTTCCCGAAACCATAACATTTTCTCACCGGGAAACAATTATCTTTCCGAACAATCAAGTGCACTTTATTCGTGCGGGACGGATATAATACCTAGTTAGGCCTGAATCACTTAGACTGCATGTTGAAACCTTCATTCAGATAGGAACTGAATGTAAAAGGGCACATCTTTCTTCTCCCACGTGACATATCACTTGCATATGCGGATTTTTAAGATACCTATTGATTTCCAGTCGAATATTTTGCACACGAGATCGCTCAGTGTGAGCATCTACTAAGCGCAAAGAATGATACCAATGCATCAGTCCGCACGCGAGGCAAGGAACAACTTGTCGGACTTCTTTGCCATGTCAATCGCAACTTCTCGACCTTCAGATTATGAGCTAGTTGGCCTAGACCTACGTATATCATTGTGGCTTAGGACCAAACAGGTTAGAGGTTACTGTGAGTAATAAGCTTTCTTTTCAAGACAAGGGCTTGATACTGACCGCACTGAATGCTTTTCTAGTCATTCTAGTCAATTCTAGTCAAATTGAAGTTCTAGTCTAGTCAATTAGTCATAAGACTAATTCTTCGTATATTCTTACCTAATCATACCCCACAAATTCTTACAAATAAGACTAAGGATTTGTGATTTGACCAACCTGATTCTGATGCAAGGCTGTGCCCGAATATATGATCTAAGCGTATTTCATATCCAGGATTGGAGAGGACATGCCAGTATACACCTTGTCAACTTATAACCATGCTCCCTGCCTCAGCATTCCGAAACCTGTCAATGTATTTTGGGGAATGGAATTTGTCATGTAACACTGCACCTCTAACCGAAGCGCTGGCTCGGCAGCGCTCTCTGAGCTATTCAAATCGCGCATCCGGCGGCAGATTCAAAATAGAGATCCGGAGAGCAATGTACCCCGGCTCTGGAGCGGGCGTCCCCCACCGCTCACTGCGGGACGACCGAGCGCTGTTCCAGCTGGCAGCGCCTCCCTGCCCCGTCTGCGGCAGCTGCCCCCGTCACCTGGCAGAGACGGGCTGAATGGCGCCTCAGCGCGCCACACAATGCCGTGTGAAGCGGCGCGCACGTTCCCAGCGCTCGTGCCAGGAGCCCGCGCCCAGCCAGGTGCGGGGTGAGAGGGGAGCGGACCGACACACAGCATCACCGCGGGAAATCTCTCAGCACCTACCCAGACCGCCGCCGATGCAGCGCAGCTTCTTGAGAGCCTTCAGCTTCATGGTGGTGACGCTGATACTGTCGCGGTTCCGGCGGAGATGGTGGCCGGCACGCACCGAGCTGATCACCCCGCTATCTCACCACGCACGCCGTCCGGTAATTGGGCACCCTCTGAAGTGAAGAGCGCCCCAAACACACCACCACGGAGCTCGCGCCTAACGCCAGGAGCAGCGGCTGCTCTGCACCACCACCCGCGCGGCTCGATTCGGACTGCCACACCGGCACCGGCAACAGCGCTGGAGCGCCGGGAGGGAGGGAGGGGACAGGGGCGGCCGCCGCGTTTAACCCCGTGACGGCCAGAGCGGCGCCACTGCAGCGTATCTCCGGCGGAGCGGCGCTGCGCCATCCGGCCGCCGCCACGGCGCCGGAAGTGCGTCTCCTCGCTCGTGCGCGGCTCTGCCCTGCGGCGCCGGCGGCGGCGGAAACACCGAGCCGCGACTCGATTGTCAGCCCCAGCCCAGCGCCGCGCAGCGACGTCGTTTCCGCAGGAAGCGCGGGCTCTCAAAGTCGCGCGCCGCCGAGCGAGGAGCGGCGCGGCCCGTCATTGTGACGCGCTGGTCGAACGCCACATCCGTCTCCTGACGCCAACAAAGCAGCAGTGACGGACTAGCCTCCAATCGGATCAAAGACACGGCCCTTTCCATTGAAAAAAACAAACTCTCCAAATGGATCCCCATCACGTCAAAGGCGTCCGCAAAAAAACGACTCTGCCCTGCGAGGTATGGCACATGGGCGTGTCTGGGCTTCTCCATCTTTTTTTAGAAATGTATTGTGGATACACAAAATATAGACGATGTCAAGTCAGTCCTCTTTCAGACATGGTATCGGAGATCCTACTCGACACTGTGAAGTCCTTTGATATTGAGCAGGATAACTTGAAAAGGACGTACAACAAAATTAGACAATATCCCGTTCCAATGCAAACCTAGATTGACAGCTATCACCCTTGCATTTTTTCGACCAGTGACAAGATATCAAACATGAGCCGCTTAGAGCAGCCTATTGTTAGGAATCGAATCGCAAATGCATTTTCGGCAGACTGCACCTCATATTCTATGCGTGTACAAACCGGAGATCTTTTTGAAAATGTCAAAGGAGTCAATTCCCAAAGAATTGACTTCAGTGTATTATTCCAAAGAACAATACATTCCAGGTACTCAATACAACTCAGCCTTTATCTTTTGTATGTGGACGCATGGAAAAGTGTGGTTTCCGTCCGAAACGTCCCGGTCTTGTCGGTACATAAAATCCCTTTTCAGGCTAGAGATACAGCTTCCTCTAAACTTCGGAGCCAGCAGCACACCCGCCCGATGTCTGACTAAGTCAGATATCGGTCTAGTCCAGTCCAGCGACGCGTGGAGTACCGGGTCCTGACCCGTCAGTCCACTGACAAACCAAACCCAGTCCAGTTTAGCGAGATCCCTGAGGTCTGACTTTTGAGCATACACATGCCCCTCACAACTTGAATTGTCGAATTCATGCAAAAGTTAGAAAGCAAGTAAGCACACCACGAAAAAAGGCTTCAAGAAATGGTTTGATCGCCGTAAAGAAACCGCACATGTATGTACCTGGTACATACCGGCGAGAATGAGACCAGCGAGGGAACTGACAGGACTCGGTACCTGAAGAAACCGTGCAGCTCGACCAGTGTAGTATATACTGGCCAGGACGGAACCTCAGACACAGCCCAGACACGTTAGCCGCCTGTCAGCTCGACCTGTGTGGTTTATACTCGCTCGGACAGAACCTCAGACACAGCCCAGACACGTTAGCCGCCTGTCGCGGTTTCGGCCCGCCGCCTCTGTACACGTCCGGCGCCGGCTGTGCGCCGCGCGGCAGAGGCCCCCAGCGCTCTGAACGCTCTCAGCGCCGCGTCACTGCTGCAACGACAGATGTCCACCGGACGCCATCTGTCCAGCGGCCACGTCCTCCCCGTCCGACGCGCTGGCTGGCGCAAATCAGCGCGTGCGAGCCGGCACGCAGCACCACCATCAGCGCCATTAGCACCGCCGCGGAATCCCATTCAGGCAGGCGGCACCAGCGGCTGGCTGCTGCCCTCCATCTGTGACAGGCACCGCCGTGTGTTGGACGCTTCTGTCCGCGCCGTTCCTGAAGAGACGCTAAATCACACAGGAACGTCACGGATAAGATATGACTTGACCACCAGAATATCTTCTGGGATATATCAGAAAAAGAATGTTGAAATAGAAATCAGGTCTTTGCTAAATTGACTGCAAAAACCAGAAGAAAGATGGGACTTGTCAAAGTTCTTGCGTTGCAAGCGATTCTATCCCATGAGAGGGCAACACACGAGGCATAGGCATCCGTGATCTCCTAAGTGCGTTACTTACTTCACCCTATTTTCTTTTCAAATCAAGAGCCCAAAAGTTAAAAGTGAACAGATCGATGAATATGGTTAAGCGATGCACCAAATGCTAATGTCTTACAGGGTCGCCAACTGTGCCTCAGAGATCCCGCAGATTCGCTCAGACCCAGAGATCCAACAGACTCGCTCAGACCCAGACATCCCAAAGACTCGCTGAACTTACTGGGGCGCGAACCCAGGAAGGGAGAGTCGTTTTACCACTGGCATATGATTGGCCAGCACAACAATATTTTGGACTAAAACGATGAGACTATAGATCAAAACACACAACCTGCTGCAGCACTAAGAAATATAGCATAAGTGTAGAGCGACACATTTTTCTCGTTTGTGAATTACCTGACCCCAAAATATCACTGTCAATGATAGGAGAGGGTGGGGCACAGTTCGGGCGGCAGGATGGCTCGAGCAGCTAAATTTTCTGAAAAAACCATCTGAGATATTTCAGGCAGCCTACGGCTGGAAATGCTTTCCATGATGGTGATCGGTTATCGCCAAACTACATTTACCTTTTATTTCCAGTTCAGGAGAGACAGCAATTCTTTTGTTTTTACAATTTGGCAAGTAATTATTCACCCCAAACTGAGACCTCTCAAAACGCTTTAGGACCAGTGTTTGAAGCCATAGCGTTAGATGTGACATCGCTACCATATGCTGAAACATACAAAGTAATTCATTCTGTCGGCATTACCAATTCCCCGTAGTTGAAGCATCCCGCACCCAAAATTGTCGCACGAGGTTGGTTTCAGAAAAGCGAAGTAGGGTAGGTTCGGACACTGAAAATCCTAGCTTTAAGTTAGCTTGAAAGAAGTAGTTGATTTTTACATTCTTTGAATTTCAGTGACCTCCGTTTGTACCAGGGATTCATTCATTTTAATATGAGGTGCTGTCAACAAGTTAAACTGCCAAAACGAGGCTGCCACTTTTTCATCTCCACTTTTTCACAAACTTTTCATCTCCCAATTCAATGTTCATTGGTAATCCCGATACTTATGAGCCTATAGACCTAAAATTTGGTTGTAGATAGACAACAGTCCAGGTCTTCATCAGTGTGAAAATATTTGTGTTCCTCAAGATAGGAATGGTAATAGTTTTGTCCCGATGACTTTATTTAAAAATATATATGCTCTTCCCGAACTTATCCCAGAAGTGGGGCAGGGTTGGACATCGGGCATGGTGTGAGGTTTGTTCCACTACTCCTTAATCCCCGACAAATTTCGGTTTATCTTCTCGTCAGCATATTGCCACAATCATAAAGAGTCTTACATCACTAGCTCATGTTCCTGGCTTTATTAATTTGTCCGCCAGAAGGTAAGTTTCCAAAACGTGTCGAGACCATACCCGCCCTCCCCTGCAAGAAACTTTTATTGAATTGTTCGTTTTCTTCAGGAAGCCTTCCAAAGAATCACACAATCACCTTATAGTACACAAAGGCTGAGATGGCTGACAGCGGTTTATAGCAGGGCCTCACCTAACATACAAACGAGGTGGGAATCACGGAAATACACGAGTGGAGATGTAACACTAAGAAAAGCAAAGCATTCTCCAATAGCAAAGAGCAAAACTCGGAGCTTTCGGCTATCTATTGATAGCCTTCTTCAGTGTTTTCATTCGTAAAAGTACGATAGGTAATCGGATCGATTATCTTTCTGAATGGACCCGATTGCCTAAGTCTTTAGCTATACCCTTAAAGAAGCATTGACTTTTCTTAACTAAATGGGATTTGTCCCACATTGTTTCAGGAGATCCCACCTGATTTAACAGAAAATCCCACCTGATTTAACAGAAAATCCTGCCTAGTTTATATAACTTACAACAAAGCAATGGAAAACGAAGGGAAATGATAATCTCTCATAAAAAGAAATCGAGGGTGATTTCCTCTACACATGACTCCTGTGTACTATGCCCGTAATGATTTGAATAAGCATTTTGATTCTGCAATATCATGTTGCGGAATGTAGGGGAAAATAGGTTCGAGCGGAAACCCAATCTAGTGAAAAGTACTTAGCCGCGGCCCAGGTTTATGACTATTCACCTTTGCTAAAGTAGCGTTTCAAGCCATTTGGGCAAGCCGAAACGAATGGTGTCGAGCAAGTGATATAGCCAGTAAGTGTTTACGCGTCTTATCTAGCACTATAGCGAGTGTGCCGAACTCGTATATTACCGCCATTCAGACCTAACAATGAATATCCGGCAGAACTATAAGCGGTAAGTTTTTGTGAAAGGCAAGAACTGTCGATCGCCTTTCACTCTCGAGTTTCACCCACCCACGTTCATCAAGTCAAGAGGAGCTGGCGTGGGAAAATAAAAAAGTGCAAGAATAACTTGGCAGCTACGGTAATGTGGCAAAATTTGGATTATTCCACCGATTTCGGTACACTACACCATAGCCTGGTGCGCTGCGCGTTAATACAGCCAAGACCATTCATTGTGACAGGTTTTTGACAGGCCATAAAAGGGTACAGTTATACACAAATTTCAGGATTTGGATAAACATACGGTGCACCTAACTCTGAAAAGGCTCTTTTTGACATGCGTTCACATTCTGGAATAATAAATTGAGTAAAAGGTAATCGGACAGCCACGCTTTGTAGGCGATACCAGCTACAAAGGTCTGCGCCCAATGGACTAGTGCTTCACTGAATAAAGTGTTCACGCACGCCCCAGGTCTTAACCATGATTGGAAACTTTCTCGCTCCCTGGGACCTCCATTCTCTCCTCAGTCTTTTAATACGGACATCGCATAGCCTCGTGCAGGCACCTTGCCCTTTTTATCCACGCACTAGCCGCATAAGTCACCAACTTTTTAGTTACTCTCTTATTTAGGGCGGGAACCAGACGATCCTTTCGAATGGTAGGTTCTTTTCAAGCATAGATGGTGAGCGGACAAAGGGCACAACCTCAGCTTTATGGGAAACGGCACCTTGATGATACGCCTAATCACTAGCCAAACTGGACGGCAAGGAAGCGGGGACACCGTTCTGGCGGAAGTGGGTTGTTTGGGTGTGCCCTGTTACTTCCGCCGGCGCGGCATCCGGCCTGCTGTGGTCACGTGATTGATCAGTGAGGACTGAACGTTGATAACGACCCAGTCTTTGGACCACAAATGCCCTTCTTGGGGTGTATTATATTAATGCAGGGTATCGGCATACATACCTGCGTCCTTACCCGGTTTGCGAATGTAATTAAGAGACCAGTTGTGAATATGTCGGAGTAGTTTAACCCTCCTGCATGGTCGGCTTGGACAAGTGGGTTTCTCTTCCAGACCCTGCCAGGAGCAATGCTTTCGGTGGATGTGAATCACCACAGTAAGAATCATTTTCAACAGAGACTTGCTCAATAATTACGTTATGAATGGTTCTCCATGGAAAGCTGCATACCGTTGGCTTTGTATTGAAGAGAAACCTGGGCCGACGTCATCAGAACACTCGGTCAGGCTCGTGGCGGGCGGGGTATTTGGCAAGGATGGAGCCTCGCGCAATCATTGGTACGGGCACCAGCAACGCATCTACTCCGAAAACCACACAGGAGTTCTGCCAAGAATTCTCCGAATCATGGATGGAAACCAACTGCCGGAAGACTCGTGAAGAAGAAACCCACTAAAAGGTACAGGCCGTCGGCAAGTAACAGAGGACGATGCAACATAGGCATACCTAATTATTTACTTTAGATAGGCCAGGGACGAGTTATATTGCAATTATCATAAAGGAAAGTAGCAATCTTCAGTAACTATTTATCGCTATCACTTCTATCACTTCAGCTATGCTTTCCATTTTGAAGCGGAGTTTGAGGAAAAATTGAAATGAGGTCCTCTTAAGACCATATCCTTCTGACCTTTAGAAATATTAGATATAAAGCTAGGATTTCATTCTGAACTCGGATTGGCCCTTGGGCTTCGAGCGGACTGGGGCCCACGCACCTGGGGCACCACACGGTGCCCTTAACGAGGGCAGCATACCCTGTTTATTCAAGCCTGATTTTCTAATGGCTCACTGCGTCCCCTCTCCCGTAAGTTCCGAAAACCAACTCCTGCCGCTGTTACTGCCGGATAAAGCTCCCAGACAATATTCTCACTGCACTGGCCTCACATCTCATCCACGGCTACGTATTTTCCCAGCTAAAAGTTTTAAAGCTGTTGACCAAAAAAGGCCCTGGTGCATTTTAGAGCTCGTGTCCTCTCCATAGGCGGCCGAACTTGGGGGTGGCGGAGTGGGGCACCGGAGCACCATGCCCCTTTAAATGATTAATTTAAACACTAACCCTATGGCGTTGACTGGAACAAATTGGTTGAGAAGTCCGTGGTGCACCCCACCCCCTTAAATCCGGACCCTCAGCCGCCACTGGTCCCCTCCCTTTGTCTAACCGGGGATTCACATGGCACAATACACGCCAGTGGAGGGCCCTCTCGCACAGTTCAGCGGTAGTGACCTTGCACGGGCCGAGCGGACGGAGACGGAGACAGAAACAATGCACAGCAAAACAGGCGGCCTACATGCTGCGGCGTGGGAGCCGGACTCGTTATAGAGGCGGGCGCATTCTCCCACAATCAGAGGTGCGGGGCCGCGCCGGCTGCCGCTGGCACCGCTCTCGGCACCGCCACTTAGACGGAGCATCGGCGACGCAGTCCGATCCACGTTTAAAATACGTCGCTCGATAGTCGGCGCAGGCTCTCTGGAAATGAGGATTTGGCTTCTTACTGGCTGTTGTCGTGCCGGATCATTTTTTGCGAGAAAAAGTGCCGGTACGAATTAATTATGTTTTGAATAATATCTGAAAAACTACAATGCTAATGCATGCCCAGGAATGACTGATTCGACTGAGACACCATTGATATCTGCAGGACGGAACGTTTTCTTGGTCATTGTTCGCAGGAAACAACCGTGACGACACAGTGAGCACTTACCCAGCCCCATGCGCCGCTTGAATTTCTTGAAGGAGTTCATCTTCTTGCGGATGGTGACGGTGAGGTCCGGGTAGCACGAGATCACGGCTGAATCCTCCATCCGACACAGCTCAGGTGACATGGTTCCACCCTGCTCCGGGTCCAGCGAGAAGCGTTGCCTGACTGTACACCCCGCACCTCGCGCCTCTCCACACCGACTGAACCGAGCCCTCAGACTCGCGCTGGCTGCCGTCGCCCGCCGCTCTCCCACCCCTCCCCTCCCTCCCCCGTTCCCAGCGCCGCAACGTCAGAGGGCTGCACCATACGGTCGAATTTACCGCGAGCAGGGCTGTAATTTCGTCCTTACAGCCGCACGCGCCAGCCGTCATGACGCTAATGTCCATACGTCGCCGCTTATAGCCGCCATTCTCGCCCTTCATGCCACCCCAGTCTGAGTCGCAGCTGTTTTGGTGCGTGGCGAGCGCGTGGCGGAAATTATCCTTCTCATCTTTTGTCATGACGGCCCATGCCGCCAGTGAGACCGATGACGCCTCTGGTATCCCTTCTCTGTCCTTCATGGCCGGGCTCTTAACCCTCGCCCCACCGGGGGCCATCGATGGCCCTCCCTAAGGTTTTTCCGGGATAGCAGAAAAACGACGAGGCGCAGCACCGCGGTTGAGGGTTCTACCTCTCACGGCATCATTTTCCCATCATCCCTGAAATTTTTTACCCCGGGTCACCCAAGGTCAGGTCACCAGACGAGGTCAACCAAGGTCACCTCACTTCAACTTTAGAGCTATGTAAGAGCTATATTTCAAAGTCGATCGATTTGAAACTTTCTACACTTCATAACCCCTCCAGGGTCTACAAGGTGTATATCCGGGATTTTTCGATTTCGTGCCCTGAGGTCAGGTCACGAGGCGACCTCTCCCATTGGAAAAGCATGGGGAAAAGCTGTTTCATGATATAAAAGCCACAAAAATGATTGCAAATACTCAGACTGCTCAGAACAGCGTTTTTGGACACCCTTTCATGGATCCCAGGGGTTATATTTGCCTTTTGACTTTTCCAAGGTCATCCAAGGTCACCAGAGGTCAAAAACAGTATTTTGACAATAACTTTTGACCTAATTAAGCTAGAGCAATGAAACAAATCTCATCGTGTTTGTCTTGTCACTGGCTTTCATTTGGTATACGGCAAGGTCACTTTTTTGACCTTTCGTGACCTCAGGTCATATTAGGTCACGAGGTGACCTCTAGAGGTCAAACCACTGATGGGAGGTCTTTACGTTCCACATAGCGGAAAAAATACTGGCAATTTTCTATCAAATGTACTTTACCAGGCCTCAATAGCTCTAATGACATAAGAGTTATGCCCAGTTTGCTTAATCATGGCATATTTGAGTGAAAATAGCCGATCTTGACCTAATTTGACCTCTGGAGGTCAAACCACTGACCTGAGCACTAAAACATGGGAAGTAATTTGTTACTGAATTTACGCGAGCTTTCTATTGCACTTTGCAGATTTGCGCTAACGCCCATATTTTCGGAGTTAGAGGGGGCCATCGATGGCCCCCGGTGGGAGCGAAGGTGGCGCCGGACCCCCGGTGGGGCGCGGGTTAAGTCATGTCTAAGTTTAACGTTGATTAAATAGCTGTATTCCGACATTATTTTCTATCTCTGTGTCATCATTACTTCCTATCTATGTATTTCGGCATTATTTTCTTTTTATGTATAGTGACATTATTTTATTTTTATTTCTGCGTTTTTTATAGGGGCTGTGCAAATACGACCTCAGCAACCAAGAGGGGAGGGTCTAGCATTTTCCTATTTTTTTCTGACGAAGGGGGAGGGTCTGGCTTTTTCTGACGATTTCGTACGGAGGTGGGGTCAGATCATCGGCTGTCGTGGAATTTTAATTGAGCGACAACTGTGCAGGCCCAGGGTAGCTTAGTACCGAATATTTCAATGCTTTCTAGTCAATGTTTCGTAGAAAACCCTATGTCAGCCGACCTTGGGCACTTTAGCTGAACTAAGCACCCAAAGCTAATCTGAGCCTTCATCTAGATCTTGGACTCCTGTGTTGTGTCAGGCAGCCCCTGAGCTGTTATGGGAGTCCCTGCACAGGTATAAGGCCTCTGAGCTGAGCTTGGGGCCATAAGCTTGAATGGACCCTTTGAACTTTTCTGAAACCCTATATAAGCCGATCTGGGCCTCCTAAGCTGAGCTGGGAACATAACCTAATCTGACCCCCTTAGCTAATATTGATGCTCCCTGTGCTTAACTGGGGCCTCTGAGCTGGTCTGGGGCCCCTGAACTGTTCTAGGTTCCCTGAGCTGAGCTGAGGGCCGTGAGCTTGAATGGGGCCCCTTGAGCTGGTTTGAGACCCTATATCAGCCGACCTGGGGCCCTTGAGCTGAGCCGGGTCCGTAAGCTTATTTGGCCCAATGAGGTGATATGGAACCCCTGTGCTGATGAGCTTCTAGGGGCCCTGTGCTTGTGTGGGGTCCCTTAATAAGCTGGTCTTGGGGTCAATGAGTTAGTCTGGGCCCTCCTGAGCTGATTGATTTGGGTTCCTGAGTCATGGACTGGGCCCTGGGGACCTCTAAGATAATTTGGTGCGGGGGGGCCCACTGAGCAGGTGGGGCACCCTTAACTGGTCACGTAGGCCCTGAGTTGATCATGGGGGCCCTGAGCTATTCCAGGGTCTTTTGAGCTGATCTGGAGTCCCAGAGCTAGTCTGGGATCTCCTGAGCTGCAATGTGATCTATCATTATGCTTCAAGCGTTCGTGATTTCCATATCTCTATTTTCGTACCCGATTAATTTATTCTGAAGGCCAAAAGAAATTGACTGCACAAATGACTCGAAGACAGCCAGGGATGAAATTTCTGAATATGGCTGTACAAATGCATGAAGATGTATCGATGGCCTTTACAACCAACCATACACGTACATTCACATTACGGCGATACATGAAACATACAGCGACCCTAAATCAAGCCCTGGCCGACTGAGGTGGACAAATGAAAATTATAAACGGAGGCGCCGAGCCCCGAACCCGTGACCGCCGACGGCGCGAGCGCTCTAAATTACGCCCAGACGGGCACGGGCTCGGAGCCCGGCAGACATCTACCGGCCGGGTGATCTTACATGGAAGTCTTACCCCCGGGATATTAAATGGCCACATGACCACATGACTATTAACATAGCACACACCAATTTGGATTCAAATCCAACAAATACAAACCATACAGCAAGCGAATACCCATTTATGTCCTCAGGGCAAATTCCGTCAACTACGATTGAGGACAAAATATGTTATATTTGACCGTGAATGTATGAAGCACCCACGGGAATTTTCCTTGAGTATGCAAATAGAAATGCATTGCGATGTTTCATCGTTGTGGGAAGAAATCGATTCAGGAAAAATTGATTACAGGCGTTTCTAAAATTTGACCTTGAGATCAAACGTCATTTGCAGGGTACGGACAAAAAGTGACACGTATCTGGTAGAGTAATCAATTCTCGATATTCTGGTACCAACTGCACTTTTCTGTCCTGGCTAGAACTAGATTTGTATAATTCCGAAAGTTTCCAGATAGGCCCCGAAAACTGGCCCTAATCAAACTCCAGCCCAGAACACTCCCAACACAGAGCACGAATTCGAAGACGCATCCTGCACCAAACGCCGAGCGGCAGCCGTCCCTCGGACATCGACAGGCGTGACGAGACCGGCCGTATTCCACCTGAATCGTATCGTAGTACGAAGTGAACAAAAACACCACAGAGCTATTCGATGAAGGGAAACGGTGGTAAAGAAGGTACAAATTTAAGTATGTACCTTATTTAAGTATGTACCTTAAATTTAGTACTTCGCGTAGGCAGGGTGTGCATGCGTGCCTTATTAACACCAAATGAGCGGTTTTAAAACTGCTAATAATTATGCACCTCCTGGGCTGGAAGCCCCCTCCCCCCAGAGGTGAGGCCCCCTCTAGGGTTGGCCCTCCTACTTTTCGAACGGTTCCTGTTTTTAAGTACCTACCGTTGACCCCAGTGATCTAACGCAAACCATAAAATGAATAAAATGAAGACAAGGCTTTAAAAGTGTAAAAGAAGATAATCGGCGTACTTAAAATGAAAAGGCCAAAAAGGTTAGCACATGTAAACCAAATATAAATACGAGGCAAAGGCTTATAGAACCTAAAGCTTAAAAGTTTATAGGAAAGATAAGACAAGTGGGTTTTTCTGTATGCCCGCAGCATGGGCGCGAAGCGGGGGGACGGGGACGCGTCCCCTGTTGGCCAACCAGGGGGACTTCCCCAAATTGTCGGGGTCAATCGTTTAATGCTGTCAGGTACCGAATTGCTCAAATTCGCCTCCCCGGTTGCCCGCCGGGTCCGTCCCCCTGCAAATTCCGTGGGGCCCGCCCGCAGTGACATTCGTTAGCACGGTATCATAGCCTTTTGTATATTTTTAGCTTCAGTCATAAATTTCCGCCCATTTCAGTCAGACTTATTTTAGGATAATGTGAAGGTCCTTCCAGAGTTTTAGTTTAATTTTGTGGTCATTTGTTTTTTTACTAGTTGTGGACACTACCTATATAATCTACCTATATACCTATATAATCCTAAATCTACTTTAACTATGTATGACAGACACACTAAGCTATATTAATCTTTAATGCGCGAATTCTACGTTATTCATACTGTTTGCCTCGTTGGACAAGAACATGAGAAAAGGTAAGTTCTTGGTTCTTAGATAGGTATTTAGAAAAACTAACATCATGTTCAAAACGTGTTTTTTCTGAACTTTTCCTCCAAGTTAGGTAATTTTTAGTGATCATCCTAAGATTGTAAGCCTATATACATTCAAATTCTAAGAAGTGCCATTCCTCACTACTTCGACCCTTAGGCTCACTAAAGGGAGTGTCCCACTTTTATAACGTGGTTTTGAACTGAGATGGCAGCTTTATAGTGCGGGCTGAGAAACCATAATTGGCATATCTTATTTCACTCAAAGCTCGCTGCATTAAATTTCTATTCTGTTGAGATAGCAAAATAAACGGGGCCTTTTTACTAATTCAAACCATGCCGAAATCCCTTTCCATCTGGTAACAACAATTTAATTGTTCTAAATCCCACTACCACACAAGTTACGAATAAATGAGGGGAAGGAAGCAGATACCTCTTGTCTCCGTGGCCTCGCCTGTGCATGAAAAAGTATATACTTTATAGTGGTGAGCGTTGTGGTAAGCTTAATGCATCCTTAAGTCTGTTTTTCCTCTACTGCATGCTGTTAAAGCATGCTGGGGACAATGGATATTTGACGGGCGTATCGCTGAGGCCCTTTCAATATATGTTCTGAACAATCATTAGTGAAATCAGCTTGAAAATGATTATTTGACCGGAGTTTTACGTCAGGCAACATAAATTTTGATTTGATGCTCAAAAAGATGCTTTCTTAAACTGATAGGGCAAATGGCAGGCACCAATAACCAGAATAGCTCAGTGTATTTTCCGGCACTTCTCAGAGACCAGAGAGGGAGGTTTAAAAGTGTCATGCAGCATTGGGGTTCTGGGGAGTTTCGGCCGCGGTTTATGTCCCTTTACCAATCGATACATGTGAGGTAATGACGGTGGAGTGAGGGGAGGGGGTCAGAACAGGGGCGGGACGTTAGAGGGCGGAGCGCGTGGCAGCTGCAGACAGCGCAGTCCCCTCGCCACACGTCACTCTGCCGCCGCCCCTCCACCCTCATCACGAGACGTCGGGCCGGGCCGGGCCTGGCCGCGGAGAGAGAGAGAGAGAGAGAGAGAGAGAGAGAGAGAGAGAGAGCGAGAGAGAGCATAATAATTTGCACACTGCTGAACGTGATTGATGTTTAGTGCATGCGTACTTTGTCGTTATTCTGAGTCAGGGTCGATTTCGGCTCAGTGGCGGATCTAGTCGGTCAGTTTGGGGGGCAAGCCAAAATCGAAAAGCAAAAGAAGGTCACACATTGAAAACTTGTGCCACACTATCACTTGACGGTAGGTTTGGGAGAACCCAGATGAAAAGCAAAAAAAGTCATCAGGTGAAAGATGTTGGCACAAGATGCTTGTTTTTAACGTCCAAGGCCCAATGCTTGCACTGGAATTGACTGGTTCTGTTTGAAGTTAAGAGATAAAGCGCCAAAATTTGCTTATAAACTAAAAAGAAGCGGAGGCAAAATAGAACTCGACCGCCTTGAGGGGAGGGGTGCAAAACATAGTTTTTCCCCGATTTTTTCCGTATGGGAGTGGCAAATGCCTTCCCCCTAGATCCGCCACTGTTCCGGCTCAATGTTCTTTTTGTCAGAGTTGATTCCACTCACTTCTGAATTTTGGCTGTGTGAGAATCGACTCACCGGCTCAACGCGTTGAGTTGAGTCAGAACCAGAGTCAGCCGCTAAGCTGTGAGTCAGAGTTAAGTTGACAACAATTTTGAGTCATCGACAAGTCTACTTGGAGCGCCAGTTTTTCTGAAATAAGCTCCACTGGGCCCACTCTTCCTGTGTTGATATGCTGTTTTCCTCCTCCCCCAGGATGCGACTATCAACGCCCCTGCTATAGGTTTTGCTGCCCAAAAGTGGCGCCCTTCTGGTCAGGATGCCTCTCCCCCATCGGAAATCCTGGATCTGCCTATGAAGCAAGTGAGCTCTGCGCCGTTACACATGAGCAGAACAAATGGGCATGCCTTTCATCACACGTCAGAGACCCTGCAACTGCCAAGCGTTGGACGGGGTGAGACGCGCTGAGCCGAGCGGCGAACCCCAGCGCGCAGAGGCACCGAGGGTCGCCGCTCATTTCCGGTGTACATGCGGGCCAGACGCACGGCTTCGTTAGCCGGAAACTGAGGCTATATCGAGGGTGCTACCTCGGCCCTGCTGGCGCCGCGAACGGGTAGATGGGAGGCACGTGCCTGAAGTCAATGGCAGGCGCACCGCGCAGGTGAACCAGGGGCTCTGTACCCGTGTTGACTAATTTTATTTTTATTCAAATTACAGGGAGCATGGGCGTGGGTGTGCAAGGATCCTCTCCACCGGGTCAGATCGGACATGGCAGGCGGTTTCCCGCCGAAGGGATCGAACCCACGTTAATCCATGCTGTCTGATCTGAAGACGGACAATGAAGCCACTAGGCCACCCGGCCCACAGTTAGCTTGACAGAAAGGGTCTCCTCTGGAATGCCTGGCCTTGTTGGTCATGAGAACTTACCAACTTGGTGATGAAAACTGGCCTGCTCATATCACTACTCTAGGATATGGTCAATATCAAAATAGGTGCTCATATCCTCCACCCAAGCTCAGTGCATTTGATAGGAAATCTAATACGTTTATTTCTGGCATGATCCCTGAGATGACACGAAAAATGTATTACAGCTAATCATTCTACCATACTTTGAAGGAGATTAAGGCTTTCTGATGCAGCTGCCTGGTGCTCTTCATCAGCTGATGATGAAATCGTAATGATACCATCTACGTTCGGAGTTGATTTCTTAGAGAAGATAGAAGTATAAACCTCAACATTTACATGACAACAAAGATAATGTATGATTTGTATGCCTTATTATGAAACCCAGACAGCTGAGATAGGGTTGACAAGACCAGTCTGCTGGCGGCGCTACGGGCTGAGGTCCTGACGCAGCTGCCGGACTGGAAGTCACCACCTGCCTGTGTCTCACATCTTCGGCAGCTGCGTCCGCGCCACCCCGCCGTCTGCCGGACTACTTTCGACCGACGACACTCCTCAGATGCCTCCCGAGAGGACGGGAATGTGATACCGGCACTTGATATTGACGATAGCGTGAGTCGTTTGTCACTATATATTGGGAACGTTTGTTTAGAATTCAACCGTTTTTGTATCCTGGGAATTTCTTGTAGGTAGCTGGGAGTGTTTGCTCGGATAAGAGACACGTATTCCAAGAGACACTCCACAAAACACAATGTCTGGCCAACCTTAGCCCGAGCAAAGGTTAGATAAAGTTCCTTTTTACTGATGGTTCAAATACCCCAATCATACTCCTGGTTCACTTCGTTCTTCAGAGCCTACAATTTATACACAAGTGAAAATGGAAAAATAAACGTACTTGTTTTACAAAAGCTAACATTAAGACAGCCAAAGTGAGGGTATCTGTGCACGACTGAAGTTGACACACAGAAATAAGTTTTTTGGTCATTCAAAACAGTTTTAACTTGCAATGAAATGAAAATAAGAATGAGAAGATCACATGAAGCCTACATCACCAGACAGGGGTAACAGGCCCAATTGATTTTTTCCGGCTTTAACCCATCACCTCTTGGGGTCCGATCTGATCCCCTCTATTTTTCACGAATGGTCCTGGTCTGATTCAAATGGGACACGCGTCCTTTGCTGGTCTATAGGCCGATCAACTTGACAAGATATTAATAAAGATTGACATCAGGTCAGGTCAGGTCAACAAGTTATGACGTCATTTCTAAAGCCATGTAAGACAATTCGGTTCATCTAAAATGAGGATGGCAAAACTAGGTTGTAACACGGCTTTTAGAAGAGCTAGATAAACTTTCTAAACATCACTAATAATTTCTTGAAACGAAAAATCTGCACATCGTCATCTATTTTGAGGTCAGGCTTATACCAAAGTCATTGGAGGTCACCAAAGATCACGGTTTTTGAATATATTTGTGTCTATAACTTTTGAACGAAACAAGATGCAGTCTTAAATTTGGCATCATGTAATAAGCATGACCTAGGGATTTGAATCGCATGCAGCATGACCTTAAAATGTTATTATTTTACCTTGACCTTAGCTCAAGATTGCAATTTGGCCTTAAAACGTCACGTCGTATATCAGATGAATCCTTTGGCCAAGGCGAGTACATTGATGCCATTTTTTGTTCTAGGTCTCATGGATCCCGAGTTAAAAGGGATATTCTAAATGGGTCGAAATTTGACTCGTTTCGGCTCACTGTGACGTCAAGGGTCAGCAGATATACTTCAAACTCGGCTCTAGAATAGCGAACGTTTGGGTGCTTCCAGTACCGTTTCAATGTTTTCCCTATCACTTCCGGTTCTCGAGACCGTAGGGGTCCGATCAAACCCCCCTCCCCTCGGTGGTGGCATGTACGAAAAGAGCAGAGCGGTGCGGGACATTGTAATAGCGGGCCCTGTTGGACTGTCTTGGACTGCCTACTCCCCGGCCTGTGCCAGACTTTTGATAGCAGCATTGGGCTGTGTTCGGATGTGAGAAATTGCCCTACCACTGTGGCTGGCTCCCTTGGGTACATTTTGGGTACATTTCAGGTAGGATTTTAGCTTTTCTCTACAGAAATTTCGAGTTCCAAGACGAATGATTTGCACTTGGCTATCACAGTCAAAATCACGTTACAGATGTGCCATATTCCCTTCAAGGTGAAATGTGCATTTTGCACCTTAGCGGACGTGGGAAGAGGGCAGTCAAAATTTTAAAGCCAACTCCATGTAATAAGTGGAGCCACTTTGTATCACTCCTGTGGCAGGAGGGGGAGCCGACCTGACAACAGCCCTCAAATAGATGCAGCACCACTTTCTTTCCCCCCCTCCCCCTATTGACCCCGCCTCGCGCTCCCATAGACCATGGCCGCCGGGCGCCCAATCTCCTTGAAAGCGATGGCGTTCACCAGAAGAACAGCGCGTCGACCATTAAACTGTGTCAGTTACCCGCATTTTTCTGTAATTGGCTGAACGTTTCCTGATGAAATAGTTTAATAAAGGTGATGAGTATACGTTAGGCAGAGTACACGTTAATTGGGAATGGACAGGCACCAAGGCCGGAGCGGCTACCCCGCTGCATCGCAGCGTGCACGGTGGCGCTCTCAGTGGTATCGATGACGTGGGAGTGTCCCACGCAGCTTCGCCAGGTGAAAAGTATGCACCGCACCGAAGCAAAAGCGATGGGAACTCAGGTCACGGCATCGTGCACCACAGCGCTCTCTAAAAATAGAACTGAAACGTCAGATATTGAGATATGTTTGCAAAGGGTGCAAGGAGCAGGATGCCGCAGAACAGAGCACGTCATTGTTCAGAGATACCTGCTGCGAATATAGCACGGTAACGGTCAGCTCGCTAAAATGAAAACTGGTTGCGTAAGGGCAGATGGCAAGCCAAGCGCAAAAAGGAACATTATTAGGGCATGGAAATAGTCTCGCATCAAACCAGGCCGGAAACAAGACTAGGATTAGTCGCGAGGTCGACAGCCGCAGAATGAGCTAAGAATGAGCTTGAGTCCAAATGAGGTCTTGTTAGCAGTTTTGGAGCAGGGACTAACGGACCAGCGTTCACGCTTCACGGTTTGAATGGGTGGCCCGGCAGAGAAAGAGATATCATAGTAATAATTCCTACAACAGGCAACACGCGACACAGCACGCTGGATCCCGGGCCGAACGAAAGCGCAGCAAGAGCTCTGGGGATGGCATCCCACCGTGGGAACGACACTGCCGTGGTTGATCGTCGTGTGACCACGCTCAGAATAGAGAAACTCGCCATACCCGCACCTCACCTCTTTCACCTGCACATCCACAAAGGCAGTACCAGGTGCATTGTGTGGATGGTTGTGTGTTCCCCACATCGGACCAGCAAACACGCTCAGAGCTCAGAGTCCCCCTCCCCGTGGGTTTATATTTAGCTGCGCTCTGGTCTGCGCCGTGACGGCTGCTGGTTGCACCGGGGCGGCGATACATGGGGGAGCCGGAGAGTCGCCGCGGCGGCGGGGGGTCAGGCGGGGGCAGGTGTTGCGCGTGGCGGCGGTGTCGGGCGCGTGGCAGCCGGCCGGCGCGGCGGCGGCCGCTGTGACGCGCGGTCAGCTGTCGCTGGTGCCGGCGCCGACAGCTGTCCAGCAGCGCGCGGCGGCCGCAAACAGGCGGCGGTCGCTGCCCGACTGACGCCGCCGGTCTGCAGGCCGTTTCTGATTGCAGAGGCCGCAGCGACGCATCATCGGACAGGTGATGCCACCCCTGACAACAGGCGGCTGCCGCGCGCAGCGGCTGTGCCTGTGTGGGACGAGGCCAAGCCAGCTAATTTCGGCCCGAGCTGGAGATTCATCACCCCAGCCCGGTATTGCATCCAGCGTGACTCGTCCAACGATCGCGAGTTTTCCGGGCGTTCTGTTAACTGCGCAGGACAGGAGAAGAAACATGACCTGACGCGTTATCTTTGAAACCATGCTCTCTGAACATTTAGTTTCCTTTGATATGCAAACCAGGGAAATAAATAGAAAGAGGCTGGTCCACGAGCCAGAGGGGTGAGCGGCTGCCAATAAGGGATGTGGAGGGTGAGTATTTGTGCTCGCCCTGACTGAAGTATGCACTCTTAAAAACAACCTCCGGATGTTGGCCTCATTGCTGCCTTTCGTACATGATCAATCAAAGCTCCAAATTGTGCCCAACTTTGACTGAAATCGAATTATTTGGGGGGGGCTGTTACTGGGTAGGGAGGAGGCACAGGGCCCTTGAGCCACTGCAGTGATACTTATTCTGCCTCCTCGGGAACTGGCCAAATGAGGACGGGAGCTATGACCAGTATGACCGGCGGATTGTCCGGACTTAAAGAGAAGGACACTATGGACTTCTTAGCAAATTTTTTCTGATCAACTCCATAGGGTTAGTGTTATAATTCATCACCTAATGGGGCACGGTTCCCCGGTGCTCCGTAGTTCCGCCGCTTATGACTATGCTCAGCATTATCACGCGCACTGGAGGGGGCCTCGGAGGCCCCCCACCTGTTTTTCCAAGGTGGCTGGAGAACCGCTTGTATCCGAAACACGAGACTTTGCCACATTAAACAGAATTTAATAGCGCGTCGATTGGTGAAGATTTTTTTTAAAATCGGTCGAAATTTTTTGACTTATAGGCTTTTAAAGTCAGACATTTATTTTGAGATCGCCGTAATCGCGCGGTCGGACCAGATAGCTTGCATTGGAGACCGAGTGGTGAAGTCATAACACCATATAACCGGGATTATATGTCAAGGTCACCTCACATGAAGGTCAAGGTCAAGGTCAAAAGTCATAGGTCAAGGTCATATGTGCACTTTCAAGGTCACTGACCACAGTGCTTCCGGTCAAATGACGTTACCTGGTCTGACGTACATTATGCTATGACGTCATCGATAAGGTACCCCAATATAAAGGTCAAGGTCAAAGGGCAAGGTCAAAAGTCATTTTCAAAGGTCAATCCTCATTTTTCGCCAAACATTGGCTGTAGTGTTAGTCAAAGTGTACATTATAAGTAGTATACTATATTGTGACCTTACAGGTCAATGACCTTGAATGGCCTTGAACCCAAAATTAAATGGGAAGGCTCTTTGAGACCTTCTCTATATGACCCTGGTCCGCCTTTAGCTTATTCCCGCCATTTTCCCGCATAATCACGGCATTTACCGGTCGGTCCCCAGCATGGCCAAGTTTTGACCTTTATGACCTCGTTTGACCTTAAAGATATTGACCTAGGTCAATAGAAATTGGTCATGATGTAGATCACCATAACCCCCACCCATCTCTCAAATTTAGTTTTTCTACGCCTCTTAGTTTCCGAGATCTTAGGGGGCCTACCAGGCCCCCTCCAGTGCGCGTTAGTGCCAGACCCCCTCCAGTGCGGGTGTCAAGGTAATGAGTGCACTTAGTTATGTTAGGCCCATGCTCATAGTTCTTATGTTGGCTCCTGAAGTGGCTGAAGTCGGTGACTCTCTCAGAATCATGGTAAGGGATGTTCTCGAGCCATTAAGTTGTTGTGGAAGCACTGGTGGAGCCAAGAGGTGAAGGGACAATGAGGGCTTGGCAAGAACAACACCTCTCCACGGCCCACACTCACCAAAATCCCAGCTCTAAACGCTAGCAGTAGATCCATCCGAGTATGGTAGACAACCGCGATGGCTTAGCGTCTCCAAAAGCTTATCAAGATGAAGCAGGCCGAATATTAGCACAGAAGTACAGACGGATTCACGAAACCGACGAGAATGCACGAGAGGTTCATTAAGTCATAATGTGCATTTCTTATCAAGGCAAGCTTATTAGCCACTGTATTTGCACAATCAGGTGTTATCTGCTGTTTCAGAAAGCCCCTAAAATGGAAGGTTGTCACAAATTTGGGGGAAATCTACTTCAGAGCAAGTAAAATTTAAGCACGCAACTGAAGCAATGCATGCAGTTCCTGAGCTATGAATATCATCATAGGAAATGTGATATAAACTGTCTGTGGCTTAGTACAAACATTTAATATTAGTTTTATTTAGCCCAGTTTCGTGTCCATTCATATCCATTATCATTCAGAAATAAATATAATACGCAGGTCCTGGGGAGAGAGAAACCCCCTAGGGAAGGAGGGAATCCCTTCTAAGCGACCACCCTGGTTCCTTAAATTGGTCACGGCGCCCCCTGAAAGGTGCTCCCTGAAATATCCCTTCCCCAGGAGGAGAATATCAGCACCCCCGTGACGGGATATGGCGCTCCCCTGATAGGTTTTGCTGACCAAAATTGGTGCCCCCCTCCTCCGATCGGAAATTCTTGATCTGCCTGTGCTAAATCGAGAGCTATTGCTAGTCATTAACATGCCATATCGATAAATATAATTATTGATGAAAGAGTGTCTACCTAAGCCTCACTACTTTGCTTAAAACCTGCACTGAGTCCCTGGATTGGTCTTCCCGTGTAGCCCCTATGCGTATTGCGTATACGGTTCTGCGCACTTTCTTCGTGGTTCTATCCAGATCTTGTCATCCCGTTGCAATTTTGCGAGGTGTTTATATTTGGGACTCGGGACACTACATAAACTGGCATTATGCTGCGTCCTCATTGTGGTCGGAGATGAAACCACTGACAGCATCCGACTGTTTCCCAAATGACTTGACTACCCCCTTCGGGAACAACCCAAACTAATGCTCTGTTGGTGCATCTCATATTGGATTACTTAAAGGGAGTGTCCCACTTTTACAATGGGTTTCGAACTGAGATAGCAGTTTTGCAGAGCGTGTTGAGAAACTACTACAGGCATATCTGATTTCACCTAAAGATCTCGGTATACAATTTCCGCCAGCTTTTAAATTCAAAGTAAAGGGGCTTATTGTCTTATTTCAAACCATGAAGGAATACCTTCCACATGGTTACAGTAATCCGATTAAGTAAGCTCTAAACCTCAGCCACTCGCTGAAAATACCATGCTAGCAAGTGAACCAGCATGCAATATGCCTGTCGACCGAAAACTTCAGGCGAGTAGTTGTCCATTACAGAATGTCACTAGGTCGAGGTGCGACCAATAGCCGCAACACGCATCGCATTCTCCTCCCCCGTGCTTTCCAAAACAAATATCAATTGTTTTTTCCAAAATACACTCTCAATTTGTCTCTTTACATCAGGTTTGTGCATCATCTTTCCACCACTGAACAAACACGGCCGCCATTACACCATCTGTCGTTTACAATGCTTAACAAGACAGAGAATGGAGGGGCGGACCGAGAGTACGATTGCCGTGGCAAGTGAACAAATATGATATTGATGATGAGAGCGGACGTCCTCAGCGGAAAATCGGCTGCGGGTCCTGCAATTATTTCACCAGGTATTTGAATAACCCGTGTGTGATTTTTGCCTTGCAGCCACACTGAATGGGCCTATACAGCGAATCTGTGATCAAGGTTTGGAATTTCACTGATTATTAAATGTGTTTTTTGATGACGTCACATACCTATTATAAGAAAAGAGGAGATAATTCTGTTTTTAGCGCAGGAAAGTAAGAAAAAATGTTGTTTCCTAATTTTCAGACCTAATTTGTTCTTCAATCATTATTTTTAGAATTTCGACAAGGTGGTCCATTCCCTTTAAGCTTTTTACAAATATGTTTTCTCAACAATCTACAAACAAGGCCTGATACCGTATCTCTCATGAGTTAACCCGCGCCATCAAAATTGATTCTTAGCCCTCCTTCTCCTTCTTTTGAGCTTCTTAGCCTCTTTATTCTTTATTGGGAGAGAAAGGAAACTTTCAGTACCTGTCAACAAAATATGTATTTGTACTTTAATGGCAGCCATACAAAAATCGTTAATCTATTTAAGTCATAAGGTTTAGGGTCTCGAAACATTACACTTTTAATATTTGCCCTCATTCTTGGGCAACAGATGGTGCAGAAAACATTTTCATGGGTTCTTTTCGCCCCCACCACCGCCTGAGGAACTTGGACCCCCTTTCCTTACTACGATCTCGGGAACCGGAGGTAACACCGGAAAAAATGAACGGTGCTGAAAGTTCGTTACCATCTACTCTTAAGCAGATTCTGAACCATATCCGTTGACCCATGACGTCACAGAGGGCCAAATTTTGAATCGTTTAGAAACTCCTCGATAATTAGCATAGGACCATAAAGCCTAGAACAAAGCCAAGGGCATAAGCGTGTTTGTCTTGATCTAAGGATTCGAACGATATACATTATAACCTTGTATGGTCAGATCGTGACCTTGACCTCGAGTCAAGGTCAAATAATGATATTTTAGGGTTATAACGCACATAATCAGAACTCTTGGGTCATGTTTGTCACTATAATACCAAATTTAATTATGCATCCTATCTCATTAAAAAATTAAAGACACATGGGTAAGATTTCAAAAACCGTTACCTTTGATAACCTCTGGTCAGTGGCGGATCTAGATGATAGGTTTGGGTGAAAACCAAAATCGAAAAGCAAAAAGAGAAAAAAACCCGTCACGCGGTGAAATATTTTGCTCCAATTTAACTAGACTGTAGGTTTTGGGCGTAAACCCAATAAAAAATAAATAAAACGTCAAAGGGTGTAAGACGCGACCACAACATGTCTTTTTTTGCTCTCCAAGAATCATGCACTCAAAACCAATTCTGAATATCAAAAGGACCAAGGCCCAACGTTTAACCCTCGCCCGGGAGGGGGTCGTTTTAGACCCCCTCGGGTTTTTCCAAAGTGACCGAAAAACCGCCGCGCACAGCGCCGCCAAACTTAGTCTAGCTGTTCCTTCATCACTTTTACGTCTTCTCCGAAAATTTTAGCTCAAGGTCATATCAGGTCAGGTCACCAGGCCAGGTGAAGTGATGTCATCTCAAGAAATGCTTAGGACTGCATAACTAATAGGAGGGTTAATCGATCAAGTTGAAACCTCTTACCACATATTGGGGCCACCAGGAGCTGCAACATATGTTCCGTAATTTTTCTATATCGCTGACCTAAGGTCAGGTACAGAGCATGACCTCCCCATTGCAAATACATGGGGAAAATTACGAAATGAGCCTTTCTCAGTAAGTATGGATGGAATCGGGGCTCTAGTTCAGACAGCTCTCGACAGAACTGCTCGACCCATTGAGTCGAGTCAGAATCGGAGTCAGCCTCCACGTCGTGAGTCAGAGTTGAGTCGACTCAACAATATTTTCTTACCGTATGTGATCACATTACTGACTTACATGGGTTGAAAAATATATCGTTGACCTGGGCCGACCTGCTGTCCATTTTTGGTCATAAGTTGTCCAATTGATCACCCTAGAGGTTTACAAAGTGATGCGCCCCTCATTTAAACCGGCTTGGAATAATTCGAGAGAAACAGAGGGTCCAATCGGATCACTAGGTGGTGAACGATTAAGGACACCATCAGTGATACAAGGTGTAAAATGCGTGGATTTGTCATTCTTCAAAAGTATTTATTTATTTTATTTCATTTTATTAGGGCTACTCCCGAAAGGCACACTTGCCCAATTACAGGGAGTATTGGCGTTGGTGTTTAAGGATCCTCTCCACCGGGTCAGATCGGACACGGAAGGCGGTTTCCCGCCGTGGGGATTGAACCCACGTTTATCCAAGCTATCCGATCCGTAGACTGGCAACGAAGCCACTAGGCTACCCCGGCCCCTTCGTATAAATCCTACATTTTAACATATTTACCGGCCAGCTGGCGTAAAATAAGCCAGACGATCAGAATCGGCAGCCACAAACCGTTCCTGAAACATGTTTTTCAATATTCTTCACGCCTATACAGATACATCATGAATATATTTTTGCATAAAAGCTCTCATTTACGAAACCAACTTTCTCTTTTGGTCCTTTACTCATACCGGGGTGTGATGAGTAATTTCAAGCTTTACAGATTTATCAAAAGTATTATTCATAGCTGTATGATACAACTCAATATTATCTCGCTATAACATTTGCTTTTCTATCCCACAACTAGCAAGTTGATTCTTCTAAATCTATATCTAGTTTATCCCAAAACTACCAGGACACTGTTTGCGTATGCTTCATGGGCTGTGACAAACGACGGTACATAGCACACTCATTCATAGAATGTTACCTACTGCAGGACACAGTACCCACTTAACCCTCACCCCGGTGGAGAGGGTGTTGGAACACCACCTCCGGTTTTTCCGGCGGCACGAAAAACGGCGCCGCGAAGCGCCGCCGTACTTGGCACAGCGTATCCTCGATCAATTTTGCAACTTTCCCAAAAATTTTAGGGTTGGGTCAACACAGGTCAGGGCACCAGTGCAGGTCAAGTGACCTCACCTAAAAATGTTTAAGGTGGCATAAGTGTCCCGTCATTAACACGCGCATTGACGGGGGCGGGTACCCGCCCCCCTCGGGTTTTTCGGAGACAGCAGAAAAACGGCGGCGCGTAGCGCCGCCGTACTTGGTATACCTTTTCCTTCATCATTTTTACAACTTCTGTGAAAATTTTAAGGTTAGGTCATCTCAGGTCAGGTCACCAGTACAGGTCAAGTGAACCGACCTCAAAAAAAGTTTAAGATAGCATAAGTCGGAGCAGGGGTGAACTTATCCGATTGAAACTCACATCACATAATGGCCCCACCGAGTTCTCTAAAATATGTTCCGGTATTTTTGATATCGATGACCTAAGGTCAGGTACGAGGCATGACCTCTCCATTGGAAATACATGGGAAAAATGGTTTTTACGAAATAACTCAGTAACGGATGGTGATAGAGCATTTATTTTAGCTGCATTAGACTCGCCTGGGCTTTGCAGTTCTAATGATATGCATTTTATATAATTTGACCCTGACCTGACCTCAGGTCAGGTCAAATCCTTTCTTTGACCTAGCAAGGTCAAATTATATATCATTCGATTCGGCTTGCTAAGAGGATTCATATAGTTCAAGTCGTTTTGCTCTATCTTTACTTGTTCAGATTTCATGGCCGAAAAACTGAATTTACATGTTATCCCTATGACGGGCATGTTTTGACCTCTCGTGACCTTAAATGTGACCTGACAAAAAAATGGTTCAAATGTTTTCGATGGAGAAGTGGATGGGCAGCCCAACGCCGTTTACCGTTTTTCGCTACCTACCGTGGTTCTCGAGATCTTAGGGGGGGGGTACCCGCCCCCCGTCAATGCGAAGGTGGCTCAGACCCCCGTCAATGCGCGTGTTAAGTCGTAATGGCATCACCAAATCGGTAAAATGGTCATTGTAGCTTATGTGGTTATGCAGGCTCATACTGTACTTGGAAATCCAATTTTGTTCAAGTTTAGGGAGTTTGACTCGTATATTCAAACATTTAGTATGATCAAAATTTCCATGAAATCTCCATTGATTTTCATTTTACGTCATTTAAACTAATATTTCATAAGAAATGACAGGTTTTTTATGCCAGTTTTCTGTCATACTTTGCCAATAAAAGTATGTATTTGAACAAAGCAGGATATGAAGATTTGCGCACCTTTACCTGGATTATGACGCCTTTAATCATTTTAAATAGCAAAGTTGAAGTTCACATATTGGATGCAGTCTACACTTAAACCATTTTTAGTTATTACGCAATGATAAGTGTTTAACAAGGAGGGATAATGATAAAAACATTGGAAATTGTCACTCAGTGCTGTAATTACATACATCCGATCCATGTTCTTATCATTTTCCCCATGTTAAGGAGTAAGTATTTAAAATAATGAATACTTTTTATTATTTCGAGTCCGGCTCTCGATTTCACTTCGGATGGAGAAAATTGGTTCAGTAGTTCTCGAGTTACGATGGGGGCGGGGCTAAAAGGCCCCTATATCAGGTACGTTACAGTTCACACCTGTGCCAGGTAGGGGTTAAGTAGAATCAACATTTTTCGAGGTAGTGGGAAACAGCATTCAGGGGAGGTATTCCGATGTGCTGAATGGGAAACTACCTTTCCTATTCATATAATCTCTGAACTGAGGTGGCTTACGTTCTAAAGGTTGTACCACATCTGCTTCAACCTGGTGTACAGAGGAACCCCAGACTCTGGGCTCTCACCCATCTCTGCTTCACCCTGGTGTACTGAGGAGTCCCAGACTCTGGGCTTACACTCTGCTTCAACTTGGTGCAATGAGAAGGGGGAAGCCCTCGTGAAGTATGCGTAATCAATGACAACTCATCCTCTTTGGACTCCTTTATCGGCAACCCGTAACCACAATATACATCATTTGCTGGAATTTAGGCTTCAGACTCCCACTAGAAAAACTTGACTAATTTATCAGACAGGTGTTCTGTAAGAACCTCCCGATTCCCATCAGAGTTTTCCCAGATAACCCTTCCAGCCTTTATTCTGCTCTGATGGGCCAAGGTGTTTTCCCTGTTACAGCCATGTTCATTACCGTCTCATTCGGCGTGGATTATACTGCACCACTGAGCACGCAGAGAAAACAATTATACACCAGCCAAGGCCTTTTACAGTACGGCTCAGCCAAACAACACCAAAACACGACTTCAGTTTGAAGTTAATAATGTCGTCCTGCATGATACATTTTTGATAACGTAACAGTCTGGGCTCTACTTTCGTCTGTATGTGCATACGTGTCATGCAGATTGCAGATGCATAGAGGTATGTTGGAAGAATAAATGTAGAATTAAACATACTTTTGTTCCGTGACAAAAATAAGCTGGGATCTCAAAGTGAAGTCGAGCATAAATCATGTCCTGGCCATTCAATACGACACCACACATGCACTTTCCGATTTTATTTTGTGCTCCATTACATTTCAAAAGAGAATCTCCGTCGTCGAAAATACAGCTGGAAATATCAATAACAAGTAACCAATAACAAATATCTCAAACGACTATACGACTTAACAAACTCCGGTGGGTCTATACTATTCACATTTAAATAGAACATTCGGGGCACAGCATGAGCTAGACCTCACCGTTGCATCAATTATTCCCGACGCCCTTGGGGTTACCTTTTCCGTGATGGAGCCATGAGCATGCAACAACATATAGGACATCAAAAACGTCTCTACCTTTAACCAATATACTCAGCCATGGCATATATAAACTTGAAAAAATATTCGGCCACGGTGGCGTCAACACAAACAAGTCACGAGAAATCGAATGGAAATCGATTTGGTAGTAGCTAATGACCTAGTGCATTTATCCGCCAGCATCTCCCAGGTTACAGCACCATATTCCTCCACCGCACCGACCACTCCTGAGACCCATCTCTATCTACCCTGTGTAGAGATGTTCACACGCAGGAAATGTAGACGATCGTCTTATGTTCCAGCTCTACCTCTCTCATGTCGGTAAATTTCTCCTGGTGGCAAAAATGGGGCACGTCAGTTTTGGACAGGTGTCTGGGATGGTGGTTTCAAGTTCAAAACCCAGCAACGATCAGATTTAATCTTTATTCTAACTTCCATTCTAGAAAATTCTTCATGAGATCATGTGCGGGAGAAATAAGAAATACCGGTCTACTGTCGAAGGAAACAGTTAATCGAGAGCACAGTCGATTAATAGCATGTTCTAGGCAGGAAATGTTTGTTTAGTTGGTGCATATGAGCAACAAAACCTGTTGGTGGTTCCATTAACAAACAAAATTGGCAGATGAAACATTATCAACTAAATCACAAGGCCTGCACGATTCACCGTGAAAACATATGTAAAACAAAAGATATATCACTTACAATGAACCTACCAGCTTAAAATGCCGTGTTAAAATAAGAGACGTAACAACTCCAGGCCTTATCGCGTTCTGTTCATGCGTTTCTGTGTGGTTTGGTGTGACTTGAACGCACAGATGAATCGCAGTTGCTCGCTAGCATAGATACCTAGTCTGGGATAAAATGCATTAGTTCCCAGGCTACACTGTTGAATGTAGAGAAATAACGAATTGGAAAAAGAAGCATTGATGCAACCAATGCACCAGCGTTAAATCAGAAAGCTATTCCAATTTTCAAGATGTTTTCGACCAATTTCTGAACCAGGCAGCAGATATCTCAGCTTCCAACCGGACTGGTCACTGATTAATACCTCCAGAAACGGACGCAGTAAGAGAGGGCCTATTCACAATTGGCAGAACCTGCGTACAGAATCTACTGATCGAAATTACAAAAGCAAGTGAGGAGAATGACGACAAAAAGATGTCCGTAGATTTTGATTCCGACCAGCTTGCAGATTCTGCCAAGAGTGATTACGCCGAAACGCCCACAGGACCATCCCTGTTTTTTTCTTAAGCATTCACTCATCTTGATTGGTGCATTGAGGGGAGTTGAGAGTCTGGTCTGGTAAACGATCGTGTTGCGAAATCTAAAATCGAGTAAAGATATTCGTATAGCTAAATGGAGGCAAGTGAAACCTACACAGCTTCTGAAACTTAACCGGACGTCCATCATTGAACGAAGTCCGTACTCAAATGCAAAACAATTACTGGTGTAATGTTAAGAAAACCACGATGATCAGCGCTCGAGTGTTTGACTGCTATTTGCCACAAGGCAAAACGTTTACTCACCTCACCATAGCCGAGTTTGGCGCAGACTTTCTTCGAGCGGCCGGGCCTCCACATGCGCTCCTCCACGGCCACCCAGCGGCCGCGGACACGGATCAGGAGGTAACCCTCCGAACCACACTCCGGAGAGCTGCTGAGAGACAGAGGTTCTGATGTTTCCTCCAGATCCCAGGCAGCGGATCAGGGGAAAGGGTGGAGCTGCATCTATATTGAAAGGAGACGATTCCCAGGTATGTATCCGAAGGCTGTATAGTATTGGGGAAGCAATGTATGAGGAGCATGGAGGTTTCGTGAATGTTATCTACATGCATTATTTTCATCCTTTCATATAATAGAACTGCTGCGACTTGACACGCACCGATTGTTGATGACATATGCAATGGAATCGTCACCATTCAAGCGTGTAGAGAGCACCGGGGCTGTCAGCTAAGCTTTAATTCATCGATTACAGTAAAGTACGACTTGAAAGCTGAAATTTCTTCAGATTTGAATCTTTGTTAGTGGGCACACGCGTTCCTCTATCCTGCCTCAGCTTGTAATGCCTATGGCTATATTTGACGACGAGAGCTGCTTTAGTGTCGTACTTCCGTGCTCGCTCACCCATCACTCTCGGAGATGTTGAAGCTGAGGCCGCCTGTAAAGTCTGTCTCGGTGGGTGGTAGAGAGCTCTTCAGGCAGACGCAGTGGTCCTCGTCCTCTCCGCCGGCGCACTGGTAGGAGGCGTCGCACACCTCCTCGCGATCAATCAGGCTCACTTGTGGGTTGCTACGGACATTGCAGGACATTTTAGTCTTGTGAAAAAGTAAAAGCGTCATTCAGGTTGTGAGAAGTATCGGAAGACAGAAATTACCATTTTCCCTTGAATCTAAATACAATGGCAAATTTTACTTTCCGAGGGAAAACAATACAACTCTTTTCTCAGAGGAGTTATGAGCTTTCCGTGTTACCCAATAGAATGGGGAGCCTTTCCCCATTCCCTCCAGAAACAGGCTGGTGGGTGGAAAAAACAAGAAATTAAGATAAGCCGAGCCCGGCTTATACATTTTTTCAGCTGCAATGAAAAAAATCAGAACAGAAAATGTGCCAGCTGACATTTTACGGTTGAATTAAACAACTCTAATAAAAAGTCTTAGGAAATGTTTTAATGGTTGCTTGGTACTATTGGTAACAGTAAATGAGTTATAGGTACTCTATAATTAGTTAAACATTTACTTATACGCTACACGGATGAATTATGCTACCAAATTGATGTCCATATATGCGTCATCACGAATATTTCCAGCACAATTCATACAGTGTGCGACGCAGAGTTGGGAAAAGCGGCCGCACCGGTAACAGCGGAAGTGTGCCGTCTCGTAGGGACAGCCCGCCTCGTCGTCCCCCGTCTTGCAGTCGACAGCCTTGTCGCAGATAAGCTCTGGGCCAGCCAGGCTGCGATACAAACCAATTCAGTCACCTTCAGTGGAAGGCTCAACCGACTGGGAAGCCTTTTCCCCAGGGTGATTTTCCGCCGATGAAGTGACGTTGCGAATAGCACACTGTAACTGGCGAATCCAGCCAGGGCAACCGCTGGTGTCTGATTCATCCACCTAAACTTGAGCTCTGAAATACTTGCCAGTTTATTCAAATTGATATCCGAAAACCAAATCCACGCGTGAATGTAATACGAGACAGCCAAGGAGAACTGATAAAAATAGACCGACTGTTTCAAGCCAAAACTAGGACGTTTCTTACTTAGTTCGTCATCGGCTTCTGATAGCCAGGACAGCGAATACAGCCTTAAATCAGAGCAAGCAGGAAATATGGAAAATGTAAAGTATACAGATCAGGCGCGGTGTTGACCTCCAGAAACCCTTCATGAACAGCCCCGGCTCACGTGAGGAAGCTGCGACAGGTACACTCTGGCGGCTCGTCTGCCCCGTTCAGGCACCCAGCCCTGCCGTCGCAGAAGGCCGTGTGGGGCCAGCAGGTACCGCTCTCCGAGCACTGCAACTCGCCCTCAGCGCACTCTATCGGACAATTAGAGAAGCATTGGTACACTGGTCCTACGATAGCCGCGGTCCGAGGTTGACCAGCTAGGACGTGCGACTTCTTCATATGATTGTTTCGGTGTAGTAACGTATTAAATCATGAAAGAAACATTAAAACTATGATAAAACCTACCATTACCCGTGATTTTGGTCTAATAAATGCTGCAAGTGCACATGTACATGAGCCTAGAACAGCCCAAAATGAATTCCTGCAAACCCCACAAAACTTTTCTTATTTTCTCGGCTTAGCATCCCTTTCGCAGACCTTAGTATCAGATGAGAAGAAACAGGAACTTTAAACGAGAACTGTGAACAGAATTTTTAGGACTTCTCCTGTTTCTAGGAAAATGGAACAAATCTGGGCCAACTTACGGCAGCTCCCATCGGGCTGGAGGCACGAGGTGGTGTTGTAGACACAGTTCTCTTCGTCCAGGAAGTCGTCACAGTCCGGAACGCCGTCACACACCTGCGCAGACACCGGTGGCAGCCTCAGTAGTTGAAAAACAGCAGCCATCAGCCAACATTGTCTGCGAGAGACCAAATTAGATCACATTGCACTAAGAGCACCGGGGCAATGAATATTATGTAGCATTTGCGGACGCATCAATTCTGTACAATCCTAGCTTTTATGATTTTAGCAGAGAACCAGCTAAATAACCAGTTTATTCTACCTTTGGCTTTTAATGTAATTCAGCTCTCATTCCCTCCAGGAAATAATTTTTTAGGGATAGGTTACGCACTAAAAGCAGCATTTCAGAGCCGAGTTAGGGTCAGCTCCCCGCTGACAGTTCATACCCGACTGGGATGTACGCAGTATCCGGTTGAACAGCGTTTTCCCACACAGACTGGCTCTTTCAGAACCACAGCGGGTGGACACCTGCCGACACGGTCAGATACGTCAGCGTCACACAGGTAAAGACACGCAGAATCCTCCAGAACCACAGCGGGTGGACACCTGACAACACGGTCAGATACGTCAGCGTCACACAGGTAAACACACGCAGAATCCTCAAGAACCACAGCGGGTGGACACCTGACAACACGGTCAGATACGTCAGCGTCACACAGGTAAACACACGCAGAATACTCCAGAACCACAGCGGATGGACACCTGACGACACGGTCAGATACGTTAGCGTCACACAGGTAAACACACGCAGAATCCTTCAGAACCACAGCGGGTGGACACCTGACGACACGGTCAGATACGGTGGTGTCACATAGGTAAACACACGCAGAATCCTCCAGAACCACAGCGGGTGGACATCTGACGACACGGTCAGATACGTTAGCGTCACACAGGTAAAGACACGCTGGCTCTTCCAGAACCACAGCGGGTGGACACCTGACGACACGGTCAGATACGTTAGCGTCACACAGGTAAACACACGCAGAATCCTCCAGAACTACAGCGGATGGACACCTGACGACACGGTCAGATACGTCAACGTCACACAGGTAAAGACACGCTGGATCCTCCAGAACCACAGCGGGTGGACACCTGACGACACGGTCAGATACGGTGGTGTCACATAGGTAAACACACGCAGGATCCTTCAGAACCACAGCGGGTGGACAAGAGAAGCTGCATAAACACCCATTAATTTGACATGCATCTTCTATTCTCCTAATTATGCTAATGCACATAGCCACGAGGAACATTGTCTCGTAGTGTTCTGATAAGACACTGGATACCCACCAAAATTTTCCGATATAGTGCAGTATGTCATAATAGATTCGACTAAGATAGGTCAGTATTTCACGAGATCCCAAGCTGAAACCAGAAGGGTAACCCTGATAAACAATGCCTTTAAAAATATTCAAGGATTAACTTTACCAAAGTTTGTCTTTCACGTGGACTAAATGTAACATCGCAAACTCTCGAAAAATTACTCAGTCTGGTCTGATTAGATCTGACCAAACAACTCAAATTCAGGGCAACCTTCCAAAAACTGACCTTAACTCATATCCAAGCCACACTTGTAAGAAAAAATGCGATACAATAATATTCGTATGAACATGCCTAGACAGAAAAGCAGGCGCAGGTAGACGACAATACTTCAAGAAAAACGCTAGAAAAAACAAACTACCCAAATTTGTTTGGGAACGTTCAAATATACACCCAATCGCACAAATAGGTCCGTCTTAACCCCTGGCACAAATGAGGAGACAAAAGAAGCATCATGGCACTTCAAAATGACATAGCTCTACACAGACGACGTACTGTACCTTTCGAGGATTTTCATCTGGAAGAACTGGCCGAGCCCGGGCGGCGCGGTGAGGGAGATGTTGAGGCAGGCCAGCTGGTGGTTCAGTCTGTCCGGCTCCAGCCGGAGGTGCCGGCGCGCTGTGTTGAAGCAGTGGGGTCCGTGCTCGTGGAAGAGAGCGTCAGCCCGCCAGTTCAGGTCAGGGTCCCGCACCAGCAGCGCTCCCGACCAGGCCGTGCTGCTCTGCAACCAAACACCCCACACAGAGACTGAATGCTGCTGGTGAAGCCGGGTCTCTGCTGTTACTAAGGTCTGTCTCCTTGCTTCAGGTCAGTGTTCCCGACAGTCACCAGGGACGCTCAGAATCCATATCAAGCTCTCGTTTGTCTGGTAGTTGACTGGATATTTCTACGAGCGCGTTTCTGCCGTGCTCACCTGACATCGCGCGTTCTCGGCGGGCTCTGTGCATAACATGCCCTCCGGGCAGTGTGAGTCCAGTCGCAGCCAGATACCCCTGACCTCGCCGGCGCTCCAGCCCACAGCGACCGCGTACCCGATCGTCTCAAGGGACAGGTCACTTCTGCTGGGAACATATACTCATTAGCCTAGTGCGGCGTCAATCGTCCTAGGTTCTGGGAACTATCACACTCTGCCGCAAGAGTCGAATGTATGAACGCTCCAAAAGTCGGCTCAGGTGATTGTACCAACCAGTGTCAGTCAGCCTCACCCGTGTTCCGACGGCTCAGGCAGGCAGGCGGGGAACACGTGCTCCTCCACCCTGGCGGGCGTGCTGAGGTGCAGCAGGGTGCTGTCGCCATCACGTGACAGCAGGTCAACGCGCACACTGCGGACGTCCGGGGAGGCGAAGAGCTGCCGTCGGTGTTGTCCCAGCCGCACCGACACGTAGTCCTCCGTGGGACTGCGACAGAGGCACTGTACAGGGGAGGGCCAATACACCGACACGTAGTCCTCCGTGGGACTGCGACAGAGGCACTGTTCAGGTGGCGAGCCAATAAAGAAATCAGACGACAAATAACTTCATGGCAATTTTTCACGGTCCGCTTCATTTACTTTTTCTGAGATGGCAAAATGCGGTAAGGAATAGCCCCTAACAGACAACGGTGAGCCATCCGATATCGAAATGGTGTGTCATGCCCGCAGTGCTTAGGGTACAATTGAGTATTTAAAGTTAGGCATTTATACAAGATACATACTCCAGCAGGGCTAAAAAGTCATGTAGGTATGCAAGACACGAGACAATCCCTTATTTAGTTATAATACTCATAGTAAACTATGTCATTAACCGGGCCAAATCAGCATTCAGGGGATCATAGGACTTGCATCCGGTGGACCGTCAGGCTGACACTTAGGGTCACTCGATTTGGTATCATGGAGGCTCATTTCGGACAATTTTTGGGAGTCTTGGATCAGAATCGAGGTCTTCAGATCAAACCATCCCAGACTCTTTCACATCGTCCCACGAGAACAATGGTAATTCAGTAGGAAAATTGTATATCTCCTTAAGGGTGACATTATTTTTTCCTTTAGTGGTGTACAAACATGCTGTCCGGTCCTGTGCACGTCCTGTGCAGCTTTTAAGGTAAGCTCAAAGGGTGAGGCCACCCTAGAGCCCACTTGAGCCCGTCCCTAATCTGACAGGCGTGAGACAGAAATGCTTTGCGAACATCTTACATTACTTTTAATTATTTCGCTGAGGTGATGTTCTCAGCTGTTTGAACTGCATGGTATGATTTTATTTTGGGGCAGCACCAAACAGGTATACAACTATCGGTTCAAACGTCCTCGTTTCAGGGGTAGAGGGCAGTATCAGTTAAACATTTCTAAAACTAACGGTATAGTGCGCATAGTAGCGTCTTTACCATCATTCTTCCGCAACAGCAACATAACTGTTTTAAGCATGCATTTCCATTGCAGCTGTCTTAATTTCAAAAACGAAACTATCCCCCAAAGGCGATCCCCACAGGCAGTGTCCTGGACTTCCTCACAGGCGCACCTGATTTCGCCCAGAGCGTCAGCTGCTACGATGACCCACTGGCTGGATATCAGCGTGGCTCCACACACGTCTCTGCCGTTGACGAAGACGGTCACAAACGCCGGCCAAACGCCTCGGCCTGTGAACAGAGCAGGTCGGCTTCAATACCCTGTTTCACGTTCCACCTTTCACCTCCAGAAGCTTACAAGTAATTCTATGCATACATTCTTGCTTTTGGAAGTCACCTGTAGATCCATTACTGAAAAAATTCGTTTTCGGCATCTCTGAAAGGATACTTCTCTGCGGTATTGATGGGCAAGCCTATTCAACTTGGCATCGCCAATTACCAGAACACTATTACGATAACGCGTGGGCGGTGAACTGACGGGCCTCAGACAGTAGGACTGACGGGCCTCAGGCAAGACTGGCGGGCCTCTGACAGCCAAACTGACGGGCCTCAGACAGCCAGACTGGCGGACCTCCGACAGCCAGACTGGCGGACCTCCCACAGAGCCAGACTGGCGAACCTCCGACAGCCGGACTAGCGGACCTCAGAGAGTCGCGCTGACGGGCCTCCGACAGCCGGACTGGCGGACCTCCGACAGAGCCAGACTGGCGGACCTCCGACAGAGCCAGACTGGCGGACCTCCGACAGAGCCAGACTGGCGGACCTCCGACAGCCGGACTGGCGGACCTCCGACAGCCAGACTGGCGGACCTCCGACAGCCAGACTGGCGGACCTCCGACAGCCAGACTGACGGACCTCCGACAGCCGGACTCGCGGACCTCCGACAGCCGGACTCGCGGACCTCAGTCGGTCGGGACTGGCGGACCTCAGTCGGTCGGGACTGGCGGACCTCAGTCGGTCGGGACTGGCGGACCTCAGTCGGTCGGGACTGACGGACCTCAGTCGGTCGGGACTGACGGACCTCAGTAGGCCGGGACTGGCAGACCTCAGTCGGTCGGGACTGACGGACCTCAGTGGGCCGGACTGACCGTGCTGAGGTCCCGGGGTGCTGCCTAGCTGCTTCAGCGCCGGACGGCGGCCGCAGGCTGGCTGCCTTCGCTCGCACGTCAGCTCCACGGCCGTACAGACGCTGCGACCCTGCGGGTCAGACTGCTGCCCCGCCGGCGCACCGGCGCCGGGTCAGTGAAACAGCGCAGGGCTCTTCTCAACGCACGTCTCAGTTAGTGGTGAACGATTGCTTGGATACTCTGAGAACATCAGTAATAATGAAGGAAATGATACAATTAACGTTACTGAAAGCAAACTATTCAAGCCCGATTAAACCATCACCCGCTTAAATCATCTCGATGATATAGTCACCGCAAAACACATAGCCTGAACGATGCTCAGGCTATTTAAGCGCTTTAATCGCTGTCGATTTCAGAGACACTGAAACAGAGTACAGACGAGGTTAGGCCACAGCTTGCTGACAAGTCCATTTGAGAAAGGTGTTACCAGCTTCTGCCCTTATTATATTTGTATTAGAAGATCACATGCTTAACACGCGCATTGACGGAGGTCTGAGCCACCTTCGCTTTGACGGGGGGTGGCGGGTACCCGCCCCCCCTAAGATCTCGAAAACCACGCTAGGTAGCGAAAAACGGTAAACTGGGTTGGGTAGCCCATCTGCTTCTCTATCGAAAATATCCAAAGCATTTTTTTGTCAGATCACTTCTAAGGTCACCAGAGGTCAAAACATGGCATCATAGGGATAACATGTAGATGAAGGTTTTCGGTCATTTCATCTGAGCAAGTAAAAATAGAACAAAAAGACTTGAACCATATGAATCCTCGCAGCAATCCGAATCGAATGATATATATGACCTTGCTAGGTCAAATCAGGGATTTGACCTGACCTGAGATCAGGTCAAGGTCAAATTAGATCAAATGCATATCATTAGAACTGCAGAGACGAGGAAAATCTAACCCAGCCAAAACAAACGCTCTATCACCATCCGTTACTAAGTTATTCAGTTAAAACAATTTTCCCATGTATTTCCAATGGAGGTCATGGCACCTACCTGACCTCAGGTCATTGATATCAAAAATACCGGAAAATATTTTAGAACTCGGTGGGCCCATTATGTGATATGAGTTTCAATCGGATAAGTTCACCCTGTTCCGACTTATTCTATCTTAATTTTTTTCAGGTCAGGTCACTTGACCTGTACTGGTGACCTGACCTGAGATGACCTGACCTTAAAATTTTGACAAAAGTTGTAAAAATGATGAGAGAAAAGGTATGCCAAGTACGGCGGCACTACGCGCCGCCGTTTTTATACTATTTCCGAAAAACCCGAGGGGGCGGGTACCCGCCCCCTCATCAATGCGCGTGTTAAGCTAGGAGAACGTTAACCTCTTGCCCATTCTGATGTGAGGACAGCGGCACTGCCTCCCGTTACACCGTCCCATCTTCAGTTATTCACCTCGTGTGATTGAAGTTCTCGAATCAGCTGCATCATCGGGCTCACGCCTCCCTGGTGGCCATGCCATCCTCTGGCCTTCGTCGGGCCCGGCGGCGTTCGCCGCTCTGCGCTCCTCTTGAACCGGATATTGTCTCCGTCACAGGTGTACAGATGATTACCAAGAGGGTAGACCGGAGAGCGAGTCCCGCTGTCAACGCTGACGAATCGCTCCCGCACGGCATCCCTGCAGGGTGAAGTCTGCTGATACACGAGAGGCTGCAGAATGAAACCAGATCTCGAAGCCATATCGATTGTCGACATGAGTATATATTAAGTTCTTGAGTGTCACATGCTAGGGGCTGTCCACATATGACGTCAGAAGCATTGTAGTGTCAAGACTACCTACCATTTCGTAAGAAATCAGTGAAGCCACGATCTGTGCTGATCAGAAGTGTGCCCCCCACCCCCCACCCAGCGAACCAAATGCTTGAGACGAAGTGCCAGAGAACGAAGGTTTGACACATACCGTCCAGCAAACGCGGAGGCTTGAGATGTACTCTTCCAGCATATGTAAACGTTTGGGACGAATCCTTTAAGCAAACGCAACGGTCTCAGATGCATAACCCCAGTGAGCGCAAAGGTCCGAAACTTAGGTATCACCTCAGCGAGCGCTACCGTTTGCGAATGACTCTCTAGCAAAGGCGAAGGTTCGGGACGTACCCCTGGTGCAGGTAGTCGCAGATAACGTCCGAGTACCTCGAGTCCCAGCTGTCAGCGCCGGTGCACACTGGCGTCCACTGCATGCTGGGCCCGTGCCTGGAAGCATCACAGAAGTCAGAGCCAAGGCCGGCTGGCCTGGAAGCAACACAGAAGTCAGAGCCAAGGCCGGCTGGCCTGGAAGCATCACAGAAGTCAGAGCCAAGGCCGGCTGGCCTGGAAGCAACACAGAAGTCAGAGCCACGGTCGGTCGGCATCTTGAGTTCATCAAAACTGAGGAAAGGAATTTTAGGTCTTTTTAATAAGTCTGCATTTTCCCAAGAATCACATCTGTACCAATGTGAGCACATAAAACCACATAAAAGCAATTTCACTTGGTAATCTTAATATTTTCCGTGAATTGGGCAATCTATGGGTAAAATTTTGGGGCAAGCTTTTCCGTGACAACAATGAGAAAATGTTTTCCGTGAAATGAGACTGGTTGTACTGTGCAGTGATGTATATCCGCTTCAATTGTCCACGCCGATCTATTCAGTGTTTCTGCAAATAAGCTGGATGTATGTTACCAGAATGTTTACGTCTATTTGGGTGCAACCAAAATACCAGAATCAACGCACCCAGAGTGCTGCCCTCTCAGTCTTCGGGGGCGGGTACCCGCCCCCTTAAGATCTCAAGAACCACGCTAGGTAGTAAAAAACAGTTAACGGCGATGGGTAGCCCATCTACTTCTCAATCGAAAATATTTGGACCATTTCTGTCAGCTCACATTTTTTTATAAATTTTGTTCAAGTTGTTCCTGGTAAGGCTGCTGGAGTCGGAGTCTCACTAAAGTCATCAAGGGACTTGTCACGGAGACCCCGACCCCACCACCCGAACGAGCAACTCCCTCAATGGAGGGTTAATTTAGAAGTCAAAGTTTAACGTCCCACAAAGCACAGGGACGGCCGCCCCGCTCAGGTCACCCTCTCACCAGTCAGTTGCCAGCCGACCTGTACGTCGGGTAAACTATTGAGCGCCGGAGCGTCTCAGGGGAACCGATCCCAAGCCTGGACATGCACTGCCACTGTATGCTTCTGAGCAGCGGGCCGGAGCCCAACGCTCTACCAACTGAGCTACCGGGGCGGCTTAAGGTCATAAGAGGTCAAAACATGCCGTCATAGGGATAACATGTAAATGAAGGTTTTTGGTCATTTCATCTGAACAAGTAAAGACAGAGTAAAACCATTTAAATAAAATGAATCATCGCAGCAAGCCGAATCGAATGATATACAATATGACCTTGCTAGGTCAAATCAAGGATTTGACCTTACCTGAGGTCAGGTCAAGGTCAAATTAGATAAAATGCATATCATAAAAACCGCAAAGATAAGGCACATATAATGCAGTTAAAATAAACGCTCTATCGCCATCCGTTACTAGGTTATTCAGTTAAAACAAATTTTCCCATGCATTTCCAATGGAGAGGTCATGGCTCGTACCTGACCTTAGGTCATCGATATCAAAATACTGGAACACATTTTAGAGAACTCGGTGGGCCCATTATGTGATATGATTTTCAATTGGATTCAATTAGATTCAATTCAAACCCTGTTTAGACTTATGCTATCTTAAACTTCTTTAGAGGTCAGGTCACTTGACCTGTACTGGTGACCTGACCTGAGATGACCTAACCTTAAAATTTTCACCAAAGTTATAAAAATGGTAAGGGAAAAGGTATGTCAAGTACGGCGGCGTTACGTGCCGCCGTTTTTATGCTATGTCCGAAAAATCCGAGGGGGCGGATAAATTCTTAAATTTGCTTCATATTCCAGATTTTTGTCACATAGAACGTTATCATATGATTTAAGCAGTGTGAAAAGTACATGCAATCCCACCTTCTCATATGAAAAAGCTCCCTCGCTTGAAGTTACTCGGCTCTTTACCTTGAAGGACCTTGGTGATATGAAGCTTGGGGTAAATGCTCTCAAGATTATTATCCGCACAAGATCACCTTAGAACGGTACTTGCCTCTTCTTGACTGCGACGATGCCTCTCGTTTTGCTCAGTGGTCTTCCCATCCTGTCTAGCTCTATCTCCAGGATCTCACCATCCGTCATCGCCACTGAAACGTTGGACAACCAAATTCACGGCCAATGATGTGCGGATGAAAGCAGGCACCATATGGTAACACAAAATCATATATACTTATTGCCGTAGCGTAAAAGGAAATTGGTTCTTCTGCTTACCCACAGTAGCTGCGCTCTGAATTGGAATTGTTATTTGGACGAAAATGTTAAAATACCGTGTTCCTCCCAGAATCAGTTCTGGTTTGACAATGCCTGCTTTCAGAAGGGATCATGACACTATTCCTCTAGGAAATATGATAACATTATTCTGGTCTTGATTTACGATGTCGTCTCCAGTCATTTCATACTACAACACACTGGCGGATCCAGGGGGGCCCAGGGGCCATGGCCCCCAAAGCCCGAAATAGTATCTTTGGCCCCCAAAACGACCGACTTTTGGCCGTTTTTAAATCCTATGTTTTGCGATTTTTTCGAGTTGGCCCCCAAAACGATGTTTTGGCCCTCCAAAACTTTTTCCTGGATCCGCCAATGCTACAACATAGTATTTGACATATTCATCACCTGGTGAGTAGTTCGGGTACAATGGCCTGCGAAAAAAGTGTGTTTACGCTAACACTATACACTTTTCTTGAATGCATATGCAATTATTTGTAATTGAGTACTGGTGCACCCAAGCGAAATGCCAAAAACAAATTCAGGGTAGCTTATGAACAAAATCATTCAGGACAAGGTACGATACATATATATTCTGTTCGATGATCTTTAGAAACTCTGATGCACGCATTTGATTCGACTTTAGACGCGGGGCCCTTTGGTTCACTCAGCAGGCAGTGCATACTGGCTCGTGTTATTGGTTCTCTAAAAAGCCTTGTTTTTTTCACTCTCCCTCGATACTGCAATCTACCAGTTCGCAATCACACAAATAAACGTAATATGGTTCACTATGCAAAACACTCACCATAACGCGCAGCTGAACAATAATGTGAAACTATCAACATGTAGCCATAACATAGGTATATATGTTAACAGAACATGTAGCGATAACACCCATATTCCCAATTGTCCGGAGCGCGGATTGCTGCAGACGTGAGGCGTCGCTCACCGCAGTTGGCCTCGTCCTCCGCGAAGGGACAGTCGACGTCTCCATCGCAGACGTAATCTGCTGCAATGACGTCATCGCTGTGTCGACACGCGAACTGCAGGTTGAGGAAACCGAATTCTACCGGACAGGAGGGCCGTTATCGAGCGCGCTCGTCTGGGTACCAACTAACCAGAATCAGGCAAGCTTTTACCATTTGAAAATCTGTGGACTCGGACTGAGGATTCATAAAGGCAGGGTACTGCGGCGTTAAGAAATACAAATTTTGTTTAAGTAAAATTGTGAGCAAACAATTTGCAAAAATATATGTTGTTTGTTCGACAAGTGTGGAAGAAGATTGGAAGGGGCTGGGGTGTGCTTACCAGGTTGCCTGCCATCGAGTTCATCGTAGAACCCAGTGTCCGCTCCGCAGCAGTGATCCTCGTCGATGCCGCCCGGCAGGTCTATCTGAAGGACAGACCGACTTCGGTATCCATAGGAGGAGGTTCCATCAGAAGAGGCTGCGTAGTATACGAGGAGGTTCCATCACGTACCTCTATGTGCCCTACCTACGTACCCTCTATAGGAGGAGGTTCCATCAGAAGAGGCTATGTAGTATATGGTACCATCTATAGGAGCACGCTACGCTTGACATCAGGGGCGTAGCCAACGGGGGGGGTAGCGGCAATGGCAGCCGACCCCCCCTCAGGGCCTCAAGGGCCCATTTGAGGATACAGGCCGCGCGAAGCGCGGCCCGCCCGCACTATGCTATGTGGCCAAGTTTGAAATGAAAAGATGAAAAGATTAATTCCGTGCGTAACCGAAAAGTTATTGAAAAACCATGCAAGTTTAAGGAAACATAAATGCATCCCAATAAAAGCTTCACGGATCTAGGAATCAAAACAAAGGAGTGTTTTTTTAAGAATGCCTGCTGAGCACAGTAATTAGTAGAACGGGAACGACGGAGGCTAATAGTAACGAAATGTTACTTGATAGTGTGTTAATACGAGCGCAAGGGAAATAAAGGTGAGCAGTTAGTAGAGGGTTGAGGGTAAGCGGGAAGGCGTCTGGGGACAGGCCTGTGGTCGACTCCCTTCTATTGCCACACTACGCTTGTAAGTAACTGCAAAATACTGAAAAAATGTAGTTTTGCTACAGGCTAAGGACAATACTCAGACAAGGGACAATACACACACATGGGGACACAACTTAGACACTACACATATACATACACATATCCACACACATGCCTACATATACATGCATACATGGCATATCCATACACACACATATGCATGCATACATACATGCAAATACACACACAATACATATGTATACATACATATACATATATAAGAGGGTTTCAATAGCCATCAAATAATATTTTCCTTACTATATTTTTGAAAGCCGGAAAACTTGGGGGGATATCACGCAGGTTTCTTATTCTTGATGCTATGGTTCGGTTCCAAATCCGTGGCGCAGAGATAAAGAGAGAGAATTGCTTAAATTTGGTCACAGCGAATTGAACATTGAAGTGCTCAGGTGGTCTGGCCTCCCTACCTAGCCCGCGGTTCTGAATCAGTGTTATTTTCCGAGCTAGCGCAGAGGGAAGGGTACCATGTAGGTATTTATGCAGGATACATATTTGTGCAAATTTTATAAGGTCAGGTACTTTTAGGATGCGGTGTTTTTTTGTAGATTGGACTTGAGTGGTCTAGTCGGCCAGCACCATCAATTATTCGAACGATTCTCTTCTGCAGCACTGTAAGTTTGTTTAATCTATAATCAAACGTGCTTCCATAAATGGTCAAACAGAAATTAAAGAACGGTAGAATAAAGGCGTTGTAGAGCATTAAGAGGTGATTTGTATCTAACATAAAATTGGCGCGGTAAATCAAGCCTATGTTTCTGGATATAGTATTTTCTACGTGTTTGATATGAGAACTCCATCTCAAGTCTTCATCTATGATGATTCCGAGATACTTAGCTGAAAAATTTCGTTCTATTTCACTATTGTTGAGTTTCACGGCAATTTGGTCATTCCGAGAGCAGGAAAATAACTGATAGGTAGATTTTTTTGTATTTAGTGTGAGCCTGTTTGACAGCAGCCATGTGGAGATTTCTTGCAATCCTGCATTTACATTGGCTTGCAATTCCTCAGTAGTTTTGACAGAATATCAGAGCGGTGTCATCAGCAAAGAGAAGAAATTTTGGCAATTTTGAACTTTTTGAAGATTTTCATCTTGATATTCCAGAAAGCATAACTTTCCATCAAGGCATCAGGAGACGAGCAATCTTTGCAAGGTCAGCCAAGATAAGAGGGCCGGAATTTCCCACCCAGAGCACCACTGAAATGAAATACCTCTGTTTTTTATAATCATCGTCATTTCACCAATCTTCCTTTGATGCATGCACGGCCAAATGATTTTAGGAAACTTTCTAACAAACTAGTTACATCCACAGAGTTTGAAAATCGGTGCAGTTCGAGAGGTGCTCGCTGACCTGCATATCACAGAGCAGACTGGGCTCCAGGAGGACCAGGTAGTCGACTGCAGAGCAGCCGGCCTCGTCCGAGTAGTCGCCACACTGGGGCTCCAGGTCACACTGCTGCCTCAGCGGAATGCACTGGGGCACACTGGGCAGGGGAACGCGGCTGGAATTTCTTGTTACAGTTTTCTCGGTACTTTGTTGAATAATACCAGGCCAGATTTAACGCAGTACGAGAGCTAAATGACTTGGAAAAGAATGAAGTTAACTCCAAAGAAAGTTACATTTTGTCACCTACCAACTAGGCTGGCAGAGGCAACGCGTCAATTGTTTCTATGTAAATCGTTATTAAGGGATCAAGACAATAATAAACCCGCATATACCTGCGAATAGAATAAAAAATTCCCAGTTCAGTAGTGTGAGATATGCAGTTACTATACATGAACCGTCCACATTGGCACAGGCATATGAACTGCAAAATGGAACACTTTGCCCCGTGTGAAAAATAAATGTATGGAAATTAGGCCCTTAAAGTCACTTCCCAAGCCACGTTTTAAAGATAAAGATCCAAACATAAGAGAATCAAAGATAAAGTGAATCCAAACATTCCTGATATAGCATTCATAAAACCTCATCTTCAGTTGTTGCAAGCCCCAGCAAATAGTTTCTTAAAGCGAACGTAGTCTGTACAAAAAGTTCGTCAAATTACACTGACGTCGAGGACAGATGCCCACCGTAAACACTGGAATTCATCCTCTCGACAGGCGAACTCTGGAGCAGCCGGCGCCAGTGATGTTGCAACGTCACCGCTGGCCAAACTGACGTTCTCTGATACGCTCGGGGGGCCGAACAGCGGAGGTTCACTCGCTTCTTAAACAGTCATGGTCATCGGGGTCAGTGGACACGGACCACATAGTAATACAATTTTGTAAAAATACAGCTCCCACCCAGCTAAATCGGGGCGCAAACGATCAATCGGAAGACCCTAAAAAGTGATTCTGGATCTCACAAGACGAAACCTCCATCTTATATTTGAATAGAGGACCAAAATGCCTGAAAGTGACATTCCAGATGGTAAGCATAATATGGTAAGCAAATTAACTAAGATTTCGTGACAATTAATGTATTATAGTATGCTGTATTCTGATATTTATTCCATCTAAAATCACAGAATGATTTTTTATCGTTCATATTTATTTATAATGAGCCCTGATTCAAAGCCAACACACGCAATTTTACACGAAACATTGATGTAAAATATCAATAAGTTGTTATCAATGTTTTTGCTTCATCAAGTTTGGAATGTTTGAAAGATTAAAACGTAAAAGTTTTGTTAATACGTATACAAATTTAGTCATTTTCAATCCCACTCACTGGTTGAGATTTGCTCGTGCCAAACTGGGGTAGATTGGTATTATTGTGATTCATCGCCTCGGAATTATTAAAACATGCATTCTACACAAGACTATGGTTAAGTATCTTTTTTTGTTGAATTTTTTAAGCCATGGTCGTGTTTTGAAAGTAACATAACCGTAGCCTTGTGTGGGACACATGTTTTCCCAATGGGGTAAATTGGTTTGTGTATTGAGTTTTTGCGCTGAGATTTGTTGATAGTACTTTTAAGCCATCAAAGAAGCTCATGGAGAAAACTGGAGGTGCAAATACATTCAAGCGCACATTATTTTCAGATTCCTACAAAAATTCCTTCGGCCATCCTTACCAGGAGGAAAAGTAGACACCGGAGAAACAGTAGGTGCCGGTGGTAAGATGGGAACAATTTCAGTATCCTCCGGTCCGCAGAACCTGCCGAAAAACACACTTGGAACTTGGTACTGCTAAAAATTGGGTAGACACTGCCAAGAAGTTTCACGACATCCAACACTAGTTAAAAAAAACGTTACGCCTAAAGGAGCGCGCCGGTATGCGCCTGCAACATTGCTAGTTAACTGGCAAACATCTGCAAAGTTTAATTTCATTTGATGAAAAATTCATCATCTTCGAACCGGGATAGCACATCTAGAATAATAGATTCTGGTAGATGTGCATTGCTGGATTGGAAACAGCAGATTTTTCCTTCTGGAGGTATTGTATTTCCTACTTACATCTCATCCTCGAGGTCGAGACAGTCGACCCTCTTGTTGCACACCTGCCCCTCTCGGAGACACGCTGCTCCGCGCAGGTGACACATTCGCGTGGGACAACGCTGCTTGGGAACACTTTCCACCTCAGTCTTGTCCACCGCTAAAACACAACGAGGCGTATCGCGCATCAAACACAAACACATATTGGTGGGAACACTCGGTCGGAGTCGGAGAAAACCAGCTGGTTGGGGGAAAATGCCTTTCCTTCCCGGATTTCGCACCTGATTCCATGAACAAAACACGCCAAAGGTAGTTAAGCTCAAGAACATACATCAGAAGAACATACATCCCACCCAGTCTTACTTTGAAGCCAGATACAGGGCGGGAGATCCCCTTTTGGCATCCTCTACTAACAAAAATATTTCATTTTTTAACCCACTACTCATTTATTAGGCAGGCAGGAGTGCCCTTCCTTACCCGTGCGACCAAATTACTAGGGCTCCACAGCATAAGACTAGGTGCATAGGCGGATCCAGGGGGCAAAGGGGGCACGTGCCCCCCCCGATCGACCCTCGGCGCCCCCTGAAATGGTCACGGCGCCCCCTGAAAGGCCGAGAGCCCCTGAAAGGTCGATGGCCCCCCCCTGAATTGTCGATTCCCACCCCCCCCAGGATGCGAAAATCGGCGCCCACCGATAGGATTTGGCGCCCACCTGATAGGTTTTGCCGGCCAAAAGTGGCGCCCCCTGGTCCGGATGGCGCCCCCGGGAGGTGCCCCCCATCGGCAATCCTGGATCCGCGTATGGTTAGGTGTTACGTTGTTAGCGGCTCGCACCACTCCTCGCTCCATTTTTCTAAAGTATTTCCATGCTTGGGTAATATACATAGGTTAGAATATTTCCCCGCGCACTCCCCGAAAATAATTAGTTTATTAATAGGTAAAACCTCTTACGTGTTTTTAGTTAACGAGTGAATTTTTAGACAAGAAGGGAAAAAACAGTGAAATTTTTTAGGAAAAAATTGTCAGTGATACTAACTGTACAGGGGTGTTATTTCAGACTTCACATCAGACTTCCTGTAACATTTCTAGGCATGAATGAAGTATATTTTATATTTTGCAAATAGAAGAGAGGTTCTCACCGGTGAACTGAAGGATCCAGTCCCTGAAGTAAGTCACCCTGGTGTAGACGCCGGGAGAGTCGGGCTGCGCACAGCCGCGCCCGTGGGAAACGATGCCGTACTGCTTCCAGCGGCCGTCAGGTGCTCTGGGTCGAAACAGCCTCATCAGAAACATGCCACAGAGCAGGAGTACTTAGTTTTCATGTCGAAACTGTTTCTGCTTAAACGGATTATGTATGGGATTCAGGAAGATTGCCCACCAGGATTGTAAAATTTTACATGGAGACAATGTTTCAACAATACATTGCCAACTGATTGCCAAACAAAGTAGTTGGTCCACTTTTCTCAATGACTGAGAACCGGCGGGCCGTTCTGCACCTGCAGAGTAGCGGACCTCCACTGTCCCCCCTGGCAGGAGTCTTTCCCGCCCTCCGGCAGCCCGGCGCAGATCTCGATGGTGTCGTTGTCGTAATGCTCCGGACAGTAGGAGAGCACAGGCACCTCCACTTCCAACAGGTCCATTGCTGAGACGAACCATGTGCAGAACCGTAAAGAAAATTAGGATTTCTCATTGCGACAGTATTTGATACAGTCGGCGTTTGTTTATTGCCCCAAAGTAACTTTTCTTTTCGTGGAGCATTTGGGCAACAACTAAGAGCGTGGATCGCATGCTTCCAGTTCAGATCATTATCAGAGACCACAGAGCCTCCTTCAGCCTACCTTCAGGCGCGTCCTCGTGAGTACGACCCCAGCCGACCACGGTGCAGAGCGTGTCCGGGACGACCTCCTCCTCGGGCCGTGGCAGGCAGACCGGGGCACTCCACTGGGTCAGCGCCAGGGGTCGCGACAGCCGCACCACCGCCAGGTCGTGAGAGTATATGCGTCTGGACGGTGTAGAGCACATCATGGCCAGGAAAACTGGGGTCCAACCCGGCTTGTGCGCGGTGTTTCCCCGACAAAAACATACTAAATGGCTTATTTACCATGTTCACCAATCCAAACCATGTCCGAAAACACTACATCGACAACACGGGAGTTCAAATCCGCATCCAGTTCTAAGACTACCCCAATCTTCTTCACATTTCAATCCAATGCCAATCATCGGATTGGATTGTATTGCATACAGTCTAATATCCAATCCATATTCGATTCATCACTCACAACAACATGAAAATAGCTATAAAGTCGATATCTACATACGTTTAAGCACGCTATGGCACTCCAAAGGTAACTGAAAACCTGAACACGGAAGGGAGAAAGCACGAAAACCAGAGGCTGAGGGCCATGAACCTGCTGTTTCTAATCTTAGAGCCAGTTATACCACTGCAAATATAAACATTGTCCCGGATGCTCAGGCGATGTTTGAAATGCTGGTTAAAAACGTTTAGTTGGTTGATTTTGCCACGAAACTAAAGTAAGTGACAAAATAGGCAATAATTGTTTCAGACAATAACAGTGTCAATGATACAATCCATGTTTCAAACCACCAGACGTCATCATACTGAAATACGAACAGACGGACAGACAGACAGACAGACAGACAGACAGACAGACAGACAGACAGACGACGGACGACAGCGACGACGGCGCGGCACGAGGCGGCGGGCGCAGCAACGACGACGACGACAGGACGACAGACAGACAGACAGACAGACAGACAGACAGACAGACAGACAGACAGACAGACAGACAGACAGACAGACAGACAGACAGACAGACAGACAGACAGACAGACAGACAGACAGACAGACAGACAGACAGACAGACATATCACAGATCACACATCCCATGTTTGGCATATCACAATAAACGTATATGAACATAGATATGGGGTAATTAAGTTTTTCCTAAGCTTTACCTATTGTAATCAGGATGTATGATTATGTGGGTAACAAGACGAGCCTGTTCGTATGGCGCAAAGCTTTGGCGCCGGAGCATTCCGGCCTGGACTTCATACCGGTACCGCTCAAACCTGAAACAAACCAGTATTTCACACGTTTTGCACATTTGCATCGCACTGGGGTCTGTCTTTCATTTCCGTGGTATTGAGGATCATATTGTGTGATAAAGTGTGCATGCTCAGCACCATTCCACATCTACCCGCCAGCCTCCGTTTCCGAGACACTGTCTGCCGATTGGCTGCGGCTGGATGACGTCACGGTTTCTGCACATTTGCACCGGTGGTGCAGCCATCAGTACTGTCCCCCCTCCCCGAGTGTTTTCAGACTTGTGGACAGGTTTCTGCAACCGAATTTGAACACTCAAGGCTAGATAGTTTTCGGCTGGTTGTTGAGCCAATCCTGCTCACTTGGTAGTGACCCAACCGATACTATGAGGGCTTTACCACAGTCTTCCAACCCTACGCTAGAAAAATAATCCGCCTCGTATTAAAAAAAATTATTTGCAAAAGCATATCCTGCTACTTCACGATGTTTTGGAACAAGCCATTTCCAGCGCATTAATGTTAGAGTGTTTGGGGATAGGGAGGGTGGGGTGGGTTGTATCAGTTTTTACTCCAGGTTCATTAATTTCGTAACTACTTGGGATGGCCCCGTGATTTCAATACCATCTCGTAGCTGCATCCTTTGGCTTCCTTTTGCCGATATATTTTTTTCTTAATCTTTACTGGTTTGTCTTCTACTGCCCGGCGAATGGACCTTTTCACTTGATACAACTTACCCCACCGGTTGGGTGAGTTGTATCACATGGTGGGTTAGTTGTAACAGTGTGTCACGTTTTGGAGACTGTGCCTGCTACTGATCATGGCCGTGGGAACAACCTACAACGAATTTAGAATTTAATTATAAACTTAACTTGCATTTTATTGAACCTAACTATGGCCAATACAGTACGAAATTCATGGCGACAAAAAGCGCAAACGAAACATCAACCGTCCAAGTGTAAAAGTGACCCGTTTGGAAAAAGGAAGCCAACACAATGCGCCGAAACGGGCAAATTCTTGACTAGGTACCAGCAGACTTAAGCCAGGGCTAAAGTCTGTTCAATCTGCAACTGTTCAATCTGAAAAGCCTAAGCGTATTAGTTATGGACTTACTAAGTAATCATCTCACAATAGTTACGGGAAGGGTTGTATTAGGGATACGGATGAATTGCATGGACGTGGGCAGTAGAAGGCGGGGGCGAGCAGGGGTGTCCCTCGAATTTGTGAAGCGAAGGTGGGGATGTGGCCATAACTTCTCGGGACTTGTTAAACTTTAATTTTTGTTTTTGCTTTCATTCCATCAGCGCGGCCTTGTCTTGTACTTATCCTGGCCTGCACTTTTTGTAGCAAATATATTTTACCTAATTTTTTGTTGTGGCTACCTGTGATGATAGTGTTTTTGGAAAATGAATCTGTGGCGACATCCCTAATGAGCTGTATAGGCAGCGTGGGGTGCCTACCCATTTAAACGGGTCCTAAATAAGCTCAGGGGCCGAAACTAGCCCAGGGGCCAACCTTCAACTCATGGGGCCTAGACACGCTGAGGGGGCCCAAAGCAGCTCAGGAGGCCCATACAAAATAAGATGGCCAGACTAGCTGGGTGTCTCGACGAACTCATGGGGCCCAGATACGCACAACGGGCCCCATACAAGCTGAAGGGATCTATATCAGTTAAACGAACACGATACCAACCCAGGGGGACCCTTGCCAGCTCAGGGAGACTAATCCAGCTAGGGGCCCTATGATCAAACCAGAGGCCCCTTAAGTAAATTCTATCACGGGCCCTAGACCAGCTCATGGCTGCCACAATAATTTCACCCACAGGGTTATTTTTTGGCTTAGGGGCCCAAAGCCGTGAAGGATCTAAGGCCAAGCCAGTAAGCTCCTGTGCAATACTCTTTCACGGTCCCAGAACAGCCCAGGGGGCAGCCTGAAAACTCGCTCTCAGATAGCTAACAATTAACTCAGAGGGCCCAGGATCTATTGAGGGGGCCTACACCAATTAAGGGACCCCGAAAAGCTCAGAAGGCTCCAGTGGCGACACATTCAAGTTCATTGTGAGGGCCTGGTTATCTAAAGCGGTCCCAGATCAACTGAGGGGACTCAATATCAGCTCAGAGCAGCCACCAAAAACTCAGTGGCCCAGGCCCGCAGAGGCTCTGCGGCCTCTGATGCTTAGGTTAGCGTCAATCGGAGATTTCAGTAGGGACTCAACGTTAGTCAAAACAACTGTGATATGTGGAGGTGGTCGATACGGCACCTCAGCTTTCGCCAGGACTGAAGTTCAACAAAGTTCACTGTATTCATTGTTAATTGCGCTTATTGTGGCGTCAATCGGGGTTTCTTAGGGACCCAGCGTTAGCCAAGATAACTATGATATGTGGATGTGGTCGTTACGACACCTCAGTTTTCTTCCAGATCGAAGTTAGCTGTATTCTCTGCTCATGGTGCTTCAGTTAGCATCAGTGGGGGCGTCCAGCTTCTTCTACCAATGTACCAGTCATTACGTTCTGGGCGAAACCTTGCCGGCCCGAAATATGTTTGATGGTAAACGTGAACATGTTTCACTGAAAGGTAGCTTTCATGAAAATAAACATTTACAAATACGTTTTTTAAACGCGTTTTTCTTCGACACTGGCCGCCTATTGGGTGGTAAATTGGCGCCCCTCAGATTCCGCGCCCCAGGTTCGGCGCCCCATCCCCCTCAGAGCCTGCCCCTCACGAAATCCTAGATTCGCCCCGGACTTGTTAGACTTTAATTTTTGCTTTTGCTTTCATTCCATCAGCATGGTCCGTCTTGCACTTATCCTGACCTGCACTGTTTGCATCAAAAATTTTTACCTAATTTTTCGTTGTGGCTAGATGTGACAATGTAGTGTTTTTGGCAAAAACGAATCTGTGGCGACACCCCTAATGAGCTGCATGAACATTGGGGTGAGTTGTATCACTGTTACAACTTACCCCACCTGGCCTTGATACAACATGTACCACCCTCCCATATTGGAAAAACATCCTCGTGCTCAACAACCAGTGGCCAGCCGAGAAAATCCTTCTCACCCACGAAGCCTTAGAATCTACCCTTACCACTGCTACAGCGATCCTTCCAATTCGTGATCATCTGAATGACAAAAACACACATTTCCTTACGACGAAATTTTACAGAATGACACCCCGAAAACACATTTTCTGCACTCACCGCGAAACGCGCCAAGCCAAGCAGACGGCAGCATAAAGAAAGATGGCGGACCGCTTGCCGCATCATCTGGTCGTGTCGGGAGCGCTATCTCTTGGATAGTTTTGGAAAAATCGTTCTGATACAACTTGTCCATGATACAACTCTCCCCGCTCTCCCTATGCGGTCAGAAGTTGGTAAACACTCACATGCAGATTGGATCAGGGCCCGTAAGCAATAGGTCACTGGAAATGAGCCGAAAACTACCTACACTGCCTGCAGATTGGATAGCAGGGAGCGCTGCCTTAAGCTTTCAGTGAATAAAACAAGCACTTGTAGCCTTTTTATGTTGTTTTAAGAATGACCGAGAAAAAAACAGTTAAAATCATAAACTGTTTCCAGCTTGGAGTGTTTTCTGGGAGTAATGCTAAACAAGGGAATCATAGGGAGCATGGAGTGATTTCAAAATCTTGTAAGGCTCAGCTTCAATCATCGATGGAAATATAAATTTCCCCCTCCCCTGCAGTGCGATCTCTCTTTGGACGGCCTTAGGTCAGGACGGGTCAGGATGACGATCACTTACTTCTCGAAGCAGTGCGCTGCGCTCAGCACCCAGCGTGCTGTGAGTATGCTGCCACCGCAGCTGAATACTCCATCCCTGCACAGAAAACACGGACAAGCTGAGAGCAGCCTGACTAAATGCTGTAAAAAGTAATATGAAATACCGAAATCACCAGGAATGCAGGTATGGTCTACTACAAAAGGGCGCAGGCACAGTACTTTTCACTATTCTTTTTATGACTCATTACGGATGAAGAGCGGATGAAAAGCATACATCCTCATTACGCTAAAATGACGCACTGGCTCGATTTTCAAGGAGTTATACCAGCAGCTACTTTTCAGCACAATCATTATGCTCCTTACATCATATTCCACAGACTGGTTCACGAGAAGCGTTCGAACTGACCTGTAGATGGCGACGAGCATCGGCCACCGACCGGGAGCGCTCCTGCTTCCTCCCACTATCTTGCCGTCGTGGTCCCTGGAGATCGGCCTCTTCAGTCGCGCCCTGTTCCCCCTCCAAGCCGGAAACACCTCCACGTCGTCAGGTATAACATCAGGCACCACTGGGAGCGGGGCTGGTGGAGGTAGGAGCCTAACGTCGACCCCGCGAACATCGTAGGTCAGCTGGTGGTGTTTTTGGCCGGCAGAAACTATGGAGGATTCCGTATCTTGGCCCCAAGGCTGCAGACCTTTGACAGGATAACCATCCAGAGGATGTGAAGGGATCAAGTCCCGTCGACCTTCGGGTGCACCAGGTCCTTCCAGAAGGTTTACCGCGTCGCGCTCTTCGTTTTTTAATTCATCTTGATCGACTGTGAGCTGGTATAGCTCGTGAGGCTCCTGCACAACAGTTCGAAAAGAAGGACGTTTTTACCAAAGTGTTCTACAGGGTCACATCAGTCTACATGCAATGGGAAAATTGCATCTCAAGAAACCTCAAGACTTGGATTTAAACATATCCGCCCTCAGCGGGAAGTGGATTAGAACACCCCCAAGACGTTTCGAGGACCATCTTAGCTCAGCTCAGTAGGCTAGTTTGGGTGATCTCACCTAAAAAGAACCATCAAGGTGGCCAAAGTATTTTATGTCTCAAAATGTTAATTTGAGATTCGAGTCGCGTAATACGTCGTTAAATAAACCAATGCGTAGCACAAGCAATAGCGATGTCGCAGAGCCGGGGCAATGAGCTCTTAATAAAAAGAACAAATAAATACGGGTCAAATTATTATATTTCAGTTATTATTCTTTTAAAACTCCCGAGGAAATAGTTTCAGATTTGGAGCCCTGTACCCCGTGATTGTGGGCGTGAAACAAATGGGACTGGGTATTCACCCCAGCTGGAAAACCAGGAGAACGTCTCCCCAAGGTTCTTGCACTCGACCGATACTTGTATCCTTTTCTCACTCTTTATCACTCGGACTTCCGCCCATACTCCCAAATTAACGCTGGGTCAACTGTACAGGTAACACCCCCATACAGCAAGACATCGAGTCTTCGATTTGCTTCCCGCTCAACCCTCCTGGTCATCAACAGTTCATCTGGAGTCCGCCCACCTCTCCCCCGTAACATACCGACAACGCCTGTGCCTGAGTACCTATCTTTGCTTACTCAAGAAAGTTGTCGAACTCTAGTCTAGACCTCTGCAAAGAAAGACAATAGAGCCATGATTTTACTCCATCGTGTTTGCCTCCGATTAAAATCATTTATACCAATACAAGGTTATAAGACGACCTTGTGCTGACCTTGGCTCGTTGTTTTCATACGTTTTCCAAGTATGGTGAGCATATCACATCTTATTCTATCGTAAGAAAAAAATACATGCCAGAAATACAGCTTACATCGTATCACTTAAAGAATGCCTCTGACCTGTCGTGGCCTTTTGAATACTGATCAGGGAAAACTGGCTGATTTCGTCCGTAATTATTTTCGCAGGCTAATTACCACCGATCACCTTTCCAACTAGTTCTCGGAGACGTCGATATGAGAGGGGTTTCGACGCTCCACCCTTCAGTGGGGCGAAGGTCTGTTTAAGCCCCTTTGGGGTGAGGGTTAAAAGGCATTTACGATCAGGAAAAAGTATGGATATGCTGTTAAGTCCAGTGCTGACTTACATCATGGCTGTGTGGGCATTGGGGTGATGATTCGCAGGCTATATCTTCCTACACAGCTTTTTCTGCACATTTCAACACCAAGTGCAGGGAACAACCAGCGGAAGCTCCTTAATAAGCAATTATAGCGTACTTAGTGTTGGCATTGGGCCCGCATGGAAACTGCACTCACATGCAGGAAAATAAGATCGTTTTAGAACGAGCAGCTTTCTGTAAAAGCACATTTCACCTGATTTTTCAGCGCGGCGCAGGAGCGTTCTATCGTAGATTCTACTAAGAAACCCGTTTCAGTAATGCAATATCAATTTCTCACGCCCGTGCTCTACAGTCTGGGGCTTGACTGACACTTACCAGCCGACGTGGAACCCGCGCCCTGCCGGAGGTGAGCTGTCGGGTACTGTGGCCACACTCCGGCTCCGGGCACCGCACGTACACACCGCGCCCGGAGGCACACGACTCCACCTCGGAGAAGGTGCCCCGCAGCTCCGCGAACGGGCCGCTGTAGTCGGACCCGAACCGCCTGCCTGTCGCCGTGGCTGTCCCGCTGCGACGGCGGAGACACGCCCGTCAGCACCTCCGCCAGAAGGTTACTAGAGTATCTATGTCGGTCAATACAGGCATTTGGCATCTGTGTTCATGATCCTAGACCTAAAACTTTCAAGATCACTTTTAGACCTGTTTTTTACGAAGGAAGTCCTACACTCAAAACTCCGCAAAAAGACTCTTGAGATGAAATATGCTTATTTTTATCTAGGAGGCATAGGCGTCGGAAAAAGGGGGCCAGGGGGCCTGTCCCCCACTTTTTGCCCAAAAATTTCCTGACCTCAGTCAATATGGGAGAAAACCTGACATTTTCATAACCAGCCGCTGCGGAAGGCAATGAGTAGCCCAAATTTGAACAGTTTTTGGTCCTATCGTGGAAATATTTTTGTCAGCATCAGGTTGAAGTTTGGCTAGCCCCCTCACTTTTTCCGGTGGCAATGCTTATGCTAGGAGGTCCTTATTCCTCAAGTATATTCCAATCCTAGAAGGCTGTGGTAACCTCTCGGTAAAGGTTGGGCTCACTCACATGGTGAATCGGCCGACAATCAGCTCACACACTTCGATGGCGGAGTCGGTGAGGTCTGCCTGCGTGCTGCAGACGGGCAGCCACCTGCCGGAGACTTGCCGGTGCAGGTACCCCGAGCTCACCACCAGCGGGTACACCTGAGACGGACGCAGCCCAGTCGGCGCCATCCAGACTCGGATGCAGCACGGGGAGTAAAAATGCCTTCCGTGCAGTATATACGCATTTCGACTGACGGTTGTGTTTACGATACAGTTGCTCGGCTATGTCTTCATTCACCTACGTAAAAATGGAGGCGACGTGAACAGCCTGCCGACATTCAATTAATGAGACTGTTCCTGCGATATTTTGGTCCAATATTACGATACGGCATTGGTCCTCGATATTTTTCAAGTGGCTGCAATATTACGAAAATTCAGCTTCAGATACGATATAAAATATATCTCACTACGATATTGAGGCTTTAGCATAGAACTAAAAATAACTGTTGCATATTTAAGAGACCGAACCCCCTGTTTCGTAATAAGAAGTGATGTTTTACCGCCCATTTTGATCAGTGCTCAGCCTCGCTTTTACCGCAGCATGGGGAAGCATGCAGTTTGAACTTCCGCAGATTTTCGCAGTTTTACCGTAGACTCCATGTGAGGCGTCAGACTCCCTTCGGCCCTCTGGATGTGCCAGGGATTTAAGTTTGGTTTTCGAAGGGGATCCAAGTACGGGCACCCAGTCATCCTTACATCCCAGGTCGACTGTTTAGCCGCCCTCTCCAAACAGCGGCGTCTCTCAGGCGGAACAAGACCTGATACTTCTTTATACAATTTATGAACTGTTCACCACCGAAGTGCGCTCGATTTTTTGGCGGGAGCGCGCCGCTCGCAATGTACAAACAACGCCTCCCAACTGTTGCATCGTCCCTCCACACTATGGCTTTGCCCCATCTTAGCAAACATTCAGATCCAACACGTGAATGAGACAAATAAAATGATTGCGAGGTCATAATTGATTTAAAATGACCTCCTTAAGCCCACTTATATGTATCCTACTGTTAGCTCGGGTTCCTTAAAACATTGGCATTCTGCTCACTCCGGTTGAAGTGGTAAGCAGAGATGCCCTACGCTATGTTACGAAATTATTTTTCCGTAGCCGTAGCTCTGGAAATGAAACGTAGCGTAGCTGGGCGAATTATGTAGCGTCCTACGCCAAAATTTAGCGTATCGTAGCGTACTACGAAAAAAGTTATGTCATATATGCATATACCTTGCTCGTGATCTCGATCACGGTACTAAGGATTCTTGGTAACGATCTGCTTTAATTCGAAATTTTAAATAAAAGTGATAATATTTGAAAAAGTAGCGACCAAGCCATTACTTTAAAATTAAAAACTTAAAACAATTTCACGAGAAATGCATAACATCGCTGTCAATTAAGATTGGGACCTTTTAGTGCATAGTGTAAATCACGGACACACTTTTCGGCCTGTAAAAATTATAAGTCTGTTAATTTCTATTTATGATTTTTTTTCAACTGGTGACAAGAATTCCCGACCATTGATCACACACATCAGGTCACACACATCAGGTCATCTGGTTATCAGGTCACACATCAGGTCAGGTCAAGGTCACTATCTAATCTAGCATAGTCAACATGCACATCAATCGACTCTTAGTAGCTATCTCTACGTAATGATATCAAAATAAAAGTTTTATCGTTATTTCCTGCAAAGTTATTGACCTAAGTCTGAAAATCTGCTCAAGTAGCCCAGATGACCTCTCAGAGGTCACAGGTAAGACATTACAACAGGAACCTAGAAAGGAGCCCAGGATACTACGATTTGGGGAATATGAAGGTATTATCAGTTTTATCTACACAAATACAGCCCAATTTCTGTTTTCCGCATGCATTTCCAACGGAGAGGTCATGCTCCGTACCTGACCTTACATTATCGATATGAAAAAATCCCGGAATATATTTTGTAGTACTCGGTAGGCCCATTATGTGGTATCAGTTTCAATCCGATAGATTCACCCCTTTCTAACTTTAGACACATTAAATAATTTGGAGATGAAGTCACTTAACCTGCACTGGTGACCTGACCCGAGATGACCCAACCTTAAAATTTTGGGAAAAGCTGCGGAAATGATTAAGGATAAAGTGTGCCAAGTACGGCGGCGCTCTGCGCCGCCGTTTTTTCCTGCCGCCGGTAAAACCAGAGAGGGATGTTCAAACACCCTCACACCGGGGCGAGGGTTAAAGTATGAATGTGTAAACATAATGTTGATATCGTAGTATGATATATTTTAACCGTAGCCGTAGCTATAGCACCGTAATTCCGTAGTCGATGAAATACAACGTAGCATTATTCCGTAGCGTGGTTTTGATCAAAATCGAACCGTAACGTAGCGTAATCCGGTAACGTAACGTAGCGTAGGCTATCTCTGGCGGCAAGAACTTAAGACTACAATTTTTACCTATCTGCAATCAACTAACTTCCTCTTTCGGTCATTAATATGACAAGAGGGAAGTTTCGGGGGAGGGGCTGCTGAGCAGATGCTGCGATAAACGCCCTGACACACCGCCAAAGTTTAAGGTTGTTCACGCTTGTTGTTCTGAAGTTGTTCTGATTGTATTCGTGCTTTTCTACCGACCAACACGGACAATGCACTACACGCTCCCGTATTGGATATATCTTTAGACACTATGCCAGTAGTACTGTCTAGAACTATTAGATAGCTTACGTTGCACACAGCTCAACCTATCAGTCCCCATTAGGTTGGAGTCCATCCTTTTGATGGGCGTCTAAAATCACTTGCCGTAAAGTGGGTGGGGAATATTTAGCCGCAATGTTATCAAACGTTACATATGGGCGTCAAAAAAACGTTGCACTTGGGCAGCGGGTAATTTTTTACTAAAACGCTACATAATTTATGGACGACCCCTTTCCACTCAGAAACTCAGAGACTATCACCAAAGCTAACAAGCAGGCATGAATATTGGAGAATGGGACCGACGGAAAAATATTATGGCTACATTTTGTTTAATTACATTTAAAATAACTAGCTACGAGCCTACCTTTGTCCCATTTGTTGTATAAAAATGCACTGATTCCATCGCAAGATAATTGAACGCGCATCTACCAATCAGCGGCCGTCATCCGGCAGACACCGTATGCCCGCGAGGCACACTGGTGAAAGTCGCAGGGTACCGGTACAGAGTTCGGGCGTCGGTGGGGAGAGCTAAAGTGGCGGATTAAAACACCTACACATCAAGTGGAGAGGAGGATGGTGGTGGTTCAAACGCACGCGATGTTGGACTGATCTAACGTGTAAGGATGATTATGTTATATAAAATTAACCGATAATCGCTCATAATCTAAAGTAATTGAAAACGCCAAAGAGTATATTAAGATTTCGACACCGTGTCTTCGTCAGAAAAAGTTTTTTTCTCGAAGACGGTGTCGTGATATCAATATACTCTTTGGCGTTTTCAATTACTTTGGATTATGAGCGATTATCGGTTAATTTTATATAGTATAATCATCATGACTAGCACGCTCAAAACGGCACTTCAAACTCTTGTGACGTTTAAGGGACAGGAGCGTAGTCACGGCTTTGCGCCAATAAAACGGCCATAACTCAGTTATAAGGCCTTGACTCAGCCTAGTTCTCTCGCAGGAATCATTCATGGATATCACCATAGGGATCATTCAATTGGTTTTGAATCTATGACTCCGTGACTATATTGGCATTCATGAGCTAGCATATGTGAACATGCTATCTTTATCAACTTGGCCCACCGGCAAGGTAAGCTTATACAACGTGTGGGGTAACTTACGCTGTTTGCCCTGGTAAGGGTATAGCAATTTTGTTCATCCAGAACTGAAAACCCCGTTGTTTTTGGTATCTCTTAGCACTTTAATTAAACATTGACGCTGTTGATCAGCTACTGAACCTTCATCAGTAACAACCTGTATCAGTTAAGAACTACGATACAGACGCAGTTCACGCGTTAGTCCACACTTCATCCTGCTTAGATAAAGGGAGGTGTCATCAGGCTTGGCTTTTATTTCTAATCAAGACAAAATCATAAAGTATCACATACTAAAAAAATTGATGCTGCGTTGAGCATGTCACTTAGTTACGCTAGGTTATACTTGCCAGGCTGCGGATACGGAACAGTCGTTTCGTAGCGTAACGTGGGCTTCCTCTACTCACCAGCTGCGGCGTAATGTCGTCGTCCAGGTGGAAGCAGCCCTGCTCGTCGCGTCCGTTCCTGCAGTCGTCGGTACCGTCGCACCGCCGACTGCGCGCGATGCAGCCGCCTCCGAGGTCGGCGTGCACGGAGCAGGCGAACTCGCCCACGGCACAGCCTGCGACGGAGGCGAGAGAATCAGGACCACAGCACAGCCTGCGACGGAGGCGAGAGAATCAGGACCACGGCACAGCCTGCGACGGAGGCGAGAGAATCAGGACGCGCCCGCATTACAGACCGGTGCTCGGAGCGCAGTCGGGGTTTCTGGCTTAAGGCCATAATATGCAAAGTTGATGGCTCACCCATTTCATATGGGTAGGTGCTAATCAAATATACTATTAACGAGACTGCTCCAGTTCTAGCGATGTATGCCAGACACGGCACACCAGACCTCAAGAACAGACAGAGCCTTACGAGCATCAACCAGTATGTAAATGGCTGATTTTTTTTGGGGTTTTTAGTGAGCACAATTATCAACAGATCCACGAGCCTCAGCCCTTTTGCATGCCGCTTAGATACCCATTCGATACGCTGATGTAATTCATTAGAAGACATTTATTTCTGGCTAGCTTGCGTCATTGAATGGTGCAAGCCACAGCAGGTCACACGAGACCTACAGGTGAGCAGAGGTGGGCGCCGCTGCCAAAGCTTTTGGAACCACTGAAACTACTTTCGCTACCTTGACTAGCTGCAGCCACTACCTAGCCGATACTGACCAGATTTTCAATATCCCGAAACCGCTAACAGCTGCTCCGCACTCTGCTATCGCTACGAATTATCCTGTAGTGCTACCAAAGCGCTACATACAAATTCAGCTTTATCAGGGGCCTGAATTATTTTTAAATGATCGGGGTGTCCAAATTTGAATAAACCCACCATAATAAATGGTAGTAACATAATATAAGGCGTGTGCCTTCTGACAAGCCTGTTGAAGGGCACAAAACCAATTTCATATTTTTTAAATGAAAAACACGAGAATTTTAGGGATATTTTAACATGACTAATCTTTCACTGGGGGTGCCCAGGCATCACCAAAATAAAAATATGTCAAAACCCCTGATTTTATTGTTCTCTCTAAGACAATAAAAAACTGCTTCTTATTTGCATGTCATATAAAGATAACAAATTGTATTGTTAGATAAGCAAATAAAATCAGAGCAAAAACATTGATTTAATCTCACCTTGTTTTTCTTATAGAGAACTTTTGTTCAGGCCTTTTTCCTATTTTTGGGAGTGATGGTCTCCTTAGCAGGCCGTGTGTAGCGGTAATGGTTTTTAATTCCTTTGAGCGCAATAGCGGCTACTCGGCTATTTTTGGGCTACAGAAACGGCTTCCGCTACTTCGCTGCGACTTGCAGAGTACGCAAGTAATGGACTAAAGCAGCGGACCCCCAGCTGTGTAACTGAATCTGCTGTAATCAGTGCCATTAGTGTGTTTCTCTTTAGTGTCAATTAGTGCTATTTCTTGCATACTGCTCTATCTCTGAATAAGATAACTTTTGAGAAATAATGTTTATGATTCAGTTGGTCTGCGACTTTAAACCATAAAAAATGTGCAGCGCTATTGCGGCTTGCTTTGATGCGAGGTGATAATGTCCAGGCGCTGCCTCTCCAGTAGAATGTTTGGAATGCACCAAGGGTCGGATCCACACCGATGGTTGGGGGGAGGGGCCCCAACATCGTGCAAAACATAGGTTTTTTAAAGAAAATTTGAAAAAATCGGGGGCTAGGGGTACAATTGCCCAGTTTGCCCCCCGCCCTGGATCCACTGATGGATGCACCCACCTACCTATTAATTTGACAATGTACCTGTTCGCGAAAGAAACCGAAATTCTCGTAGTTTTATCATTTTGTTCTCTCCGACAGAACAATGTTGCGATGACTAAGGCAAGACAGGCCAGATCTCAGCCATGATTCGAATCGGGGTCGGCTCCACCCACCATCACAGGGTGCCTCGTCACTCTCGTCGGGGCAGTCGAAATAGCCGTCGCAGTGAAGTTCCTCCGCCAGTCGGTCGGCGCAGGAGCAGTTGCGCTCGTCTGAGAGGTCGGGACACTCGACGACGCTGTCGCAGCGGACGGCGCAGACCCGGTCCTCCCCAGGGCACACCATGGCGCCCGGCCCGAAACAGTTGGCGCCTGTCGGGGCACAGCTGCAGGTTGTCCCAGCCCGACCTAAAGCGCGTCTTAAGATAGGTATCCGAGGCACGTGGTTAAATGCGAGTGTCAGTGAAGAATGCAAAGTTTTTGATCTGTTTATGTTAATATTGTTCGGCCTCAAAGCTTTTGTTACAGTTTAAGCCTGTAGCAAAAACTCTTATATCGCCCACCGAAACATGTGATGGAAACAAATATGAAGACGAGGGCAAAGGCTAAAATCAATTTGACAAAATAACAAAGAACATTCTTCCGCTACTTCCACATACTTACTCCGTCTTTTGTCGGGAAGCCGCACTGTCCTTTGCTTCGGCGTGTGCCGGTGAAAGCGAGTTGGTAACCACTCCGGGTCAGAGTCGTATAGCACGGTCTGTGAACCTGAGGACACTGCTGGCAACTTTACGCTGGAGCCGGCCTCAGTAGGTGGTGCCGTGATAATTGCTGCAGGAGGATTTTCCACATCGTTTTTATTTGGCATAGTTAAAGCAGCGGAAAAGCTATTGGAAAAAATTGAAGTTTTCTCAACATTGGTCAATTTGATGCTCTGTTTATCAGGAGTCTCATTAAGATTCGTCTTGTCCCGGTGTCCTATGGAGAGTGATGAAGCTTTGGCGACTTCCGTCACGCTCTGCACCTCATGGGCCTGCTCCGCTGGTTCCGTGTTACTCACGCCAATCCACGGGGGTCTGCTGGGAAACGTGGGAATGTCGGTGTCGCCCGCGGACCATCCACCGGGTGGTCTACCGTCCACCCAGCCTCTCGTACCACCAGCTCCAGCCTCGACGGCCCCGTAGTCTTCTGTAGCCTCACCGCCCATAGCTGTTTTGTGGCTAGTCGTGTCTTTCTCCGGTGCGCTCTCAGTGCTGTTCACAGAAGACCCTCCTCCCCGAGGTCCTGTTTTAGCGCCCTGGGGACTGGCGCCGTGGGCAGGGGTGGCATTAGTGGTGTTGGCGAAATCAGTGGCATGGCCGGCTGCGGTGAAGATGGATGTGGTGTTCTCGTAAGCAGTGGTCGATGAAGAGATGTTTTGTGTTTGATTGGTGGGTGGCAGGGATGAAGCAGCGGATTCTGACGTCCCAAACGAGGCGTTGGCTGCAGCGCGGAGACGCTTCTGTTCCGCAAGGTCGGCGACACCAGCCTGGTTCTTGATCACTGCAACGAAAATATGCTGTATCATTCTCATGGCAAAGTAAGGCGATTCGTATTCCCCTTAGGATCCACCAGTCCTTGTGGACTATTTACAGTGATAGGAAATTTTAAGATTATTGAAGTTGTGCCTGTTCATACCACGAAAATATGCAACGAACACCAGCTGAACCTTCCCTGTCATTGGTCTTTGAACATATTCTACATATTATAGGAACGCTATATTCTCAGCGAAGTCCCTGCGGCAACACGATATGCGAACAGATCCACACATTGCATGCATCTGCTCGCAGCTGCAGACCAGGAGTGAATCTGCCCACAGCAGGAGACCAAGGGTGCTGCTCACCCTCCGAGGCAAGCACTCCCACGCAGACGGAGACTATGAGCAGCACTATGAGGAAGATGAGGCCACCGCACCAGAGCCGGCGGCGTCGCTCGGCGTCGCTCGTCTCGGCGGACATCGGCGAGGCCGGCCCCCCGTCCACGTCTGCCAGCACGACCGCAGTGGCGAACAGCGTGAGGGATGGCTCCAGTTTGGCATTTATCTACACATGTTTCAGCGATGCCTGACCAATAACAGTGCAGCTACAGTATCGTTTCGGTAAAATTGAGTTACAATTTGGTTGGTCGATACCTTCGAACCATGAAAAAGATGATCCTTGTCGAATATGAACGAATAATTGTTCTGACATAATAAGAGGGTCAAGTAGAATGGTGCCATATCTCGTTGGCACCAAAGCCCACCGTTTGCAAGGGAATAAGGGTGTTACAGCTGCCTCCAGACTCTGTTCGGCTCAGTTTCAGGTCATGCAGCGTGCGGAGGCGCAGAGGCACCGCGGCGGTGCGTGGAGGGGAATGGGGAGCTGGCGGTGTGTGGAGGGGAATGGGGAGCTGGCGGTGTGTGGAGGGTAATGGGGAGCTGGCGGTGCGTGGAGGGAAGGGGGTATCGCATGATTCAAATCAGTGAGCTGGAGAAGTGCTCGCTTCTACACAAACGGTGACTTTCGACACAAACTAAATTTCGAACCAAGTTTTTGGTATGCTCTAAAAGGCTTGTAGGAAGGTTAGCTCAAAGTGCGTGAAGGTGTTGCATTCCTTTTCAGACATGATTCGTAAAATAGGGACAGAATCCCCAAACTGGTAGCTAGAGAGGCAGTCTCACTACTTCCAGCACCTGGATATTATGGTTTGACGGCGGATACACAACCAACCATGACACTTGACGATTTCTGTCCCCAGTATTGGGCGCAGTCCGCGTCAGTCAAAGGTTTGCTGCAGGAGACGGGTCGGGTGGAGGTGTTACCTGATCTGCCGGAGCGGGTGACGGCGCGACTGATGCTGCGACGTCGTCCGGGTGGAATCATTAGATGCTGGCCCGTGACCGGGTGTGGGGTCAGCATAAACCTGGCCGGTCACACCCAACGCCGTCAAAACCCTCCCCGCAGCATGCAGGTGCGCATAATTGTCAACTTGTGCGAGTACCAGCTGCAGCCCATCTAACCAAGGCAGTTTGTATAAAAATCAGGAATACATAGACTTCACCGCAGGCGGATGGAGTTTGGTGTTGGCTCAACAAAGATTTCTAGATTCAGCATTGAGAGTATAAGGATGAACTGCAAATCAAAGGCCAGAGCGTTGAAAGCCCTGTTTAAGTGGGACGAGGGGAGGACAGCAGCAGGAAGGTCGAATACAACCTAGCTTTCGTCTTTGTAGGCAAGTTTAACAACACTTTGCATAGACTCGGTAAAGCTTCAGAAGTGGGGCATTAAAAAAGGTGAATGGAGGCAAGAACGTGTGGTAAAGCAAAGTCATTGAAGGGGTACAAACATATCGCTTTTGAATACATTGCCGAGCAGTGATTCCAAAATTTTGAGGTCAGTTACCTCCGTCCGAACAGTTTCTACTGTCTTGTAAAATACTTGCCCAGGCCCCTCCTGCGATGTTGTTCTATGATCGCCATGCCAAACTGTCACTACATCTACCGCGGATCACCAGACTTAAGCTCACATAAGTGATTTCCTAGCGAATGGGTGATAGATATGATGGAGTGTGCCTCGGGACTGTAATACAGACCGGCCGCTGAGGTCTTATGGTGTCGCCAGCTCTCATCCTGTTATGAGGGTATTATTGAGAGCAGAAAAACTTATGCAGAATACCCGGCCGGGATTTGAACCCTGGTCAGAGGCGTGGAAGACGAGCACGCTTCCCGACGCCACGGCATGCCCAGAGTCATCACTGAGAACGAAAGTGATCGTTCCTTAACAGCAGTCATGATCGCATGTCCATGAGGCTAAATGTTATGGTTTACGTTAATGTAGGTTATCTAACAATTTAGAAATCCGTTTTAAGTACCTTTTGTGATCTTTCAACGGAGTATCTGTAACAAAGATTTGAATTCTATCTTTAGGGAAAGGAGCTACACCCAACCGCACCATCAGGCGTTAACAGGTGGAATTAGTTATAGGGGACATGTAGTCGTTTTGCGGATATCTTGCGATTGCGCCGTTCCTTATCTAATTTGAGGACGAAAGAAACCTACCCGAACTAACCTCGGCGCGCTATTGTGTGCGTGCTTTTGGGAACACGAACACAAAACACTGGATCTAGTTAATTAGCTGAGGGCTTTTTATAAGGTGTTCTGTGCAAGGCACTTTGCCCGCCTCTAAAGTCTGGCTCTAGCACTCCTCGGACGTTAATAGTCGGCTTAACCCGCGCCCCACCGGGGGTCCGGCGCCACCTTCGCCCCACCGGGGGCCATCGATGGCCCCCTCTAACTCCGAAAATATAGGCGTTAGCGCAAATCTGCAAAGTGCAATAGAAAGCTTGCGTGAATTCAGTAAGAAATTACTTCGCATGTTTTAGTGCTCAGGTCAATGGTTTGACCTCCAGAGGTCAAATTAGGTCAAGATCGGCTATTTTCACTCAAATATGCAATGATTGAGCAAACTGGGCACAACTCTTATGTCATTAGAGCTATTGAGGCCTGGTAAAGTACATTTGATAGCAAATTGCCAGTACTTTTTCCGCTATGTGGAACGTAAAGACCTCCCGCCAGTGGTTTGACCTCCAGAGGTCACCTCGTGACCTAATATGACCTGAGGTCACGAAAGGTCAGAAAGTGCCCTTGCCGTATATCAAATGAAAGCCAGTGACAAGACAAACACGATGGTATTTGTTTCACCGCTCTAGCTTAATTAGGTCAAAAGTTATTGCCAAAATACTGTTTTTGACCTCTGGTGACCTGGGATGACCTTGGAAAAGTCAAAGGGCAAATATGACCCCTGGGATCCGTGAAAGGGTGTCCAAAAACGTTGTTCTGAGCAGTCTGAGTATTTGCAATTATTTTTGTGGCTTTTATATCATGAAACAACTTTTCCTATGCTTTTCCAATGGGAGAGGTCGCCTCGTGACCTGACCTCAGGGCACGAAATCGAAAAATCCCGGATATACACCTTGTAGACCCTGGAGGGGTTATGAAGTGTGGAAGTTTCAAATCGATCGACTTTGAAATGTAGCTCTTACATAGCTCTAAAGTGAAGTGAGGTGACCTTGGTTGACCTCGTCTGGTGACCTGATCTTGGGTGACCCGGGGTAAAAATTTCAGGGATGATGGGAAAATGATGCAGTGAGAGGTAGGCCCTCAACTGCGGTGCTGCGCCTCATGTTTTTGCTATCCCGGAAAAACCTTGGGGCTCGATGCCCCCGGTGGGGCGGTTAATCGACCCCATGCAGCACCTCTTGAATTATCCGTGTGTTGCTGAAACCCGGCGTAAGGAAATCGATTTTCAATTGTGTGAATAGTCCCTCCCCGTTTCAAGGGACGAACAAAGTTTCATCGCCGCTAAGGTTTCGTGCTCAGGTTTATGAAATGTTCCCAATGAATAAACTACGTCACTTGACATATGGTTATCGCATTTCTTAGCACATGCTTTGATAATAAGCACAACAATTCTGGTATGATTCCATTGACCTTCACTATACGGCGCGGTACAATTTTGACCATGTTTTACAACGATAGGTAGAAGAAGGAAATCCCTATTTTGTAAAGCTGACGTAGAAACTTTACATAAGTAGGCAGCTCTATGGAGCCGAATTCAAATGACAGCCAATCAGCAACCCTTCCTCTGACCTTGTCTTTTTGCCGGTGTTGTCGGCGCTGGCGGGTGGGAAGACATGTGAGCCGGGCGTGGAGCCCCGGTCCGCGGGTGATGCCACTGACCCGTCGGAGGGGCGCGTCATCCTGCGAAACCAGCGGCGAAGCGGTACTGGAACGAAGCACTGACAGTATATGCTAGGTACTAAGGAAAATGTAAATAAAAGCACAAGCCCATATACTTTGCAGAACTTTGCATCGTGGTAGTGGCGATTGAGTGAAAGAGGTCCCTGGGTCGTAGTTAGAAAATATACTCTTAGGGTTCATGTTGAATAGGGATTTGGGTTTTTTAAGGGATCACGTTAGACAGGACGTTTGGAGCGTGCAGCTCACGGGACTAGCTCAGAACCGGGAGCACCCGGCCGACTCCGGGGTTAGCTCAGAAGTATTACTGGCCATATCGCACTAAAGCCAGGGCTAACCGGGAGCACCCGGCCGACTCCGGGTTGTCGAGTGTTACTGGCTATCGACACAGACCAGGGCTGACCGGGAGCACCCGGCCGACTCGGGTTAGCTCGAAGTGTTACTGGCCGTATCGACAAAGATCGGCTACGGGGACCCGGCCGACTCCGGGGTAGCTCAGAAGTGTTACTGGCCATATCGACACTAAAGCCAGGGCTGACCGGGAGCACCCGGCCGACTCCGGGGTTAGCTCAGAAGTGTTACTGGCCATATCCAAAACAAGACCAAGGCTGGCCGGGAGCACCCGGCCGATTCCGGGGTAGCTCAGAAGTGTTACTGGCCATATCGACAAGACCAGGGCTGGCCGGGAGCACCCGGCCGACTCCAGGGTTAGCTCAGAAGTGTTACTGGCCATATCGACAACAAGACCAGGGCTGGCCGGGAGCACCCACCCGACTCCGGGTGAGAAACTATAGAAAATAAATTCCTACTTCATGGCTGAACTTGATGTTGAATAGAGCCATCGCACACTGAAAATTGAAACATAGTATAGTGTTTAATTTGTAAAGCCATCCAGCAGAAATATTTCCGAGGTTCGATTTCAGGATCAACACTGGGTTGACTACAGCATCTTACTTTGTTTTAGTCATCTATTTCATCGCAGAACCACTCTGCCCCCAATCCTGGGCTTAAAGTGTGCTAGAGACCAACATATTTCAATTTAGTTTACAAAAGAGCACCGCAGGTATTTTTCAGGAGTACATAAATCACCCGGAGTCGATTCGCTGCATTCCTATAAAACTATAACCTCAGCTCCTGACGCTGGGACGGCTGCGAGGTAGCGCTAGCTCTCTGCCAGCGCGATTTCTTTATATATTCTTCCACTAAGGGATCCAAGTGCAATGTCCCGGGACACAATTGCCGTGCAAATCAATTGTGGCGGGCGTGACGCCACATTTAAATGTTTCGAAGGATCGAGAATCCCCTGCTTTCTAGACAACTTCGAACTAGGAGAATTAAATGCCCTGATCTCGTCTCGATCGGAGACTTCAGCAAAAAAGAATGTTAGGCAATAACGTATTTGTATATCATAAATCCGTACATCCCCAAATTCAGCTCCAATCCTGACTAGGCAGGTGCAAGAGAAGTTTTCATAAGGAATAGATTATTTAAGCAGTCTTTAATTCAAGGGCGGGTGTGCGTGCATTAAACACTAGTCTTCATTCGAGGGGTTAACGCTAAAGGTAGAAAAACATTTACCTTCCCCAACGGAGATCAGTTTTGCCCAGAGATCTGGAAGTTTCCCCAAACTAAAAGGGCTGTTAAGAGTCTTACAAAAGATATTATCATTATACACAGTTCACAGAATGGGTAAGTTTGATTGAAAATTTTGATACCCTATTATATGAATGAATTAGTTAATCAAGTGCATTAATGTACCACGCCCGTGCTATGACAATCACGTGCACTAACGTACCACGGCCGTCCTATGACAATCAAGTGAATTAATGTACAACACCCGTGCTATGACAATCACGTGCACTAACGTACCACGGCCGTCCTATGACAATCAGTGCATTAATGTACCACGCCCGTGCTATGACAATCACGTGCACTAACGTACCACGGCCGTCCTATGACAATCAAGTGCACTAACGTACCACGGCCGTCCTTGACAATCGTGCACTAATGTACCACGGCCGTCCTATGACAATCAAGTGCACTAACGTACCACGGCCGTCCTATGACAATAGTGCACTAACGCACCACGGCCGTCCTATGACAATCGTGCACTAACGTACCACGGCCGTCCTATGACAATCAGTGACTAACGTACCACGGCCGTCCTATGACAATCAGTGACTAACGTACCACGGCCGTCCTATGACAATCAAGTGCATTAATGTACAACACCCGTGCTATGACAATCACGTGCACTGACGTACCAAGCCCGCGCTATGACAATCACTTTTGTGCCAAATTCATTACGGCACCTAAAAGCCTACCCTAAGCATTGGTAGTCACTACAAACCTCAATAAAAACACTCAAAGATCTTACCGTCCGGAGCTTATGTTGCGGGCGCTTACCATCTGGGATTTATGTTACGGGCCAGGGGTGGGTGACTCTGCCCCGGTTTGGAGACATCTTGTGACGGAAACTGCCGAGAGCACAGAACACATTAACATAAGCAATACGACAACTATAATGCCCAACTCCTTAGTGGATGGTAGTTGTGCTCACTTTTAGCTCGCAGCAGTGCTTGATAATGCAAACAATTACGGCGTTATTTAATCAATGATTGAGGGTGTATAGATTTGGAACAATGGAAAAACTACCATATCAAAGAGAAAACATATAATCTAAAGTATCAGTGGCCTTCCCACAGGCCTGCTGTAGCTGTATGGCCCTGGCAGCTGAAAGTTCCCCAAACCTCCCCTCCTCCATCAACAGGCATGTTTTACTGCAAAAGCCTATTTTAAGTCTAGCAAATGAGAAATTCTTAATTTTAAGGCTATCTTAGCACTACTTTGACGTTTTATTGGGCTTGCTCGGGTACCCCCAAGAGATGCATCTCCTTATTTAGGGGACGTTTATAGCCCCATCGTTATGATCATTGGGACTTTAGGCCATCTAAATGATGATGATGGTGATCAGACGTTCACACAGGATATCCTTTTAGGGTGGCTGTCGAAGGTGGCTGCAGGCTGACGAAAGGGGACAACAGGCTGATGGAGGGGGCGGCATGTTCTAACTGGGTTACTGGAGGGACAAAATTAGCCAGAGAGGGCTTCTTACAGGGGCGTAGCCAGGATTTCGCTCAGGGAGGGCGGCGCCCCCGAAAAGGGCCCCGCGACAGCGCCAAAAGGGCCCTGATGGGTAAAAAGGGCCCTGCTTGTTACAGAATAGAGTGCTGAAGAGGGCTTAAGAGGGCCCTGTCTGGTATAAAATGTCAAATTTAGCCACAGACCATAGTGCAGGCGAGCCACGCTTCGCGCGGCTCGTGTCCTCGAGGGCCCTTCGGGCCCTCAGGGAGGGGTGGCTGTCCCTGCTGCCCCCCCTTGGCTACGCCCCTGGTTTCTTACCACGCAAAACTTCAATATTCGCATTCGAGTGTGAAACGCACGTAAAGGGGTAAAACCAATGACGTCACCACAACATTTTTGTGGAGAGACAGACCCTGGAGCGGCGATGACCGGGGGGGAGGAGGAAGGGGTGGGATACAAATTTTGAGCATATTAGCTCCCTCTAAAACGTTACCAACGATTCACATTATCAACACGTTTACACAGATCCACGCAGCTAGCTGGGAGAAGATAGATTTATGCTGAGTACCAAACTTCTCGGGGAAAGTTTCCCCTGCTGCGCGAGTTCAGGGGTTGTTGTTCCATGCCCATTGGTGCACCTGCCTGGAAGCTAGCTTTCGCCATGGCGGAGAAAAATATTCACGTAAAATGCTCGGAGTAAGAAAAATGAAGCATATATAGGGTGTTTATCTGGTCTGGGAGTTAGTTTTTCATGCGTTCACAGCCAATCATAGAATGAGTAGGCCATACAGCACGTAAACTCGCAGTTGAAGGGTGATATGTCGTTGGGGCAGGAGAAAATAGACTGGCCGTTATCCGACATACGATATAGATGTTCTGAATTTAATTTAAGTTTAAAAAACCCGCCAGACTCCGAAAAGTGCCAAAAATGACCACACCTAGTGAAACTGCATTCAGTCCATTCTAGAATGGTACAATCTGAAAAACGCATTCAACTTTGCTAGAACAAAGCATCGATATACTTTAACTCCAAATCGACTTAAAAAACAAGCCAATGTCAAAATGTTGGTGTGCGATTTTCACCAGGCGATGCACTCAGAACTTATCCGACACCGTTATTAAAGAGCCACTCATTATTCAGGGCTGCTGGTGACCAGATGGGACGATGGCACAGCTGAGAATTAATTCCCGCATTCTTATAAAACACTGCGTACTAAACGAGACATGAACAGTGTTTGTTCGTCGGTTGCATAACTGTAGTACAATTTATGGCACTCCTCAATCGTGGTGTGTAAGGCACCTATGCAGACCTTTCATTTGTCACCTCCACTTGTTGTTCTCTTTAGTGATTCCCTGCCGTATTTGACTCATGGCCAAAACAACGAAACACACATTATAAAGATAGATGGCCAGGATATTTCGAAGTATGTATGAAGTTCACTTCCCAGCCAATCACTGAAATTGAGAACACTCTTGCGAGAAGTATCAATCATGAGTGACCAGTTTTTTACACAAGGGAGCGGCACGCTATAGTCAGGGGTGGTATTTTGGGTGACGGATTGGTAACTTTTTCAAGCTGGGTAATGGCGCATCAGTTGCAGGAGTGTCCATCCTGGTGAGGGGGTGGAACATAGCGAGAATAGGTATGCCAAGTACGTAAAACTCATGCGGGTAGGTACTTTTGGACCCCTCTCGTGCACTTGTTAAGATTATGTCAATGAGAGGTCGAAGAATCTGTTCCCTTTTTAAAACCGTTCGACTGTCCTCGCTTCCAAACACCGGTACTTGTCGGCCATATAGCATCGACCGGTCCAGTGCTCTGTCGCCCGCGAGCATTGCTATCGGCCTAGTTTCCATTGTCAAAATGCTATCCGGATCGGACCACCGATCCGGATACATCGTATGTCGTTGAGTTCATAAAGTGTTATTTCCCCAGCACTTAAGCTCGAACCGTGCTATAGCGCTGGGGAAATAGCACTTGGTAGACTCCACCGGAAGTTAAATTCGGATCGTATTTTGACCATGGAGCCTCGGTCATTGACCCGGACGCGGGCGGGTTTACTCGGTCTTCCATCTCGGATTCGAGGATACTGGCCAAATGCCATCGTTTATTCAATTACGAAAAAATAGAGCCCGGGGGAACCGATACCGCAACAAAAAATCGTGATTTCAGCCACGTTGCAAATTTACAGATTTTTTTAAGCACCATGAGCAAAAGTCGTAACTGAGTCCACGTCTAACAAGCTTTAGTTTTTAGAGTGGGTAGCTCCTTGCAGGTGAGAAGTTCACAATTCACTGCCAGTTCTCCCAATTTCTGGTTAGTAATAAAGCTGACGGTCACCCGACTACTCTTTGCGGTCATTGCTATACGTGATAATATTTGCCCCGTTCGATCTGTCAGCACAGTTTTGCTGTGCCCGGAAAGGGGGCCGCCAACTTCCCCGATGCTGACGAAAATTTACGCAAACTTATTTAAGTGTTTTCAGTTTTGTCAGCACCAATCCGCGGGCGGTGTTGCGCCTTCGTCACAGGACTGTAGCCTCTTCCCGGGAACTAGTCCTAGAGATTCTACGGGCTGACGGCCTGCTGTTGTGCTGCCGAAAAAACAGTAACAGCACGGCAGCGGCACCCTATTTTTTAATGGTGTAAAGGTTTAAGTTTTCTTTGCTTAGCACAAACTAGAGGCGATTATGGCGCTGGTGTTTCTTTTCTGGAAGAGAGGTTAGAGCAGGACATATTTTTAAGGAAAAGTCAGTGGGGGAATTTCTTGTGCTGGCCATTATAGTATTTTCAGGGGATCAATACCACATTTTGCGGGGGTTTGATAAAACTTAGACGTGTTAGTGTTAAAAAAATGTTTTCATTTTTTTGTGTTATTCGATGTCTTGATATAATAGATACTGCTCGGGGCTGCCACGTTTTTTCGGCGAAAAAGGTCAAACCGAGTTAGAAAAAGGGCCAGAGAGGGACAAAATTTTATTTGCACTAAAATAGCCAAATAAGCAACACAAAAGCCAAATTTGAGGCTAAAACGACCCCTAGCGGTAGTCATAAACCCACAGAAAAAATGACTTGTATTACTGCTTAAAACTAATTGACAGTTTGATATTGACTTGACGCAATATTGTTAGCACACTAACCATCTAATAGGAAGCCAGGGGTGCCCTTCCAACCCCGCGTGGCCATCGAATGATTTATCCACAGAACCAGAACATTTTTAGCATCATCAATCACCCCCCCCCACTTTTTGACCAACAATTTCCTGATCTCAGTCAAAACGGGGGTAAACCGGAAAGTTGTATAGCCAGCCGCTGCGGAATAGGTAGAGTTGAAAAAACAAACATGCGATTTTTTCCATTGCCTAGTGTTTTTCGTTTGCCTCTAAGTGTGTAGAAACTGAGAGTAAAATTGTTTTTCCCCAAAAAATAATTTTGATTGGTGGAATTTCAGTTGAAAAGTTGGTGTTTTCCGCGTTTTTCTCTGTTTCGGCTGCTTGGTTCTAAAAAATACTACATATTTAACCGCTCATAAAGGTAATTATAAATTTGACTGGTTTAAAGGTAATGCCAGTTTTGAGAACTACAGTGCAAGAGCTTTCTAAATATGGCTTTACTTTGTCAATACGGATTTATTTAGATGGGTGGAATCCCGATGAAACATGTTGAATTTTTGGTATAATTTCCCAGTGTCGGCCGCCACCTTTGTTAAAATGTACTACCTTCACCTAAATATAAAAACTGTTCAATATTTTATTTACGTAAATTAAGTGCAATTTTTTCACATATGTATTAAAAAATTTGTAAACCTGACCTTATACTCTCTATATACTTGCCTCCTTCATACTCTCCTAGCATCCTAGCCTCTCCTAGCCGCTGGTATGTCTGGTGGTCCTAGGACCAGGTCAGCCGCTGACACTCACCTGGCAAATATTGTGGTAGTTCTGAGAAGCTTTTTATTGCCGTCCACCTCACTAGTAGGAGTGTCCTCCAGAAAATACTGCTGGAAAGGATTAGGGATCCTAGGTAGGTAGGTACTGCAGGTACATCCCCAACATGGAGGTGGCGAAGAAGGTAGAAAAGGCTGTCCCCTCAGCGTGGAAGGTCAACAGTAATATGGTGGGGCGCTGGTGAAGAGAAGGGAGGTAGCGGGGATAGTGTAAATGCTGTGGACCAAAATTAAGGGAGTAGCCAGTAGAGGATAGAAGCCAAAAGGTACGAGGAAGAAATATGGGAAAGCATGAGGGAGAGGGAGAGCGTCCTGGAAGATTTGGACAAGCTATTTGACATATCCAGTCGCCACTGCCCCATCACCCTCTACGCTGAGCTCGGCTGCCCCATCAGCTGCAAGTCCATGGCTCACATCCGTGCAGGTGCCCCAAGGAGTCCAAAATATCTGAGTTAGAGCTGGATTTCATGTACGACCAGCGGAGTAAGGTTCGCTTCAAGGGCAAGGTGGTGATTGCTGGAATGGATGCAGTGAAGACGGCAAGACAAGGCTCTGCAAATGGAGTTGCTGGATAAGCTGAAAAGGGAGGAAAGGGAGCACAAGGAAGCCACAAGAGAGAAGGAGCTTTTCACCAGGCACAGGGAGCATCAGCAGAATCAGGAGAAGCTACTCCAGGAGTGGGAGGACACCATACATGAGCTTCCCACCAGCAGTGATGATACCAATGCTTCTGGAAACTGGAGCGACTGGCAGAACCGGGAGCATTTCCCTGAGACGGTGATGGAGGTCACGAGGGACGGTGTGTCCCAGATGACGCTGGCTAACATCCTCTCCTCCTATACCGTGGACATGAAGCTGGTCAGCACGGAGGACCCCGGTTTGCTGGTGGACCAGGCCAAGGTGGCCAGGGAGCGGAGAGGGAAGTGGTGAGGGTGGCGATAAAGGCGGAGGAATGAACGAGGACCGCTGGGATCCGTTTCACACAGTTTGATGGAAAGGGAGAGACGGCGAGGGCTTGGGTCACTCTGGAGTGCGGCACTAGGGTCGTCAGGTATATCAAGGAAGAGCATGTCACGCTCACAGACGGCCAGGGTGAGTTCTTGATGCACTACAGCAGGGAAAATGTGAAAGAGATGAGGCCAGGCCAGGTGATCGCCCTGAGGATCACCAGCTTCCTCACACTTGATCACCAGCCTGGACTGACCTACCAGCTGCCTCCTCCTGCACACCCAGCCCCTACTCTAAACCAGCGACTTTCCACCGATATCTTGTGGTGAACCACTCGTCACCCTCCTAGGTGTTAGCAGACCTAAGCTGGGACCAGCAGTGCGGGTACAAGATGATGCGGGCCCTGGAGTCAGGCACCGACACTCAATCCTCCAGATCAATGAGAACGGCCCCCGGATCACAGCCGTTGGTTTACTACCGCAAACTGGTTACTAGACCTGTGGACCAGGGAGAACGTGTTAGTGGGGTAGGACCCGGCGGACCTTAGGTATCTCTCTTTGCTCATCAACGGGGTGTACTAAAAACAGTGATTTGCTATAAAGAAGGACTGCAAGCTGGTGGACTGTTCTCCTATACATGCTGAGATAATTTCAGATAGCGCAAAAGTGCTGCTCAGATGAAGTTATGCCGTGATGGAGCCCTACATCGTCAATAGCTGCTGATCACATCCACCATCGCCATGGAGCAGCTGGTGACCTCGCTGGTGCCCACCCGGAGCTGCTGCTGATCACCATACTGGCCTCAGACGAAGAGGATGAGAAAAGGTTGGCATTGCAGGTGATGATAGACAATATCAGGAAGGGTTCTGAGCTCGGTTTGTCACTGACTCGCCAGTTCCGAGCTCTCCGCATCAACTTCCAGGCTGAAACCCTGCAAGCTCTGATCTGCTGGGATTCAAACTAAGCGAGCCGCTTCTCACATATGCACCATCGCCAAGGAGCAGCTGGAGACCTCGCTGGATTTACCCCTGGAAGCGCTGAGAATTCTAGGAAGATACTGAAGAGGCCAGAGAGCAAAGCTGACTACAAGGCTCTGTTCGATTTCTCTCTGGACTGAGACAATGCAATGCTCCTGATCATACCGGCATGAAATACATTGATACATTTTTTTAAAGTGCAATGTAACTTCTGAAGGTAAAAAGAGCAAACACAATTTCATCCAAGAGAATTGAGCATTATAATTAGAACAAGTAAGTAATTAGTTCAAGGTAACATGTTTTATCCGAAATGGCGGCCGACACTGGGAAATTATACCAAAAATTCAACATGTTTCATCGGGATTCTACCCATCTAAATAAATCCGTATTGACAAAGTAAAACCATATTTAGAAAGTTCTTGCTCTTTAGTTTTCAAAACTGGCATTATCTTTAAACCAGTGAAATTTATAAGTACCTTTATGAGCGGTTAAATATGTAGTATTTTTTAGCACCAGGCGGCCGAAACAGAGAAAAACGCGGAAAACACCAACTTTTCAACTGAAATTCCACCAATCGAAATTATTTTTTTGGGAAATAACAATTTTACTTCCAGTTTCTACACACTTAGAGGCAAACAAAAAACATTAGGCAAAGGAGAAAATGCATGTTTGTTATTTTCAACTCTACCTACTGCGGAAGGCAATGAGGGGCCTAAATTCGAAAAGTTTTTGGTACTAACGTGGAAAGTTTTCCGTCAGCATCAGGTAGAAGTTTGGCTGGGCCCCTCACTTTTTGCCGGTGGCGACGCTTATGTATACTACCACCAGAATAATAAATAAATAGGCTAAGCACTTCATACCGCCACATGAGCAACCAGTCTTACGCACTTTGACTGCACAGTGTCCCGTCTAATCCACGAACGAGCTCTAAGCGCCGACAACTGCGTGTGAAATGAGAGCATCATGCAATGTCACGGTACTGGCTTGGATGTGGGCTTCCGGTCGGATAGAACAAGATGTTTGATTGGTTGTAGGCCAGCGGCAATCTCCAGCGTCGTGGTTAGTTGATGCTGAGGCTTCTTTGCCAGGATTTCCCGTAACTACGCGCTTTATTTCGTATTCGCACGGTGGTGTAGACAGACACGGGTGGAAATTTTTTAACACCATTTTTGTGGATTGCCAATATAGGACTGGAAAAAACAAAGTTTATAATCATCGGATGGTGTTCTGTCTTATTTTCGTTAGGTGAGTCTGCATTTGGCTAATTTTGAGACATCTGTCTATTTCACTGAGGGGCCAATTTTCGGGCACTGGGGGGCATTTCGGCCGACTGGGGGGGCAAATGGCCCCCCAGTTAACATGTTAAAAAATGGCCTGGGCTAGAGGGCCTGCTGACAAAACTGTGCAGACCGATCGAATAGGCCTCTTATTAGATCAGAAAGTGAGCTTTACCTGGCCTTGGGTAAAGTGATTTTCAAATGTTTACCTAGCATAGTTATATTATACCATCATTTTGATTCACCGTAAGAAAAGGAACTTCCTGTGCCTAACAGGCGCGCACCCAGGATTTTCGTCTGGGAGGGGGCCGGCTGATGAAAGGGGCGGCAGCCTGATGGGGGGGGCGGCATGTTTGACAGGGGGTGGCAAGTTACTGGATGGGAAAAAGTTGCCGGAGAGGGTACTTATCACGTAAAAAGCAATGCTTATCTTGGGGTCTAGAACACAAGTGAAATGGGCATAATTATTATAAACCTCGTCTTCGCCGTCGCAGTTGGGGAGAGGGGGAGAACTGGGACGAAAGTTGAAGGTTGATTTTAGAAATTTGCAGAAAATCAGTGACTGATTCCGTAATATTGAAAATGGCACCGTTAGATAGAGCAGACAATTGTCTTTCATTATGAGATGTCACAGCTTCAATACTCAAAAGGTATTTAACCAACGTAACGAAATATAAAAAAAACACCTGAAGTGGAGAGTTGGGACAGACCCAGGAGAACTGGGACACACAGCGGGGAGAAGTGAGACATACGGGGATGATTAGGACATGGATTGATGTGTGATATAATATAAAAGTGCATTAACCCGCGCTCCACCGGGGTACCAGGGCCACCCCTGCTCCACCAGTGGGGGCATCGATGCCCCCTTTAACTCCGAAAATATGGGGGTTAGCACAAATCTGCAAAATGCATTATAAAGCTCGTTAGAATTCAGTATAGTTTGACGTCACATGTTTTAACACGCGCACTGGAGGGGGGCCTCGGAGGGCCCCCCACCTGTTTTTCCAAGATGGCCGGAGAACCGCTCGTAGCCGAAACACGATACTTTGCCACATTTAACAGAATTTAAAAGCACGTCGATTGGTGAAGATTTTTTTACTTATAGGCTTTCAAAGTCAGACCTGAATTTTGAGATCGCCGTAAACGCGCGGTCGGACCAGTTAGCTTGCATTGGAGACCGAGTGGTGAAGTCATAACGCCATATAACCTGGATTATATATCAAGGTCACCTCACATGAAGGTCAAGGTCAAAGGTCACAGGTCAAGGTCATATCTGAACTTTCAAGGTCACTGACCACAGTGCTTCCGGTCAAATGGCGTTACCCGGTCTGACGTATAATATGCTATGACGTCATCGATAAGGTACCCCAAAACAAAGATCAAGGTCAAAGGACAAGGTCAAAGGTCATTTGGAAAGGTCAATCCTCATTTCCCGCCAAACAGTGGCTATAGTGTTAGTCAAAGTGTACATTATAAGTAGTATACCATATTGTGACCTTAAAGGTCAATGACCTTGAATGACCTTGACCCAAAAATTGTAGGGAAGGTTTTTTGAGACCTTCTCTATACGACGCTGTTCCGTCTTTAGCTTTTCTCGCCATTTTCCCGCATAATCACGGCATTTACCGATTGGTCCCCAGCATGGCCAATATTTGACCTTTATGACCTCGTTTGACCTTGAAGATATTGACCTAGGTCAATGAAAATTGGTCATGATGTAGATCACTATAGCCCCCACCCACCTCCCAAATAGCGTTTTTCTACACCTCTTAGTTTCCGAGATCTTAGGGGGCCTACCAGGCCCCCTCCAGTGCGCGTTAGTGCCAGACCCCCTCCAGTGCGGGTGTTAATGCACAGGTCAAAGGTTTGATCTCCAGATATCAAGTTGGGTCACAGGCTATTTCCACTAAAATATGCAATGCCTAAGAAACTTGAGCATAGCTCTCATGTCCAGGGGCGCAACTTTATGTTTTCGATTGGGGGGCACCCGGCTCGAAAGGGGGCCCGTACATGATGGGGGGCCCGTATTTTTTAATGAAAATGTGACCGGAAAAAACGTATTTTCGACCGTTTGTTGTCGAAAACTGACTGCAAAGGTTAAATAACAATTTTTAGCGCACTATTCGTCACTGTTCCTGATTTGCACTATTTAGCCTAAAAAGTAGACAGAAGACCCAATCTTTTGAACGAGCTGCCAAACTATGTAAGGATATTGGACAAGTAGGTGTCTACTTACCGTCTTCGTCGTCCACGCGGGATGCTCTCCTCCGGAGGTACAACGGGATCAGCCCCGGACGACGCAGGAGGGATGGATGCTGGAGGGTCTTTTAGCAAACGGGATCCAGCTGGTGGCCTGGCCGAGGAAGGCAATGATCAGGAAAAGAAGGATTGGAATTACAACCTTACTTTACCGTTTTGCTGGAAACTTTACACATTGCACTTTTCCGAGTTAGTTTTAAATTGGGGTTTTAATTTTTGCGGTCGATAAATGAACGTAGCTTGCAAAGTACCAAAAATAGTAGTGATATGAACTACTTTAAGTGGACGCGTACGTTGCTAGAGATTAAATACAAATATGATCGGGGTCATTTTGTAACAGTTTGCAAAATAAGCAAGACGATTCTAGATTCATAGGTTACCTGAAAAAGAAAAAAGTTTCGGTAGTTTTGCCAGAGCAGCCCCTCGGTATTGAATGTTCTTTGTTTTACGCTTTTGTGCACCCGACTTATGTTTATACTGTCCAACCATTTTAACATTCACACCTGGAACAAAACCGCATTATAGCGAATAATTTGATACAAATGAAAGGTAGAGATCGAAGTACGAAATTCCTTTATCAGCGGGGAAATCGAACCTACTGATATTCATTTTACATGATCAAGACACCTTTTTCTGATCCATTCACCTTGCCAGTTCATGACATTTTACAACACTGGGTACTGGTCAAGGGGTACTATGAATAGGTGGTACTGCCTATTTCCCTTTACAATCCTCATATAGGATCAGTACAAAAGGAATGGGGGGCCTGACATTTTTCCCCGAATGTTCCAAGAGGCATGGGACCGGCCGCACGTTGCCCGGGAAAACCACAGGGGGCCCGCAAGCATGGCAGGGGGCCGGTTTCGGCAACAGGGAGCACGGATACACCATCTGGGGCACGAAACTGCTAACAAATAAGGAACTCCTGCAAATATGTGACTAACACAACAGCTTCAGTTTCTGCACGATATTCTTAGACCACAAGGGGCCCAGACAGACCACAGAGGGCCTGAGTACACCAAAGGGGCTGGGCAGACCACAGGAACCCAGAAAACCAAAGGACGCCGGTATGCCCACAAGGGGCCCGAGCAGACCACACACAGCCAGCAATTTGGCTGGACTCTGCCAGATATATGCTGGGCGTTGACTGGGCAGAGCCCGCGTACATGGGCTCAGCCCAGGTCCGGCTCCGCTGCGCCTGGGCAGAGCCCATGGTCAAGCAAGACCGGGCTCTACCGCTCGGGCAAGTTGTCATCCCCCGACCTAATGTCGGGCTCAGCCCGAGTCTATGTGGCTTAGCTATGAGTCTTAGGGCTCGGGCAGGGCCCGGCCCAGCCCGCTCTGGGCCCGGTCGGAATTGCTGGCTGGGCAGCGGGCCCGGGCAGACCACACGGGGCCTGGACAGATGAAAGGACCCGGGCAGACCACAGGGACCCGAGCAAGACACAGGGGCCGGGCTAACCACAGAGGGGCCCCAGTCTGGAAAGTATGGCAGCAGACCCGACGAGTCCGCACCAGCCTTGTAGATTTTTCGCACCACCAGCAGCCTAAAATTCACACCAAGCATTGGTGAGAAATTTCACTGACCCGGAAATTTCGATGTTTTTACCAGTTTCTCCCTTCTCAGACCTCTGTGGGTGTTTGAATTGAGCTCCCTCGCACCATACAGCAAAAGTGGGCATTTGTTTGCTCCAAAGTTCGAACCACCTGAAGGGTGTCCGCACCACAAGATCTCGCCAAAAGTGCCATACTTTGCAGACTGGGAGGGGCCCGGGCAAACCACAGAGGGTCCGCGCAGACAAAAGGGGCCCGAACGGACAAAAGGGGGTCCGCAGAGGCCACACAGAAGCCCGGACAGACCAAAAGGGTTCCAGGAAAACCACAGGAGGCCCGGGCAGACCTTAAGGGGCTCGATCAGAACAAAATGGGCACTAGCAGACAAGGAGTCCGTGCAGACCAAATGGGACCCGGCCAGTCTGCAAAGTATGGCAGCAGGCCAGACGAGTCGCACCACCAGCCTAAAAAAATTCGCACCAATCTGCCATATACCCGGGAGAAAAACGCACACATTCCTACCCACACGATGCAATACTACCTCTTATTAGTTAGTTAAGGACTTTTTATAAGGCCTCCTCCTGTGTCTTCCTAACTATTCAGTCATTTTTTTAGTGTCAACTTCCTCGCACCAGTCTTGCAAATTCGCACCAGGCTGATAAAATTCGCACCACTCGCTCCTGTCTCCAAGGGCACTCGCACCGACGAGATCTCGTCGAAAATGCCATACTTCGCACTCTGTGGCCCGGGCAGACCACAGGGGCCCAGGATACCACAGGGGCCCGCATGGCAAGCATGGCAGAGGCTGGTTGCAGTTACACGAACCGCATCCATGGCAGGCCCGTCTGCATCCACAGGGTATTAACCCTCGCCCCACCGGGGGGGCGATCGATGGCCCCCCTAAGGTTTTTCCGGGATAGCAGAAAAACGACGAGGCGCAGCACCACGGTTGAGGGCTCTACCTCTCACTGCATCATTTTCCCATCATCCCTGAAATTTTTTACCCCGGGTCACCCAAGGTCAGGTTACCAGACGAGGTCAACCAAGGTCACCTCACTTCACCTTTAGAGCTCTGTAAGAGCTACATTTCAAAGTCGATCGATTTGAAACTTCCTACACTTCATGACCCCTCCAGGGTCTACAAGGTGTATATCCGGAATTTTTCGATTTCGTGCCCTGAGGTCAGGTCACGAGGCGACCTCTCCCATTGGAAAAGCATGGGGAAAAGCTATTTCATGATATAAAAGCCACAAAAATGATTGCAAATACTCAGACTGCTCAGAAAAACGTTTTTGGACCCCCTTTCACGGATCCTAGGGGTCATATTTGCCCTTTGACTTTTCCAAGGTCATCCAAGGTCACCGGAGGTCAAAAACAGTATTTTGACAATAACTTTTGACCTAATTGAGCTAGAGCGGTGAAACAAACACCATCGTGTTTGTCTTGTCACTGGCTTTCATTTGATATACGGCAAGGTCACTTTTTGACCTTTCGTGACCTCAGGTCATATTAGGTCACGAGGTGACCTCTGGCGGTCAAACCACTGGCGGGAGGTATTTACGTTCCACATAGCGGAAAAAGTACTGGCAATTTGCTATCAAATGTACTTTACCAGGCCTCAATAGCTCTAATGACATAAGAGTTATGCCCAGTTTGCTTAATCATTGCATATTTGAGTGAAAATGGCCGATCTTGACCGAATTTGACCTCTGGAGGTCAAACCATTGACCCGAGCACTAAAACATGCGAAGTAATTTCTTACTGAATTCACGCGAGCTTTCTATTGCACTTTGCAGATTTGCGCTAACGCCCATATTTTCGGAGTTAGAGGGGGGCCATCAATGGCCCCCCGGTGGGGCGAAGGTGGCGCCGGACCCCCGGTGGGGCGCGGGTTAACTACTGGGAGTAGGGACCCGGCTGCAGCCACCAGGGGCGGGGCGAATGGGGTGGCCACCAGGGGGGGCGAATGGGGCAGCCACCCCTTAAACCAAAGAGCCTCTGAGGACAAAATGCCGCCCCCAAACTCTCCTCTCCCCCGGGATGCGACGATTGGTCGCCCTTTGGGTGAAAAGTGCGCCCTTCGGGTGGCTAAGTGTCACCCTGTCCCCTGAGGCTTTGCCCTTCCCCCTTCCCTTACCCAAATTCTAGATACGTCACTGGCGGCCATAGGGGGCAAAATATTCTCCAAGTCTTGGTATTTAGTCATCAGGGGAGCCAGACAGGGGATCATCACTCATTAGTGATTTAGCCCGACAGGAGCTAATAGCAAACAATCACTTCACTTGCCATTCAACACTGCGCATCGGAGCACGATTTGGATTGACACGAAAAGCCCAAACGTAAAATCCAAATCAGAGGCTAACGAAACTTTTCCAGAGTAGACACAAGCCGATTGAATCATAAGCATGCCAATTTTACTGTTCAAGGCAAACTTTGTGCAAATCATTCGCCTCGGCGAATGCGACAAGAGAGCCAGGAGCATGCCTTAGCTTCCTTCGCGCTACGCTGACAAGCCCGGGAAATTAAGAGGCTACCATTCGCCGGCGGACGCACATTATTTGACCCAGATTTGACGACAAAATATGATACACTTTTTGACAGACAAATTTAAGAGACTTAAATTTGTCTGTATTTAAAATTCCACTAGAACAAACAAAAATGGAAAACTTTATGCACATTTCTGACAAAAATGCCTAGAAATATATCAATGAAGAAAAGTAGTGCCGGCGGAGAGATGCCAAAATAACAAACATGTCAATTTATTAAACCAGTACTTATCGGAAGGGGCCCGGCTGCGTACGGTGGGGGCAGGGGGTGGTGAACTACGGGGGGTCGTAAGCAAGGCAAGGAGCCCGGCTAGAGTCAGAGGAGGCCTGGGTAGCCCAGGGGGAGCCTGAAATTATAGCACGGGTTCCCGAATACAGCGAAGTGGGAGGAGTGGAATCAGGGGCGGATTCAGGCCGATGGTGGAGGGAGGGGGGCAACGGGGCCCCAAATCGTGAAAAACATAAGGTTTTTGTTTGAAGAAAATCCGTAAAAATCGGTAAAATCGGCGGATTTGGGGAGGGCATCAAATCCCCCGATTTTATCTTTACCCCCCGTGGATCCGCTAGTGCTGTGGTTCCTTGCAGACCACAGGGACACGGACAAACCATAGGAGCCCGGGCAAATTGCAAGGGGCCGGGCAGACCGCAGTGGGCTGGGTAGACCACACAGAGCTGCAAAAAGTCGGGCTCTCGGGTCATAAAGTGCCTGACAGATTTTAGGGCATGGTATGGTCCTGCGACAGATCTTACAATCTGTGAGAAAAAAATCTTGATAGGAAACAGAAAAGATTTTTGTTCTAAAAAACTCGATATTAGAATTGTCACCTCTTTCACTCAACAAGTTTTTCATGAATTTGCACCTCTCCCATATCAAGCCAGTGTGCGGCAAGAACCGATGGAAAATCGAGGGACTTATGAATCGAGGGACCTTTGAATAGAGGGCCTTATGCACAGAGGGTCTTTTCGAGGGACTTATGAATCGAGGGACCTTTGAATAGAGGGCCTTATGCACAGAGGGCCTTTAAAACGTCACCCAGAAAATCCTCTGCTGGAAAAATTCCTTCACCGGCCTGTCGGGCCCGATTTGTATTCCATAGCACGCGACAGCTTGGCCCGACAGCCCGCCGTAAAGGCCTTTCGACAGGCAAAACAGTTTTTTTCCTTCATTTCCTTCGTTTGGAAGTACGCTCAACGCTGCCGCAAGGGCGCTGTTTGAACAGCGCCCTTGCAGCAAAGCCGGTGTAAAAGGTATCTTTGGTTTGAAAAGCAGCCCTGCCGTTTGGTGTGCTGCGTTGTGGATGTGGTGGAGGCCAAGGCCCTAGAATCCCGTGGTGTGGTGGAGGCAATACGTTGCAAGGTTGTGTTTTCGATTATTTTTCTCTTGCATTACTTTGGTATACATCTTGAGTAAACTAGTTGAGCTTGGATTCCATCGTCCATAGTTGAAGGGCTGATAAATGGCTCCGATTAAGCTGAAGCCCCTTCCACCGTCCCGTGTCAAGCTTAAATGTGGATTTGAGGGATGTGGGTATTTTGGCGAAAAACGTTTTTTAAGGAGCATCAGCGAATCAAGCATTCTGGGCTATCCTGCAAGTTCAGGAACAGTGGTTTTGGCCAAGGAGGTCGTTTTGAAGCATGGATCAAACAGCGGGCAGATCAGAACAGTGTGGGGAGAAAACAAACAAGTAAGTGATGTGGTGTTCATTGTAATTTCGGCAGCTTACATTTATTTCCATACAGTATGTTATGCTCACTGTTGATCAATAATTTTAAATGATATTAAGGGAAAAATGAATTTTACCAGCAAACTGGCCAAATTAGACTAAAATATTTGATTTTCCCTTCCGTCTTCTTTTAAATCCAATGCCTGTTTGTCCAGAATTAACCACAAAAGTTGCATACCTTCATCAGTGGATTTGTAGATGCCAAAGAAACAAAACTCTTCACCTTTCCACATTAATTTGAGTTTTAAGTACCAAACTATTTCTCCCATTTCATTTTATTGACTTACCTTAATATGCCTATGATCTATGTCAAGGGGACAAAGATATAACAAAAACACAGTCTAGTGCAACCTTTACTCATTCCTTTTACTCTTCACTTCCTTGGAAACATGATATTTATTTGACATTTACTATGTAACCGACTTAAGGTTATTTATTAGCCTTCAGATCCTAAACCACCTACCCTCATGGAAATGAGCACGGCAAATTTGAAATAGCCAACAGCTTCAAAATTTAGGATTATTCATGTAAACATGCATTTAAAAGTCATAGAAAGCTAATATTACATGTTTGCATTCAACTACAAGTAGCCATGATTCTTAAAAAATACTTTTTCGAATATCAAAAAAGTACCCCTCCAATCTTGTTCGTCTGGCCATCAGAGCAAAATCCATATATATCCAAATATCCATAATCCAAATATATCCATATCCAAATATCTAAATATCCATAACAAGGTGAGATATCGTGTCTTCTTCTCCTTTCATGTAATTGCTCAGTATTCGTTTTTGCTCAGTATTGTAATTGCTAAGTAAGCTAGCTCAGTAAGTAATTGCTCAGCATTGTAATTGCTTCGTATTCACAGCACAAACACTACCAGAGAATTGATGCAAATACTAGTGCTCACGTCACCGAGAGTCAGTAGTGTTCTTTCCATTTAGAGTGGGCTATTTAGTTAAATTGCTGGACTTCGTTTAGTCGTGACCGGAATGGCCTTGAACTATCACAGCACGCGCTGAAATCGCTGTATATGTTATTTAACCGGTGGAAAGGCTTATTGTTCCTTGTTTGGCCTACCCTAGAGAAGGTTGGCGCTACCTTTCATCATGCTGATATGGTAACTGCGTGCCTGCTAAATCATCAGGCATCGCTCTGAAACGAGGTGAGATTTCGTGTTTTTGTTTCCTTTAATTTAATCGCTCAGCATTCGTTTGTAGCATAAACACCCCCAGACGGAAGTCACCCATAACGCTAGTTCTCATGCCGCCGATAAAGCCCGGCCAAGGTGCCGCTGTCCAGGAAGCCGGATAGACGGCGGCTGGGTCTGGTCACCGCTGCTCGTGCCGAGATATAACCCTGAGGAGAGGACCGTCTGACGCTTGGATTGACGCCTAGTGACATCTGACGCCTAGTGATATCCATTGGTGCCAAACTAGAAGTTTTTATGCTAATTTTAGTATTTTCTATTAAGAATGTGGAAAATGAGTAGGAACATTTTACCAATTGAATGGGTTTTAGACAATTTTAATAGTCCTATCCTAACCACCCGACAGATTTGGAGGTTTTTTCGAAAGTGCCCGACAGATTTGAGATTTTTTGCAGCTCTGAGACCACAGGGGGTCCGAGCAGACCACAGAAGGCCCGGGCAGACTAAAAGGAGCCCAGACCGCCCACAAGGGGCGCAGGCAGACCACGGGCCCGGGCGGACCACACAGGACCCAGGCACACTACAAAAAGCCCAGACCACCTACAAAGGCCCCGGGCAGACTAAAAGTGGCCAAGGCAGAATACAAGGAGCCCGATTGCAGTCACAGAGGAACCAAAAACGTCCCGAGACTGCCAGAAATAGGGCCCCGGATGCAGTCAAAATGGGTCTGAGAATATCGTTAGGGGCCCGTTTGCAGACACAGCGATTATGGGTGGCCCTAAAGGGGACCGCACCCAAGCAAGCATGCCAGGCAAGCATACCAGGGAGGCCGGCCGCAGCCACAGCAAGCCCAGATAGACCACGGGGCCCCGCACTCATGGCAAGGGCCCGTCCGTGGCATTAGAGGACCCGCGCCTCCTGGACCACAGGGAGCCCGGTTGCAGTCACAGATCCCGGTTGCAGTCACAGGGGGCCCGGGTGGATCACAGGCGCCCGGTTGCGGTGACAGGGGCTCGAGCGGATCACAGAGGGCCCGGTTGCAGTCACAGGGGCCCGGGTGGATAACAGGGGGCCGGGTGGATCATAGGGGGCCCGGTTGTAATTACAGGGGGCCCGGGTGGATCACATGGGGCCCGGTTGCAGTCACAGGGGCCCGAGTGGATTACAGGGGCCCGGTTTCAGTCACAGGGAGCCCGGGTGGATCATAGATGGCACGCTTGCAGTCACAGGGGGCCCGGTTTGCAGTCACAGGGGCCCGGGTGGATAACAGGGGGCCGGGTGGATTCGGGGGCCCGATTGCAGTCACAGGTGGCCCGGTTGGACCACAGGGAATCCGTTTGCAGTCACAGGGGGCCCGGGTGGATCTCGGGGGCCCGGTTGCAGTCAAAGAGGGCCCGTGTGGATCACAAGGGGCCTAGGATGGATCACATGGGGCCCCGGGTGGATCACAGGGGGCCCAGGTGGATTACAGGGGGCCCGATTGCAGTCACAGGGGGCCCGGGTGGATCAAAGGGGGCCCGGTTGCAGTCACAGGGGGCCCGGTTGCAGTCACAGGGGGCCCGGTTGCAGTCACATAGTGTATGGCTGCAGTCACAGGGGCCCCGAGTGGATCACAGATGGCCCGGTTGCAGTCCCAGGGGGCCCGGGTGTATCACAGAGGGCCCGATTGCAGTCACAGGGGGCCTGGTGGATTACAGGGGGCCCGGTTGCAGTCACAGGGGGCCGGATGGCTCACAGAGGGCCCGGTTGCAGTCACAGGGGACCCGGGTGGATCACAGATGGCCCGGGTGGATCTTAACTGGCCTGGTTGTAATCACAGGGGGTCTGGTTGCAGTCACAGGGGGCCCGGATGGATCACAGGGGGCCCGGTCGCAGTCACAGGGGGCCTGAGTGAATCATAGGGGGCCCGGTTGCAGTCACAGGGGCCCGGGTGGATCACAGATGGCCCAGTTGCAGTCACAGGGGGCCCGGTTGCGGGTGGATGACAGGGGGCCCGGTTTCAGTCACAGGTGGCCCGGTTGCCGTCACAGGGGGCCCGGTTGGATCATAGGGGCCCGGTTGTAATTACAGGGGGCCCGGGTGGAGCACATGGGGCCCGGTTGCAGTCACAGGGGGCCTGGGTGGATCATAGGGGGCCCGGTTGCAGTCACAGGGGCCCCGGGTGGATCACAGATAGCCCATTTGCAGTCACAGGGGGCCCGGGTGGATGACAGGGGGCCCGGTTTCAGTCACAGGAGGCCCGGGTGGATCATAAATGGCCCGGTTGCAGTCACAGGGGGCCCGGGTGAATCATAGGGTGCCCGATTGTAATTAAAGAGGGCCCGGGTTGATCACAGATGGCCCGATCCCAGTCACAGGGGTCCGGGTGGATGATAGGGGGTCCGGTTGTAATCACAGGGGGCCCGGGTGTATCACAGGGGGCCCGGTTGCAGTCACAGGTGGGCCGGGTGGATCACAGATGGCCCGGTTGCAGTCACAGGGAGCCCGGGTGGATGACAGGGGCCCGGTTGCAGTCACAGGGGTGCGGGTGGATCAAAGAGGGGCCCGGTTGCAGTCACAGAGGGCCGGATAGATCACAGGGGGCCCGGCTGCAGTCACAGGGGGCCCGGGTGGATTACAGGGGGCCCGGTTGCAGTCCACAGGGGGCCCGGGTGGATCACAGAGGGCCCGGTTGGATGACAGGAGACCCGAGACTGCCGGAATTAGGGACCCGGCTGCAGTCAAAGTGGGCCTGAAAAATATCGTTAGGGGCCGGTTGCTGACACCGAGGTTAAGGGTGGCCCACAGGACACCCGCAAGCATGGGAGGGAGCCTAGCCTCAGCTAAGGCTAGCCCAAGTAGACCACTGGGGCCCGGAATCGTGGCAGGGGCCCGGCTCTGTCCGCAGGGGCCCGCAACTTGGGATTGGGGGGGCTCGTCGGGTCATTGGGGGCTTCTCCGAGCATTGGGGGGCTCGAGCCCCCCCAAATATATGGAAACTTGCGCCCCTGCTCATGTCATTAGAGCTATTGACATATGGTCAAGTAAATTTGATAGGAAAATGTCAGAGCTTTCTCCGCTATGAAGAACGAAATCACCTCCCTGCAAAGGGCACCTCTTGACATAACATGGCTTAAGGTCACAAAAGGTCATTAAGTGGCCTAACCGTATAGCAAATAAAAGTCAAAGCTGATACATAAACAATGACATTTAATTGAGCGCTCTAGCTTGATTAGGTCAAAAATTATCGTCAAAATACTGTGTTTGACCCCTGGTGACCTGTGATTACCTCAGACAGGAGAGGTCACCTCGTGACCTGACCTCAGGTATCCAAATAAAAAATCACGGACATAAATTGTTGGTTGTAGACCCTGGAGGGGTTATCAAGTATAGAAAGTTTCAAATCAATCGGCTTAGAAATGTAGCTATAGTTGAGCTCAAATTTTGAAGTGAGGTGGCCTTTGTCGACCTTGTCTGGTGACCTGACCTAGTGTGGCCTAGGGTAAAAAACTTCAGGGATGGTGGGAAAATGATGGGGTTAGAGGTAGACATCTCAACCACGTTCTTCTGTTATTTTGAAAATTCTTAGGAGGCCATCGATGGCCCGGTGGGGCGAGGGTTAGCATAAATTCAGCACACACTTTGCATGTTCACGGTATATGAATATATACGTCAAATTCCACCAGAGCCGGAGAAAAACGAAACATATCTACAATCATTGTAATATGGTCACATAGAAACATAGTTCACCTGACCAATCGGCCCCATATCACTTCAGTCACGATACAGGTCACAAACGTACGAAATTTGACCAGGGATGGCATCCGTGCACGGCACACACGCCCAGCCTGTCCCAACCCATTGCACGTCCCGCATGAATCCACTCTTCAGAATACCTATCCAAACGCACGACACATGGTGTTATAACAAAATATTAAATGTTGTTATCTTAATAAAAATGAAATGCTAGTTGGATTTTAAATTGCAGCGTGAAATGGTAGGGGCCCATATGATTTTAATGTATGTGATGAGGATAAATAACTATAATTAAAGATAATACCTTAAAAGATATGATAATTTTACAAATCCAATGTTCGTAAATGACTAAATAATAACCTTCTTCCAGAGACTAATCAATCGCATTACATATAATCTACATTTGGAGAGAAGTGGGACATTGCGGGGAGAACTGGGAGACAGAGTCCCACTTCTCCCCAGGTCGCCGTTTTTAACAAAAGTCTTCCTGCACCTGAATTCTATCAATCCCAATATACGCGTCGGAAAAGGGGGGCCAGGGGGCCTGGCCCCCACTTTGGCCAAAATTTCACGATCTCATTCAAAATGAGAGAAAGCCGGACATTCTTATATCCAGCCGCTGCGGAAGGCAACGAGGAGTCCAAATTCGAACAGTTTTTTGATCCTGATGTTGAAAGTTTTTGTCAGCATCAGGTTGAAGTTTGGCTGCCCCCACTTTTTTGCCAGTGGCGACACTCATGAATCCCAATGTTATATATTTCAGGGCATTACGTCTGCATAGTATACAGAAATACAAAAGCGCGACAACAGCCACATCACAGTTCTAAAAATCACGTAAAACACCTTAACATACCCTCAGAAAAATAAGTTTTTGCTGACACTCACGTATCGTACCCCGCCAGACGAAAAGGGGAAGTACCTATCACCATGGTGATGTGCGAGCAGTACGACAGTAGTGGGGCCAGCAAAAAATAATCGAGAAAACCGGTAGCTGGCGGAGAAAACGGCTCTGTCCAACTTCTCCACCGTCCCAGATCTCCCCCTCTCCCCTATAATTTTTTTCATGTAAAAATAATCAGAGTAAGAAAACCAGCGTGCAGCGTATCTTTGTACAGAATTTATTCCGTGATGGGAGGGGGTGCCACATTAGGGGCAGAGGTCGAGCCGTTTATAAGGAAGAAGTGGCCGGTTCTGTAAGCGAGGGGAAGCATGCGAAGCACAGAACCGATAGTCAAAGTGGGGAACGACAATTTTGTAACGACATGGGATGCACATCATAGCCATCATATATTTCCCTGCCGAAGGGGGCGGTAGTTTCGGAACAGGGCTGGCTCGAATATTACATATGAGTGACTGGTTTATCTTGACCTAGGGGGCGGCACGCCATAGGCAGGGGCCACCAGTCATTTCAGGGGCGGCACTTCATATGTATGGTGAAGTACTAAAGGCGACCGTGGGCTAAACTTTTTTCGCCGTGGGGCGGAAGTCCATATATAGGCTTTGTTCTGAGAGGGGGTGAGGGACGGAGGTCGAGGCGTGTATAGCGAAGAAGCGGCCAGATCTATAAGCGAGACGGTCCATGCCAAGCAGTGGGTCGATAGTTAAATTTAGGAACGTCAAGTTTTAACGACATTGGGTGCATGTCACGCGTAGGATTTTTTTCCCTGGCGAGGTGGCGGCAGTTTTGGAACGGGAGCGGCTTGAATGACATATTGGGTGAATGTTTCAACGCAGGGCCGGCAAGGTGAGAGTAGAACTGGTACTAAAAGCCAGATAAAGGCTCATTTCTGCCCTCGATGGGCGCCTGCGGCGGTCATTAATTACCGAAACCCATGTCGGGCGCCGAAGTCGCCCGACATGAGCGGGGGCTGATATTTTGTCTAGTTAAGGGGATCGGGCCCGCTGCCCCCTTGAGTGCGCTACTTGTCATAGGCGGATGCAGGATTGCCAATCGGAGGGGGCACCTTCCGGGGGGCACCACCCGGACCGGGGCGCCACTTATGACCGGCAAAACCTATCAGGTGGGCGCCAAATCCTATCGGTGGGCGCCGACTTTCGTATCCTGGGGGTGGGAAGCGACATTTCGGGTGCGCCATCGACCTTTCAGGGTGCGCCATCGACCTTTCGGGGGCCAGGGTCGATCGGGGAGGGCACGCCCCCTCCCCCTGGATCCCCTATGCTACTTGTACTTAAACAACAAGCATTGGCTTAAAATCAACCTTTTCAAAAGGCCGGGCCAAAAAAGCTGTCGCTAAAAGGCCTCCTTTAGCGAGCCATCACGAACTCAATATTGACCAGAGCGAAGGAGTGACCAATATAGTTTCGTTATGGTTTCTCACGGGCTATCTGCTATCGTTCGAGTGTTTTTGCTATACCGCATAGAAGACAAGATCCAGTGGTGTTCGAAGCCCTTCCCCCACTGGGGCGAAGGTGGAGTAGAGGCCCACTGGGATGGGGGTTAAATGATTATGTTCAGTGGTACAGATAGCATCACCCACCTGCCTATCGAAACACCATCCATACATCAGTACAATGAAAACTACTCTAGACTCTTCTCTAGCACGTTTCAGCGTACTCGTTAAACATAGAGCACGGCGATGGAATAAATCCGGCTTAACTATGGTGAGCGATGCCAAACGGAGGCACCTACCTGAGCACGGTCCTCGCGCTCCGCTCGCTCCACATTGTAGGATCCGCTGGAGCCTTCGTGAGGCGACTCTCTCACAGACATCACCCGACCCCGAGCGTCCACCGCCACGACACACACCCCCGCTCGTGCTCCAGCTCAGACTATCGCGACCCACGCACCAGAGCTGCCGCTCAACGCCAACTGCCTCCGGGGCGACCAGGTCACGTGGCCGACATGGGCGGCACCAAGAAGAGGAGAAAAGACAACTCTGTAACCCCAATGACTACTCTACACATCGTTACAATCTCCCTCACAGAAACTGGCTCTCATGAAGCACACCTCCAAAATATAGCTCCAAACTGAGTCATGATTCCGGTTTGCAGTTTATGTCGAAACCTTCCTCCTTTTTCGCTTGTCTAGCCTTCAAACAGTGGCGCTGCTAGGGCGGTCATTCTAGTGGCAAAAATAGCGTCATGAATGGGCTTATTGCATATAGTTTTAACCAGCGACTTCACCTATTTGCTGGTCAGTCCCGTTAGCCATTGCGATGAATAAACACGGCAATAGCAGCGGAGGGTCCGGATTTGATTGCGCACCACAGACCTTTCAACCCACTTCTTCCCAGTCAGCGCGAATTAACGTTACAATATCTTATTTGAGGGGGAAGGGCGCTGTGGCTTGCTCCCCACGTTATGTCACCTACTATGGTGCCATGCCAGACCCATCGGCGGATACAGGGACAAGAGGCGGCGGTCCAATACAAGGCGGCCAGATCGGCAACGGCTGCATTACTGTATATCCGTATCGCACTATCTCTACCCACAGACTGCACTTAGCAGCCGCGCTGTCTCATGACCTCTCACATGGATACAATTGGCGGCCTCTTTGAAGAGCAGGTCGAGTCGGTCTACACCTGCAAATAACTCCCACAGTTCCCTATCGCCTCATCTTGGCTGCATGGCCACAACGGCAGGGTCGTGATTCGATTAGTGGGTCGCGCCGCGTTGCTTTTTTATAGATCATCCCACCCAACTCGGGCCCCGGTCCTACTACCCAGTCTTACATACCACAGCCCCGACGTGTCGGAATAGGAGGGGACCTGGCCCCACGCTTTCTTCCAATATTACCGATTTCAGTCAAATTGGGTAGAGATGGACAAGTTTTGAGACAAGCCATTGCGGAAGGCGACCAGGAACTCAAATCCGATGAGTCTTTGGTACTAGAGGGGAGAGTTTCTTGCCAACGGCAGGTGGAGGATTGACTGCCGCCTCCCACAACACTTTTTACCAGTGGTGGCACTTGTGCCCATGGGCGAGGAAAGCAGGGATCGGGAGGGACCTCGCGAGTCAGGGGTAAGCCTCCTGAAACAATTTTGCGACCTGGCCTTGGGTTTTAGCATTTTCCTCTTACCTGCGTGAGCTTGCCTAATAATGTTGAAGTGCATCGTGGTTAGCGCTTTCAGACCGCCAATATGCTCAGAATTGGCTTCCCATCCCCCTCCGTCATCGCCGGTGCGGAGTCCGTTCCCCCAGGAAAAATTACGTGGCGAAGCCCCTGCCTATGCATCCGCCACCTCCACGCAGACCATGCCGTGCCCAACCACTCGATATTTATTCACGATTAATTCAACAAGCTTATCAGCCACAGGCGCGGATGTTTTTCGATATCTCCCGCTGTTCTAATGAACGCATCCCTCCGGAGGCTGGTCGCCTCCTTTGTGGCGACTACGCACTGTTAGTCGCCACGAAGTGATGCTGTTCTGTCCTATTTTCCAAAAAATGTACTCTGTGGAATTACAAGATCCTATCTGTATGTAATAGGCATACATACAAGATGTTTGGGCTATTTGACGCAATGAAGAGTTCCAAGCAAGCTGCTAGTACGCCACATCACCCATTAGCCGCTTGCTTGCTTTCCCAGCAAACCGCAATAGTACTCGGTTCGGGCCCACTACCAGCTTAAGGCGGTGCTTGGATAATGCTGCAAAGACATGAAAGTTTATGATGTTAGCTCCCAAACCAAGCCCACCCCCATTCCCATTTTGGGTTCACACCCGTTCTCCGTGCACAGCTTATTGACTGGCACAAAGATGAATACAACCCAAGCAGAAATAATATCCACTTTCGGGGAATATGAAACGACCACAAAGTTATGTTTTTCTATACAGATGGCTCCGGTACGGTAGGCAGTTGGTGCCGCCGTATACAGCAAGGCTTTACATTCAAGCACGGCTTCCACACTGCTCTACCGTATTTTGCAGAAATTTATTCAATTAAAGCTGCACTATGCATCAAACGGAAACACGTACCCAAGGCTGTGATATGCTCTGATTCTAAAGCGGCCTTACAAGCGATAATGAGAGTAGATGAAATAAGCCACCCCGATGTTTATGAAATTGTCAAAACGTCGACTAATTTATCGCCGCAACAGCATGCCATACTTTCTGATCCCTGGACACTCCTCAATTTTGGGAATGTCCAAGCAGATAAGCTAGCGAACGAAGCATCCGAGCTGCCGAGCCAGTCATGAGCCCAATTGGCGCGCCGATACTCCATGTCACTTAAATATGTGTTTCGAGAATATTTACAGACCAAGTGGCAAAGCCAACATGACAAACACTTATTCCAGATCAAACCAGGTTAGGAAATTGGCACACCAGCCCGAGGGAAAACCGGGAGCGTGAAGTCCTACTTGCCCGCCTGAGACTAGGACGCACCCGCTTGACACATGGTCATATTTTTAAAACTTCGCGCCACCAGAATGTTCAAGTGTAAACCAAATTAACCGTGGAACACATTCTGCTCTCCTGTAGCGCGTATCAATTAGAACGGCAGGATATTCTGACATGCCTGCGGAAACGTGGGCTGGAGCCGACTCCCAATTTACTCGGCGAAGATAATCCGGAAATGGTGAGTTTAACACTAGTTTTCATTGAAAATGCCCAACTAGCAAGCAAAATATAATCGGAGGTTTTTCCTGGAGCATGACAGCCCATAAAAATCTGTCTCCTTCCTAGTAACATCCTCCTAAACCGTACATCTGGCAAGTCTTCATCCACAGGAAGCTTCTACTGTCTGAGAGAAATCGCCGTCACGAATCTCCTTTTGGGCTTAAGATGTGAAGGTTTTCCGCTTCCGCCTTTCGCGTGCTTACATCAGAGAAAAATGTGGCCAATGGAACTATTTGGATCGCGTGTTATCCTTTGCGAGCGGTATTTCCTGGCCCCCGCTCTTAACTTTGTAGGCTGAGCGTCTTCCATCGCGGGGTCTTCTTTTTTGAATCAATACGAAATATTTTCTTATCATAAATTCTTCCATTGACACTTAATTCTTTTTCGCCACCCTTGTCTCGACCTTCCAGTCGTTCACTCATGAACAGTCTAGCTCCAAGTTTTCCTCCCGCCGCGAAATGGAAGACGGCCGGCCTCGCCTCGCCGTCAATGTCCGGGGCGTCTGTTGCTCGGTGTCCGTAGGGTCTTGGTTCCGGTCCAACGACGGGGAGGTGCTGTGGGTTGGATTAGGGTCCGATTCTGGAGGACCCATCTAACCCCGGGCGGGGGCGCCGTGGCATCTACACAGGGCACTCTCCTCTCGGACGCTTTCCTTGGGTGCTCTACATGTCTGGCCCTTATTCCCATCACACTGATCTTCCCTTGTCCCTGGTCCGGTCCCGAATTTCCCCGCCGAGTACCGAGCTGCAGTCGCATCGACTTTCATACTTGGCAGTATTTGAGCACAAAAAATTCACGATGGACCTGTGGCGAAGCATGCTCTTAGCCCAGAGGCGGACTCAAGGGCACCGTTTGGGAAGGGGGCTAACCCGGAAAAAATCGTACAAACTTATTTCAGAAACTCGGCCAAAATTTTTTCAATTTGTGGGGCATGGCCCCTTGCCCCACGCGTCCACCATTATCTTAACCATGATAGTCGGCGCATCGATAAGACCCCAGAACTATTATTTGATATGGCATTGGGACATCGTCACCTGACATGAAAATCGATGCCAGGGTTTCCGACTTACCAACTGCTGACACAACCTAGCAAGAATGCTAATGGAGTATCTTCAGTGCGCTGGTCATAGAAAGATCCAGTTTTCCGATCGGGGATGGGGAAGGCTGAAGGCTTTGTTGACTATTCCCAGGCTCACTATTCAGCACTCACCAACCCGACAAAACTCGACAAGCACAATAGTGCTGCAGATTAGCTTCATAACGAGAAGTACCAGATAACCTTTCAATACACGACGTGCTGGGAGAGAGGAAAGGAACTGCGCTGGGACGACGACAGGAGTGGGTAACACCGACGCAGCACCTAATTACGGCCTGGCGTGTCGTCACTGGCTGCAGTTGCAGGGGTTCCATCTGCAAGCGGGGCCCTGCTACGTACTTTCTATGATTGTTTTACCTAAAACCAAAGATATGCCAGGAGTGTGAGAACAAAGTAGAGACGGGCTAAGGCACGATACGATTCTAGTACAATGGCTGCGCACTGAGTATTCTAACGCGTGCCCTGAAGGGGGGGCCACCAACCCTCTTCTGCAACAGTAATTCAAGATGGGAGAACCGCATGGATCTGAAAAAGGCCACTGAGAGAACTGATGAAAATGATAAGTACGTAAACATATGCGTTATTCCGATACACTTTACACAACCTCATATGCTTTGAGAGCTTAGACAAAACCTAGAACACATTTGCTCCGGAAAAATCACCAGCGCCATACGCAGATCCAGGAAAAGTGGGGGCACTGCCCCTTATCAACCCCCATTCCCCTGCAATGGTCACGGCGGCCCCCTGAAATGTCGCTTCCCACCTCCCTCCAGGATGGAAATATTGGTGCCCCGCGATAGAATTTGGCGCCCACCTGATACGTGTTGTCCCCTCCCTCCCGATCAAAAATCCTGGATCCGCCCATGACGCACTGAAGATGCTCAATTAGCATTCTTGCCACATTTCATCAGCAATTAGTGAGTCGAAGAAATTCTAACATCCATTTCCCAGTAAAAGATGGGGGTCAGTTAACGATGTCCCAATTTCATGGAAACAAATAGTAATTGGGGGAGGCTTATCGGTGCGCCAACCGTCAGTTATATTGCGTCAACAACTCTTCCCCGTAAGAAGGGTTTCTCGGCAGCCAGCGGGAAATCTGCCGCACTCGAAACCTTGCCGGCCGCGTGGAAAGAGAGCTCACTAACCACTACACCACCGCGCCCCCTGCCCCAATTTCAACACGGCGTGACATTGGAATAGACCTTTCCCTCACATCGACAGTAAACTCGCCTTCAGCCTCGCCCCGGGGCAGTTTCACGCGGGCATATCGATAAAAAACTACCGTCTCCCGACAAGTACGCTTTTAGCCGTTCATCGGAACCATTCTTTGACTGAGGAACTAGCTGAATTTCAGCTAGTTCCTCAGTCAGAAAAAGGGTCTCCTCCATCCACGCAGAGGACGTCCGACGGAAATGCACCTTTGTACCACGTCGCATCCATATTTTTTGGCCTGTAAAACCTCAGGGGTCAAACAGTGTTAAATGAATGTCAATGTTATTACCTACATTTTCAAAGCCCAAATGTTTGGCGATTGGCGATGACCGGAGGTGTGGGTGTGTGGGAGGCGAGTTTGGAGCCTATTGGCGCTGTCTGAAAACGCTAATGGTGGTGCACAGAACACGCGGGTGATAGTGAAAAATTACTAAGACACTTAGGTCGATTCCCTAATTTTTCTGGGACACCCCTCCTGATTTTCGAGTTGGGAGACGTGTTCCACCATACACCCCCCTTTCCACGCCCATGGAGGCTTTATTACATAACGTTTAAACCAACGTCCTGTAAGCATGCACTATTCTAGGACAAATTACCAAGCATGAAAACTTCAGTCACACCCCGTATTTCATTCCGTTTTGTAAATCAATTTGCCTGCCATTATGATCCATTTTCACGGGGTTCCAAAGTAAAAAGGCTACCAATTTTCGGAGTTAATCTCAGCACTCAAGGATAAATACATATTTTTGGAAAATCGCTGAACACAACACAAAACAAAGCACCAATACAAAGTAGATTAAATGAAGATGGAGTAAGCTATACAGAGAAAATGTCATACAACCCACCGTCTAAGAACTATGGAAATGTTTCGCTGTATTGGCGCCTCAATAAGCAGTTGATCATTGCGAACATTGGCTTTTGCCCATTTCTGTCAAGCCTGCTGCATTGATGACCAAAATCCTGAGCTAAATCCCCTCACAGCTCTCTCCTGTGTAATCCACGTAAGCGACAGTTCTCCAGCCTTGCTAGTATTTTATTTCACTAACCAGTTTGACATGGATTAGACGCAACACAAAAATACTACGACAGTTGCGAACAAAAATACCTTTATGCTGATTATACTCCCGCTGGCGTCAACAACACGGATCCATAACAACGCCAGACGTTTCCGACTCGGCAGCGTCGGTACCACTGGCACGATAACGACATCACTAGCGGTGGAACATCGCCTCCAGCTGCCGGGCCAGTTCGGTGGTACGGCGGAGCTTCGGCAGGACAGAAGCCCACCGCTCTGGAATGGACTACCCCGGGACTGACTCTCGGCCTCTGTGCACTAAAGACGCAGCAGCACAGGGTTGACTCTCAGCCTCTGTGCACTGACTAACAGACGCCGGCGGCACCCCGGCGGCTGACCCTCAGCCTCTGCGCACTGACTAACAGACGCCGGCGGCACCCCGGCGTCTCACGCGCTGGCTCAGTTGTCCTTTTTGAAGGCGTCGCCGGCGGCGTCCTCCGAGTGGCTACTGGCCAGACTCTCGGCGGAGTCCCGGCTGCCCAGCGGGGTCCCGGCTGCGGCGACACAGACCAGTGTTAGAGACAGGAGTTCCCGGCTGCGGCGGTACACGGCAGCGTTAGAGGCCGCCGACGCAGCGACTCCGACCGCAGGCCAGTACCAGACAGTGCCTAGTAGACACCATACTGATGCCAGGAACAGATGGCCGACACGCACCGGAGAAATAGTCCAGTGTAAACCAGACATGGTCAACTGCACCGTCACCCATATCGAGTTCAGAAACGTCAAGTTAAAAAGAAGCCAAACGCGGCCAAAGTAATACCGGAAAATAATAAATCAAATCATCAAATCCGCTTGCTAGACATAACAAGCGACACGGCATATCACTGACATGTGGGGCGTTCCAGGACAAATCGACCAGGCACCACCTGGATTGTACATAGCATAGCCTCAGATTTCGTTTTAACTTCGTACAAAGGGTTATCAGATGCGTAGAATTCAGATTTGAGAATATTTCTTTCCTCAAAATAAGGGCTTCGGAGTTACAGCTTGCTGAGAGTCGTGGAAATCCGTGATTTTTTAAATCAAAATATGGTAGCATACAATCATTATTTTCTGTGTAGTCCTTCGTTATGGATGCTTATTTAAAAGTTGATTGTATTAAAAATTATATCATCCAACTTTGAGAATTTAGTTTTTCAAAAAAAATTATTTTAAGGTTTTTAGAAATTTGTATTAAGTTTTTTGAAGCAATATTTTCTAGATGTGGCCAGTGATTCACCTTAAAATGATCTAAAGAAAAAATGTTTCCCTGTGCCTATGCTTTCTAATAAAATCAATTAAATTTTGCGTTCTTGAATCTATTGATGTCTAATCAGCCAAAGAGTGACGCCATGCGCGCAAAAATCAGCCGCCCGGCGCGCCCCACCGATAGCCGACTGGCACTTCGGCCAACCGACGACACGCAAGCGTGTGGTGCTCAGCGGAGACTATGGGTTAGAAGTTTGTTGCTATGGAAACATGCATCTACATAAGCACATGGTATTGTGAAAATTTTTACAAGGTAAGGGTGTGCCGTTGACAAAAATATTTTCTAAACTTTCTTTTTCTTTCATCTTTTGTTTTCGGCTTCAGTAAAGCTTCAATAAGAGTACAGAACGTAAACAACATACGTTATAAAGCATGTGTTTTGAAGCAAGGTGGAATCAATATTATTCAGGCCTTGGGTGGAAGCGAATTTATAGTTAAAGGGCCGTGTTATGACCGTAGTGTATTAGATTTAGTGGCATTTGGTTCAGTTCACCAGCAGAGGAGGCAGAGGAGGCTGAATCAATGATTTGTGAAAAAAACAGTTTTAATTTCTATTGAGGCATGGAAGTGACCTACTTTGGTTCACAACGGTAATAAGGAATCGAAAGTACACAGCGAAGAATAAACCAACTTCAAAGAATCAGTTCAACCAAAAGTCTAACTGTTATGACGGTAGTCCCGTCCAGCAGCGGCAATAAATGGGAAACATCGACTTCGGCTGGAACTGTTGGAGCGCCCAGTGAGTCAGTCGATGATGATTGTGTCTCCGTAGCGAGCAGCTCTTCCGTAACTGCCTCCGGCTGCTGTCTCGCTCTTCTTGAGCAATTGTGACCTTTTCCGAATTTAAATTTGCTCGTCTTGTAAGTAGGCATCTTTTGCGGGGAACACTCAACGGGGTCAGTACCAGATGTTCTATTTTTGGTCCCGGTGTCCCGGAGCCGGGACCGGATACTGGGCTCGGCCGGGACTTTGCCGGGATCAACTGGGTTTGTAACGGGACCGAGCCGGGACCTCTGAGGATTGGAGAGCGTAATAATCTTTAATAGGACCTGTGTTCCTTGGGGTCCATATCAGATTGAGATTAGTTAATTTTTAATCAATTATGCCAGTTTTTTCCTTAGCATTTGACAAATAAATAACCTAATATGGCTAACTACGCCACACACAAATCGTCTTACTTAACACGCACATTGACGGGGGTCTGAGCCACCTTCGTATTGACGGGGGCGGGTACCCGCCCCTAAGATCTCGAGAACCACGGTAGGTAGCGAAAAACGGTAAACGGCGTTGGGCTGCCCATCCAATTCTCCATCGAAAACATTCGAACCATTTTTTTGTCAGGTCACATTTAAGGTCACGAGAGGTCAAAACATGCCCGTCATTGGGATAACATGTAAAATTCAGTTTTTCGGGCATTACATCTGAACAAGTAAAGATAGAGCAAAACAACTTGAACTATATGAATCCTCTTAGCAAGCCGAATCGAATGATATATAATTTGACCTTGCTAGGTCAAATCAAGGATTTGACCTGACCTGAGGTCAGGTCAGGGTCAAATTATATAAAATGCATATCATTAGAACCGCAAAGCCCAGGCGAGTCTAATGCAGCTAAAATAAATGCTCTATCACCATTCGTTACTGAGTTATTCCGTAAAAACCATTTTTCCATGTATTTCCAATGGAGAGGTCATGCCTCGTACCTGACCTTAGGTCATCGGTACCAAAAATACCGGAACATATGTTAGAGAACTCGGTGGGGCCATTATGTGATATGAGTTTCAATCGGATAAGTTCACCCTGCTCCGACTTATGCTATCTTAAACTTTTTTGAGGTCGGGTCACTTGACCTGTACTGGTGACCTGACCTGAGATGACCTAACCTTAAAATTTTCACAGAAGTTGTAAAAATGATGAGGGAAAAGGTATACCAAGTACGGCGGCGCTACACGCCGCCGTTTTTACTATCTCCGAAAAACCAGAGGGGGCGGGTACCGCCCCCGTCAATGCGCGTGTTAAGCCTATATGGGGCTGTTCATAAATGACGTCACGGGGGGGGTGCGGGCCGAACAGTGATATACCATGGCCAGAGCTGGAAATCTCTTCTCGATCCAGGGGGTCTTGGGTGTGTTAACGGTACGGACAATACAAGCCCTAATTTAGTTGTCATAAGCTCCATTCGAAAATGAAATGAAATAAAAAATTAAGCATAATTCATGGCTGAAATAGAAAATTGAAGTCACTAGTTGAAACGTATAAAACAAGGCTTCAAATTTGTTTCTATTAACCCGACTTTTTTGCCGGGACTAATGCCAGGACCAAGTTGGGTCTTGCCAGGACCAGTCAAGGCGTGCCGGCGCCGGGACTGGCGCCGGGACCAGGAATCTAGAAAAAAGTAAATCCTAGTTAGCACAATACGTCCTCTTATCCCGTGACATTCTACCACTCCTACGTCGCACAAGAGTTTGAACACCAACACCGACAGCAGACAACTGGCGTCCGGAACGAAGTAGCCACCTTGAAGCCATGCTTTATCTCCATTTGACACCCAACTGCCCCAGTAACAATGTCATGCTAACTGTGGAGGATGTGCTCCCAGCTTCATGAGCTGCGCACTGGACATCTGACACCTCGCGCGTGACATAAAGGCACTGACACACGAACCGGGGTAAAGACCGCACAACTACGGCCAGGGTTCATCCGTGTTGGATACGATGTCATTTCAACACGCAAAACAGACCGAGCTTGCACAAATGCACAAGTCTCTTCATTTTCAAAATCCAGATGTATGACTCAAAACCGTAATCGATTTTATGGGCAACGTTAAGATATGGCGATTCGTACACCCTTAACGGAAATAAAATTGTATTGATTTCACCCTTTTGTTGAAAACGTGTTTTTCTGCTTTTATTTCCCACCTTTAATCACGATTGCAAGAGTTCATACGCTCCCGAGTAAATCTACTGCCCGTGCCCACGCACCGGCGGCCGCGCCGACGACGGCCGAGCGCGCCGGGCGGCCGATTTTTGCGCGCATGGCGTCATTCTATGGCTGATTACACATTGATTGAGTCTAGAACGTAAAAAATGGACTTCAAAAAATAAAGGAGATATGAGTGCGTATTTTTCTATGGATACCTTTAACGTGAATTACTGTCCACACTTTGGAAAAATCGTTGAAAAAATGGTCAAAACATTTCTAGAAATTGTGAAAATTTTGAATAAACAACGAGATGCTTCAACCTTGGCTGTTGCATTCCAAGTATAATCCCGTGTCATTTAAAGCTAAGAAATGAAGTCAAGGCTGAAAATAATCGATGTATATCACCACGTTTAGACGAAATCGGTGATTTTCACGATTTTCTTCAAGTTATAGCTCCGAAACCGTACGCCTGAGGAAATAATCTCAGATCAGGATTCCACGCTCCTGAAAAACCAGTAGACGAAATTGGAACGAAATCCGAGACTATGCTATGTAGGGGCTTGGTCGATCTGTGCTGGAACGCCCCATGTCTGACCAGAACTATTTTGCCCTGCCTTGAATCAGAAAAATCTAAAACACACAAGGTGTTATTTTTGGTCCCGTTCAAATGTTTTTGAACACGGACGCACCCCAGTTTATTTTCTCCGCAACCATCCGTGAAGTATGATGGCCTTCCCAGTTCACTTGAACAGACCGATTCGGAGTTCAATGAGGTGCATCGGGGCTGGCTTAGATTAATTGAAGTTCATACAGCTTACAGCTTGTGACCTTTGGTGGTATGTTTATACGTGTATACAAAAAGTGTGTAAATAAGAATATATGGCTTGATGCCATACTTTGCAAAGCGGAGAGATCCAACGTGTTCGCTATATGTTGTGCCCGGATTTTTATCAATATATATCCGACTCAATATTTTGGGTTTTGCCTCTCCCCCTCTCCCTCTTTCTCAGCGAGAGAAGAAAATAATATTACATGCTGCTGTGAAAAATTGCAGATAAAGGCCAATGAAGCTCAGGGAGAAATTAAAACAACATCTGGAGCACAAAGGAGAACCAGAACTTCTACCAAAGCAAAGCATCTTACTATCAGCATCAACAAGATAGGGTCACGTGAAACAACGAAGCATATATGCAAAATAACTCATTCCAGATGTGCCTCATAGGTAGCGGTCCCGTTCGTTGTGCGGGCCGAGTCTGGGACAGATACATAACAGGCCCGACTCAGTACCAAACTTCGGTGCGGGTGGTCTGACTCTGTACCAAACTTCACTGTGGGTGGTCTGACTTAGTACCGGACTTCGGTATAGGTGGTCTGAACTCAGTACCAGACTTGGTATAGGTGGTCTGACTCAGTACCAGACTTTGGTATAGGTGGTCTGACTCAGTACCAGACTTTGGTATAGGTGGTCTGACACAGTACCAGACTTTGGTATAGGTGGTCTGACTCAGTACCAGACTTTGGTATAGGTGGTCTGACTCAGTACCAGACTTTGGTATAGGTGGTCTGACTCAGTACCAGACTTTGGTATAGGTGGTCTGACTCAGTACCAGACTTTGGTATAGGTGGTCTGACTCAGTACCAGACTTGGTATAGGTGGTCTGACTCAGTACCAGACTTTGGTATAGGTGGTCTGACTCAGTACCAGACTTGGTATAGGTGGTCTGACTCAGTACCAGACTTGGTATAGGTGGTCTGACTCAGTACCAGAGTTTGGTATAGGTGGTCTGACTCAGTACCAGACTTTGGTATAGGTGGTCTGACTCAGTACCAGACTTTGGTATAGGTGGTCTGACTCAGTACCAGACTTTGATATAGGTGGTCTGACTCAGTACCAGACTTTGGTATAGGCGGTCTGACTCAGTACCAGACTTTGGTATAGGTGGTCTGACTCAGTACCACAGTTTGGTATAGGTGGTCTGACTCAGTACCAGACTTGGTATAGGTGGTCTGACTCAGTACCAGACTTTGGTACAGGTGGTCTGACCATAGGCGGATCCAGGGGGCAAGGGGGGCACGTGCCCCCATCGACTCGGGCCCCTGAAGGTCGATGGCGCCCCTGAAATGTCGCTTCCACCCCTGGGATGCGAAGTCGGCGCCCACCGATAGGATTTTGCCGGTCATAAGTGGCGCCCCCTGGTCCGGATGGCCCCCCGGTCCGGATGGCCCCCCGATCGGCAATCCTGGATCCGCCTATGGGTCTGACTCAGTACCAGACTTGGTATAGGCGGCATCGACTTGTGCGCAGTGAAGCAGGTTGCCTAATACGAGTTAACTACGCTATATAATTTCGATTAAATATGAATAATTTCAATATATTTTGATTGGCCGAACGGAAACAAAGGGCATTCAATTATCCTGCGCGCTCTCGGCTAGCTATATAAGTATCCTTCGGAGCCTGTCCGGGCCGAGCTGAAAATACGCACACGATTCTTTTTTATATCGAACTATATTAGCGTTCCATTTTTCGCAGAGTGTGGAATGGCCAATATTAAATTTAGAGGAGCTTGACTTGGGCCGGATACGGTTTTGTTAGTGGTAGCGCCGACAAAGAGCTCATTTCGGCGCTGCTACCTACTTGCCGTCGCCGACCTAGGTAAATAATTTCCGGTCGGCAAAAACTGGCGATGGCACTTTTTGGTTGATTGTGTCATTATATATGCAAATACGCGGGCATGCAGGGGGGGTGGAAATACAGAAACGCCTTCAGTGGGGACAAACCGAAACGGAAAATGATGGTATCTGCGCTGATGTCAGATATGACAGTCTAACCTGGGGCGGCGCCGGGCGGGTCTAACCTGGGCGGTGCCGGGCGGGTCTAACCTGGGGCGGCGCCGGGCGGGTCTAACCTGAGGCGGTGCCGGGCTGGTCTAACCTGGGGCGGTGCCGGGCTGGTCTAACCTGGGGCGGTGCCGGGCGGGTCTAACCTGGGGCAGTGCCGGGCGGGTCTAACCTGGGGCAGTGCCGGGCGGGTCTAACCTGGGGCAGTGCCGGGCGGGTCTAACCTGGGGCGGTGCCGGGCTGGTCTAACCTGGGGCGGTGCCGGGCTGGTCTAACCTGGGGCGGTGCCGGGCGGGTCTAACCTGCGGTGCCGGGCGGGTCTAACCTGCGGTGCCGGGCGGGTCTAACCTGGGCGGTGCCGGGCGGGTCCAACCTGGCGGTGCCGGGCGGGTCTAACCTGGCGGTGCCGGGCGGGTCTAACCTGCGGTGCCGGGCGGGTCTAACCTGGGGCGGTGCCGGGCTGGTCTAACCTGGGGCGGTGCCGGGCTGGTCTAACCTGGGCGGTGCCGGGCGGGTCTAACCTGGGGCGGCGGGCGGGTCTAACCTGGGGCGGTGCCGGGCGGGTCTAACATGAGGCGGCGCCGGGCGAGTCTAACCTGGGGCGGTGCCGGGCGGGTCTAACCTGGGGCGCCGCCGGGCGGGTCTAACCTGGGGCGGTGCCGGGCGGGTCTAACCTGGGGCGGTGCCGGGCGGGTCTAACCTGGCGGTGCCGGGCTGGTCTAACCTGGCGGTGCCGGGCGGGTCTAACCTGGGGCGGTGCCGGGCGGGTCTAACCTGGGGCGGCGCTGGGCGGGTCTAACCTGCGGTGCCGGGCGGGTCTAACCTGAGGCGGCGCCGGGCGGGTCTAACCTACGGCGCCGGGCGGGTCTAACCTGGGGCGGCGCCGGGCGGGTCTAACCTACGGTACCGGGCGGGTCTAACCTGGGGCGGCGCCGGGCGGGTCTAACCTGGGGCGGCGCCGGGCGGGTCTAACCTGAGGCGGCGTCGGGCGGGTCTAACCTACGGCGCCGGGCGGGTCTAACCTGGGGCAGTGCCGGGCGGGTCTAACCTGGGGCAGTGCCGGGCGGGTCTAACCTGAGGCGGCGTCGGGCGGGTCTAACCTACGGCGCCGGGCGGGTCTAACCTGGGGCGGCGCCGGGCGGGTCTAACCTGGGGCGGCGCCGGGCGGGTCTAACCTGGGGCGGCGTCGGACGGGTCTAACCTGGGGCGGCGCCGGGCGGGTCTAACCTGGGGCGGCGCCGGGCGGGTCTAACCTGGGGCGGCGCCGGGCGGGTCTAACCTGGGGCGGCGCCGGGCGGGTCTAACCTGAGGCGGCGTCGGGCGGGTCTAACCTACGGCGCCGGGCGGGTCTAACCTGGGGCGGCGCCGGGCGGGTCTAACCTGGGGCGGCGCCGGGCGGGTCTAACCTGAGGCGGCGTCGGGCGGGTCTAACCTGCGGCGCCGGGCGGGTCTAACCTGGGGCAGTGCCGGGCGGGTCTAACCTGGGGCGCCGCCGGGCGGGTCGCCGCCGGCCACCGACACTGAGCGGCTGCGGCTCTTGTGCGTCCAGAAGTGCTTGTCCAGCCGCGTGAAACGGTACTTGAGCTTCCAGTCCTCCTTCAGCTTCTGCCTAATCACCAGCGAGGTGGTGATGGTGTTTCCCACGGCTAGCACCAGGAAGAGAAGGCTCAAGGCGGCAACCTGCGAAGCGGAACGCAACTGCCATCAGTTCCACGACAGAAACGCGAAACACCGCGTCGAGATTAACGATGTTTTTCACACAAAACCATGAATATTTGGGGGTAATCGAGGCACCAATTGCCGCAGTCATATCGCGTCGCCAACTGTTTCCGGGGTTTCTTAGGAGCCAGATTGCTCTCCTGTTCAATGAATCCACCGGGCCTTGAAACTGGGTCGGCCGCGCGGAAAGCGAAGGTCCTAATCACTACACCACCGCCCCCCTCTCCAATAGGCACACAACGCTCCCAAAGTATAGAAGTACTTTCTGTGTTATTGACTTTGAGGGGGGGGTGTAATGAAAAACCTGTAATAGTTTGAAGCACCATACACACTTTGACAGTACTCCTTTAGAATGAGTTCGATCCATGATAGGAAACCTAAGACTTGAGTGGGAACAAGGGGACAAAAAAACGGAACCGACCAAAACCGACGTCGGCATTACAATTTCTTGAGCACAGCCCCATTGACAATTAGCAGGCTCGCACAATAAAAACTCTTTCTCTATTTCTATACAAATCTAAGTGAACATGTGCAGCATGTAATGCTGCAAGGTGGGCCGGCAAGTAAGGCCTTACACGTTGCCAATTTAAATCACATAGAGACACACACTATATTTTCAGGACCATGCTTCACACAGGGGCAATGCTCTATAACATAACAAGCCCTAGTGCATGGTCGCACATCGCCTGTGCAACCTCGACGTCCGCAGAAGACGGGCGGACGCCGCACCACTTATCCGAACCACAGATAATGCACCCAGCCCAGCCAGATATACCCACTCGAGCCGATCACCCAGATACCCCGAGTGGTTCTAAGGTCACCGGACAGATCTGATGCTGAACACTGCCGACATGCGGAACTCCATCTGCACAGCTCGTGCATCGACAAATGTCAGCGTGGGAAGCGACTGCGAGGCGACACCCACCTGCCACGTGGCCTCCGGGTGGGCGCTCAGCTGGTACAGCGTGTACGCGTTGTAGAACTCGAAGATGTAGCCCAGGTAGAGGAAGGGCAGCAGAAAACTCAGTCCCTTCCACATCCACGAGTGGAAGCCCTCGATCGTGATGTCCATGTCTCGGCGCTCACCCAGCGCCTTCAGTCGGTACAGGCAACCGCGCTGGTACATAAACTGCAGGTACTGCACCGACGCTGCAACCAGGTACATACCGGTACACGTAACTAACGGTACATAAACTGCAGGTACTGCACCGACGCTGCAACCAGGTACATACCGGTACACGTAACTAACGGTACATAACCTGCAGGTACTGCACCGACGCTGCAACCAGGTGCATACCGGTACACGTAACTAACGGTACATAAACTGCAGGTACTGCACCGACGCTGCCACGAACCGGTAGTTCGAAACGTGAAATTTGCTTTCAAATATCCCCAAAAAATCACAGAAACTGATAAACACTACTTTGGTTCCTAATAATAGCTCTGTTAGCTAAAATCGCTTCATTTGTATTCATATTCATTTGTGTGGAATTCAAAGACAATTAATCTGGCACAAAGTATTGCCAGATCGTATATCAATTTGACGTCACGCTGCTTTGGATGCTTTTTCTTCCCTCTAACAGATAAATAAATAAGTTAAATTATCAGTCTCATTAGCTTTTTCAGCAGAAATAAGTCCAAATTCATTATTTTTCAAAAAATGTTTCCCATAAAAGCATCAGAGTCTAAATTGCACCAATGTGCAACATTGCCTTTACAGACACACTAGCAGCTTATGGCTATATAATGCCCGAAATATTATTTATTCCTCAAGTTGTTTCATGCTGACATAAAGGTGAGTTGTACAGTTACTATAAGCACAATGAACCTTTTCCTGAAAACAAACACCCTTGGCGGAGACACCATACACAACATACAGCTTACCCACATAAAAAACGCCCTTTGTAGAGACACCATACGAAACATACAAACAACTTACCCGCAAACAAACACCATTTGCAGAAACACCACACCAAGCATATATACAAATCACCCACAAAACAACCTTTGTGTACATGCCCTTCAGCATATCAAGCAAATACCAAACCTACACGCAAACGACCACCTTTATGAGATTCATCACATTTACATCCGGGAACAGTAAATGCTCACATATGAAGACGTTGAAGAGGTTAAACTGGTGTCTGAACATGTAGTAGACGGAACCGACGGGCCAGATGAGCAGGATTGCCGAGAGCACGCAGGAGATGAAGTGGTGCGCCCGGTACCAGCCCTTGATGCGGGAGCCGTTCACGCGCAGGATGGACTCGCGGATGGTGAGCGTGCAGTAGTACCAGACCAGCAGGAACATGAACACGATGTCTAGGATCCTGCCAACACCGTTTCACAGCTACAGTGTCTCCGACCGGCGAGCGCCAAACCCAGGTCAACGAACAAATTCACGTCACCCACAAACTCAGGCGTCCAATAAATGCGAGTCATAGGCATTGTAACGTCCAGAAAATAAGAGAGGGGGTAGGGGTGGCAAGTCGATTTTTGAAGTTATTTCTTTCCAGTCAACGCCATAGGGTTTAATGATTAAATTTTGAATATCAGAGGGGGATATAGCCTCCCTCTCCCTGTTCCTACACCTATGATTAGAATAGCCATTGTCTCATACTGTCAGGACTAAGCAGACTGTTCCCAACTGATAATGACGCGACAAAAACCGTACATCTGTGCCAGACTGAGAGCCAGTTGTGGCGTTTGTGTTTCAGCACCTGTTCTGCAGGAAGAGACAGGTGACCGCGATCGCCATAGAGATGGCGTTCATCACCAGCTTGAACTTCTCGTATTCATCCTTGTACATGAACCTGCAACAAAACCAGGCCCGCCGTCAGGAATCGATGTTAAACACGCGGACAACAAGACGCCGGGATGACAAGTAATATCACACCCAGCGCCGCTGCCATCAACGGCAGGGCTGTTCTGTCGATGACAAGACGCGATAAGCTACGGCTTTATCAGTAGGCCCGAGTGATCAAAAGGAATGCACGTACCTAACACTTCTTAGAAATTAATTTTTTAATGGACAACAGAGGTCTAAAATATGTAAATCAGCAGTTTTCGCCTTAAATCGCAAGGAAAAACATACAGTCTTTTTATTTCAAATTATGACGCCGTCAAAACACCAGTTTTCGCAATAGCCTTGATGACAGGAACAGCTTAGACTCGGTTTGCAAGAGCAGCACACCACCGACAATCCACATACAATCCTAACTTTTTCTCCAAAGTTCAAAACAAAGGATAAAGATGGTATGGAAATTAATGTCCGTTATACTTGTATACGGAAATAATTCAATCCTTTGAATTTTACCGACATATGAAGTCAGTAAATTAGTCAGTAAAGTAAGTGAGTTAAGTACAGCATGCATATAGAAGGATGGCTCACTCGCTAGCATAGTATTGTCAATGACTGGGAGGGACTTAGGATCTAGAGGAATCAAATTGTTGTAACCAGGTGGAAAGGAACTCCTTTATTTTGAAGTATAAATTGCACGGAAACGTAATATAGAAAGCCTTAGGTGAAATGAAATATGCTAGCAGTGGCTTCTCGACACGCTGTACCAAACTGTTATCTCAGTTCAAAATGCATCAGGTGGAAAAGGTGGAAAGGCGGAGGGTGGAAAATTCCCCTTCAACAGCTCTATACGTAACAGTAGACTATAATACAGGGTTGTCTTACCGATTAAATGTTCCTCATAGTCGTAAGACAAACAACCAGGACACAAAAAAACTATACATGTATAGTGTACACGAACCAGAGCACCGGGAACATACCTCTCATTCTTGTTCAGTATGGAGACGTTAACGCATCCCAGAATAATTTTGAGGTAGATGTCGTTTTCCTTAGGCAAGAAGTTCTCCATCTGGTAGAGCTGCGCTTTCCGCCGCACCATGTCCTTCTGGAGGTCACTCGTCTTGATCTGAACCTCCGGGTCATCACTCTGTATCCTGCCACAAGGTGTCTGATGTCATAACACATAGTTATGCCTAACATTCGCTCGTGCAGCGCGCATACGTTCAGCAAACAACACGGCGGAATACAGCTTTTGAAAGACCATTCCAACATCCATAGGGTCCTATGCACACCGCAATCGTTCACGCCACTAGGCGTGCTCTATAAGCACCGAAACTGAGCCCACACAGGGGAAACTACATAACTCACCCATCTGTGCAAACCAATCCCCCACAAGGTCTCACCACGTCAGGAACATGTGACTTTCGACGTTTTCCATCAAAAGACGAACGCATGGAAACGTTTCACCCGAAGTGTCGGCGACGCCGCCTGCGATTTACGCTTATTCCGTTCTACATGTGATGCGACCAATTTTCCTTTGGAATTTCATTTGGGGGAGGAGCCGAGTTCGAGGGAGCCCGATCTGGGGAGTGGAGAATGTGGCGCGGGTTGAGCACGGCGCTCTTACCAGTCCAGCCCTCCCCTGTTTAGTGCACCGTGATCGGACCGGCGGTCACGGTAAATCGTAAGTCGCCACCGCTCCACAGTCCAGGTTAGCTAACTATTTTTAGCATGCCTCACATGAACACTGCTGTGGTACTTTACGTTAATGTTCTGACACTAGCCGAGGAATGGATACAGCCTTGTTTCATCAATGCTGAAAAAGACGAACTTGCCCCCGGTAGCACATATTTCAGGAAGATACAGCGATAAAAACATGCGTATGAGCGTAGCCACAAAAGCGCATGTAACACACCCCCATATTCCCCCGGGGCACCAGCAGGCTGCATGGGGACCAGTTACCACCCAATGTCGTTAAACACGCCGTTCGTACAGCGACATGGTCGTTCGAAACTGAAACGGCCTCCGATTTAAACTTTGTACGAAGTAATCAATCAGCATCACGGCCATTCTTTCAGCCTTTACAGTTACGTCGCACTAACCCGGTTGTCGACGTTTCCGAGGTGCGCTACCCCGGACACCCGGTCCACCCGCGATCTCGCGCCACGGCGGCGGGCCCACCCACCGTTTGACCGACTTGTTGATGACGCCGAGCCGGTACCGCTGGTGGTGGATGCTTTTGATGCACTTGGCCTGCAGCCGGTTGACCTCCTGCAGGCGCTCCAGGTACTCTTTATGCACCGTCTGTCGAGTACGGGAGCAACGCTGCTGAGTCGAGTCACGTCCACAGCCAGCGGCGCCGGGAACCAGCGCTGCTGAGGCGAGTCACGTCCACAGCCAGCGGCGCCGGGAACCAGCGCTGCTGAGGCGAGTCACGTCCACAGCCAGCGGCGCCGGGAACCAGCGCTGCTGAGGCGAGTCAGATCCACAGCCAGTCCATCAACACAGCCAGCGGCGCCGAGAACCAGGGCGGGTCTCGGTAGCTTCAGAGTCTCAGTCAGCACCAGCAATCCATGAGTTTTGCCATTGAAGAGCGTGGGGAAAAATGACGGGGTTTTCAACAGATTCTGGTGCTTAGCATCTAAACCAAAAACTTTCCAAGTTTGGCAGGGAGGCACGCATGCTGTGTTGTTTGCGAGTACTTTAGGAAATACTGATCAAGTTTACCAGCTTTCAACTGCTGCGCTACGCAACAGGCTCAAACTTGAAAAAAATTCAGTCAGATAATTTTCTCCATTTTGAACACAGGGAAAATAAAGGAAAGCCCGAAAAAGTATATTATGACCATGCCAGGTGTGACCATGGCCCCATTGTCTCCTTCTCAGCTCGTACATGGGTAGATGCTCCATTCATAAGTGGTCGCTGTCCCTCCCAGAGCCCAAGCATCGATACTTTATTTCGGTACTTTAAGACAAATTTTAATTTTATCTTGGCACCAAGGAAATCTGAGTGTCGAGACCAAACCTGATACCAAGAAGTATATTGCAAAACCAAATCGGGAAAACAGCCTTTAAGCCCAGTGCACAAATCAAGGAGCTTTACAAGGACAAAACTACTCGACCGAGTTCAATGGAGACTAAATACGGGTGTGAAATGCCACTTGAAGCGATCACATGAGCCCCGGTGCGAGCGTTTGAAGCACACAAGAAAAGTCAATAATTAATCAAGGTTGCACCAGTAGGACTACAGCTTCTTTGTTGACCTGATTTGCAAAGGATTTTAATCATAACCTTCAATATCCATTTCTAGAAAAGAGCTGCAAAGCATTGGAAGCTACATTTTTCGAAAGGAGGAAATTCGGTTCCAAAGGCACTGTTGAACTTTTCTAAAAAGAGACCTTTAGCCCATATATGTAGAAGACATCTCATTTGGAGTTTGTAGTCCTTACTGGAATTACAAAAATGTATCACCTAATTTTCGCACCTGCTCTCGCCCCAACAGGACCCCACGCTCATCTCCACTAGGCACGGTGTGTAACTGACTGACGGCAGATTGACCTTTGCTCTCAGCGCCCGAGGTAGAGATCAACAAGTGGCGCCAACAACTCTTATCACGGACGAATTACAGCATGATTTCGGGTGCACCCAGGCGACCTGGCCACCCAAGACACAGACGGTGCCCAGCGATATCCCGGCCGGGGACACCTCAGCTTCCCGGCGTCGTCAAAATCTTCTTACAGACATGCCATTTTCATTGTCTGTGTGATTTGGAGCGCTGTGTCAGTTTTACAGGACCTTAGACAAGCCATTGGCTTATAATCTTATTAGTGCCATCCCAACGTGTATAAGGAGAAATTTGATCATTCCATGCAAAACCCAGTTCCATTTCAGCCCCACTTTGCGTTTAACTAACAACACGTAGCATATTATGCGGGCCGTAGGATAGGCAGACTTATTTCCGCTCACGGAATGCCTATTTCGCCACTCACAGTGAACTTTGGGACAAACAAAATAATAAACAGGTATTACTGGTACGACGCATTCCCAGACCTGTATTTTCCATCCCCATAAAGTTGTCATCTTAAAGAAAATGCGAAACATGTATCTTTATAGAAAACACAACTTGAGCATTTCGAGGAGATAGGATCTCCACCATAGGATAAAAACGTAGCAATCAGGTGGGACAACAACTGTTCCGCAGCTAAGGGGACTGTACTCGGGTGCTGTACCTCGAGTGCCTTGTACTCGGCGCTGAGTGTGCTCCACTCTTCGATACAGTCGTCGACGGACGAGTACTCCATGGTGTCGGCGGCAGCTCAGAGTTCAGGGGTCATCGGCGAGGCCCGGACTGTCGAGCAAGGAACCAGCGTCAGCTGCGTACTCCCGGCGCACACCACACTCCTCAGGTCACCGGCACCAGCTGGATTACTCCCGGCATACTACCCAGGTCACACGGTGGCAGCTGGGGTGCTCTCGGCACAAACCACACTCCCCAGGTCACCGGCGTCAGCTGGGGTACTCCCGGCACACACCACACTCCCCAGGTCACCGGCGACAGCTGGGGTACTCCCGGCACACACCACACTCCCCAGGTCACTGGCGCCAGCTGGGGTACTCCCGGCACACACCACACTCCCCAGGTCACCGGCGACAGCTGGGGTACTCCCGGCACACACCACACTCCCCAGGTCACCGGCGACAGCTGGGGTACTCCCGGCACACACCACACTCCCCAGGTCACCAGCGACAGCTGGGGTACTCCCGGCACACACCACACTCCCCAGGTCACCGGCGACAGCTGGGGTACTCCCGGCACACACCATACTCCCCAGGTCACCGGCGCCAGCTGGGGTACTCCCGGCACACACCACACTTCCTTGGTTAATGCTGCACGGTACTAACCACACATAAAAGTCTGATAATTATTCTAGAACTCTTTGAAGATGTTTACTCAGAGAATATTTACTATGCTAGTAATGACCATTACCCAGTACCTGCAGGCAGTTTACGCACCTTGCTACAAACAGCAAAGGACATAAACAAGGAATCAATTAGGGTTCCAATCATTCCAAACCAAATAAATAAATAATTCCCGTGACTAATAAACACGGTTACCCAACATCGAGGGTCGCAGTGCCCGGCACCGGCAATAGGTCTACAGCGCACCATCCTTATCAAGAGGGGGACTGGCGGACCAGCAGCATCACACCTTCCTGGTGACAGTGGCGCCATATTTCAGAGGACAGAATATGGCGCTGCCGGCCCTAGCCGGAGCAGGCGAAGAGACTACAAGCACAATATATTCAGTATGTTTACACTGCTGCAGAAGGTACTAGACAGCCGTTTTGATCTTTATAGGACATTCCATATACATACAATGACCTAGTTTTCATGCACAATTCTAATCGCGATCGGACGTTGTATCCGGATGCAATTACGATACGGATAGAGCTTTTAGCAATGGAAATCAGGTCACGATCCGATTCTCGTCAATCCGAATTCAACAAAATCTAGCAAGATTTTGCGTCGTGATGGTAAATGTTTTCCTTACAGTGTACCGGTAAAGGAGACTAGACCGTAGAGGGTTAAGCTTTGTTAATACAAAATCAAACAAAACAAAATTGCATTAAATTTAAGACGAAATCAATAATAAAACAAAATTCATGGAACAAAACTATTAATTATACAACAAAATTATCAATTGACGTGAAGGCAAAGTGAAGGAGGTGAAATGAAACGTCAATGGTGTGCCAGAAATGTAGAATAAATTGACATTGAACATTCTTCTATCGGTTAAAACTCTATCCTCGTCCAAGCTAAAGTGTCGTGGAAACCGCGATCGCTGCATCCTGACTCTTGCTCTATCCGGATCGCCTCTCGCCCATGGAAACTAAGCCAATGTTTCGGTCAGGTAACTTTTGGGATCAGTACATGTCAAAGAACGTTCATAAAGGAATACAATAGAAACTTAATTTGTGCGCCATAACGACTGGCACAGAAGAGCTATAGAACACATAAATGCACCCTTGGAATTCTCTCGTCACGCCCGACCAAATGATCTATTATATGACGTTGACAGTCCAGATACAAAAGTTGACCTGACCTAAAGTCAGATCACAGCCAGCGTAGGTCATCATGTATATTATTCAAAGTCAACCAGAATGACGTCAAAATAAACGCTCTATCGCATTTGTTCTTCAGTTATAGAACTCATTCCAACTTTCCCATGCATTTCCAAGAAAGAGGTCATCACCCTTACCTGACCCCAGGCCATCGATGTAAGAAATCCTATTATCAACGATTGTTGTACTTGATGACCTTATCATGTGGTGTGAATCTCAAATCGATCGATAGAAGTTTACTCTTCCCGCGGCAACGCAACAAATTGAGGTTAGTTCACCGGACCTGGACAGGCGACCTGACGTGATATGACCTGGGCCTAAGGTTTGTCCAAAGCTGCAAAGGTTTTGTCCAAAGTTACGGGCAGATCAAGTACCACGGAGCCTCGCGCCACCATTTTTTGGCTATCTGTTAAAGCCTTGGGAGGAGGGTGGGGAGGGGGGTACCCACCGGCGGGCGGGTACCGGGGCGTCTTAAACTACAAGAAAAAAAGAAGAAAAAACAGGCAGTCATGTTTCCTTGACCACACAAAACCAGGCTTACGTTGCATTTGCATCGTAATGTCGCGGAACACCAGTTTCCACCAAACTGAGAACTATGGAGGGGATGATAAAGCTTGGACTATGTTACCATGGGGACCGGTCTGTTCATAGCAGTAATAAACAACGCTCACGGGCGCAGCATGACGTAAGCTAACATCGGCTGGTTACCGTGGCGATGACAGCAGGGATCAACACTTGAACTGTCGGACACATAAGGCCCGACTTTCCAGCGCGTGGACACGGCGTCGACGACTGGACAACTCAACACAGAATCCAACACCGTATGAAGGTAACGACCACACCTTTACCGACCAGCAGCGACGCGGCACTGGCGCCGTTCCAACGCGGCAAGGAGGCGTGACCCCGCGCGGCCCGATAACGACACCAAGTCGCCAACCAGCTGAGCCGGGCAATAAAAACCACTCCCGCCTCTCCGCTCGATGCCACGTAAACACCACGGCCATAGTGACAGTCGCCCCCAGCCGCACCGCCAGCGCGCACAGGCGGCGGCAGCCAGCACGTTACCGATTGCCTTGTAGCGTTCTGGAGATGGGGAGAAAACATGTTCTGGAGACGGGGAGAAAACATAGTACGGTAATGGGTTAAATTTGTAACTTGAGGTTTGTCTGTTCTTAAAGTCCAAACGAGAAAGCCTATTTATGCTTCATGTAATGGGTTACATCTTGAAACTGAAGTCCCGGTGTTCCAAAGGAGTGATCCAGAAGTTAGTTCCAGAGATCTTATCTCCCCTTCACACCTGTGTCAGACCATCGGCCTGCGACAGCCGGCGCCGGACCGCCCACGCTGGGAACAGCTCGGCGGAGGAAGCACCTGCGTCATCAAACGGAGACCGACACTGTTTCTTTCTGCCCAGAAAGGACTCCCCCACAACGCCACGTGACATCGTTCGGCGAGCACGTCAAGGAGTCAACAGGACGCGTATCGGCGCGCTTCTGTCGGCCCGAAGACACGACGTCCGCCTACGCCATCCCGAAATACCAAGCAGGATGTTAGCGACAAAACTGGAAGCGAGTCGGCGGCTCCACCAGCCCAAAAATCACCGTCAGCTAACTAGCACAACAAATCACCCTCTACCGTGGAACACTCGGCCAGCCTTCGCAAGGGAAATGAATTCAGAAGGCCAGAATATTACGCCCAATGGAAAATTATTTCTCGCATCATCTAAAAATGTCAGCAGACTATGCAAAGGGTGGGGCCTCAGCGGTCCTCACACGCGAAGAAACCAACAGACAGGTCCGAAAAAGTCACCACTGGAATCTGACGAAAAATCGTTCACGCGACTGAGCCGCCAGATGCATTGGCAGACGCAGGGGGGAGCATTCCAGCCATGGCCCCTAAAGCGCTGGAGGGGGGCCAAACTATCTTTTGGCCCCCAAAGACCACATACATTTTTGAAAGTGTTTACACTAGGCCTGTAGAGCAAAAAATATCGTAACGCAAGAAATGTCTTTTCGGTCATCGACATACACATCTGATACGCCAGATTAAAATAAGTATTTTTCATTTGTTCGGCTTCTTCAATGCGAGCTAGCAGCCTAGCCCATTGAACTTCTTCAAATTCACTATGAATCTGGTATCATTCGGCGATATTCTTCCTAAATCGACTTGGAAACCATAACAAAATTGCAGTAGCCAGACTCATTAATGACGCACATTTTCTTCCATCGACGCTGAATCAGAATGATGGCAAAGTATGCACACACTAACTGCACATTTATTTCAGTAATATACAAATTGAAACACATGCCATAGGCGTTTTACTTCTTAGGAATGAAGAACGATGCTAATTGCTAACAGGTGAAATCAAGGAAAGACCTGAGGGCTTTTCATTTTGAATGCATGCCCTTCACGAGAAAATTTTTTATTTTAATTTTGTCCAAGTTGTTCCCAGCAGGTTGTTGGAATCAGAGTCTCACTAAAGTCATCAAGAGACTTGTCACAAAGACCCCGACCCCACTATCCAAATGAGCAACGCCCACAATGAAGGGTTAATTTAGAAGCCAAAGCTTAACATCCCTCAAAGCACAGGGACGGCCGCCCCGCTCAGGGCCCAGGTCACCCTCTCACCAGTCAGTTGCCAGCCGACCAACGTCGGGTAAACTATTGAGCGCCAGAGTCCCAGGGGAACCGATGCCAAGCCTGGACAGGCACTGCCACTGCATGTTTCTGAGCAGCGGGCCGGAGCCCAATGCTCTACCAACTGAGCTACTGGGGCAGCCAATTGAAGCAAAAAGCACAGTTTCAAATGCAAAGAACAGGAATACATATTTCAGACATATGAATTTTGAGTGGCAATTCCTGTTTTAGTCTATTCTGAACAATCCTGTCAAAATTTTAGATAATAAACCCATGCTACACAACACACCTCATAAACAAAACAATGAACTCACCTCGTCCTCCCGCCGAAAAAAACCTAGGAAATTGTTTTTCGAAATAACTGCAATTCCAACGGGCCAAGCTCAGGCTAGATTTAGAAAAAACAGCTGCTGTATTTTTTACCTCTGATTAGTTTTATTTCAGCATATTTTTACTTTTAATAAATAAACAGTAGCCGCCCTGGTAGCTCAGTTGGTAGAGCATTGAGCTCTGGCTCGCTGCTCACGAACATACTGTGGCAGTGTGTTTAGAGGCTTGGAATTAGTTCCCCACAGACAGCCTTTGGTCACAAGCGGCCATGTTGGGCCGTCATGTGAATGAGAGAGAATCCCTCACCTATCTTTAGCTTTGAAAACTTTACAAAATTCAGAAGTGTTTTGCCAGCACCCAAAGCATAATAGGCATATTTAGGCAATATTTTGCAATCTTTTGTCTTTTTGTTATGGCAAATGACCCCTAACTCATCGAGTTAGGATTCATTCTACATTTTGTATGCCTACAAAAATGCCCTGCAAAGGAGAATAGGGCATTTTCTTCACAAAGCTAAAACTTTTGTGGGTGTATTCAAAGAAGGATTCATTTCCCTTGATAACACTGCAACCAAGTAAGAGGAATAATACAATTAATGGTGCTGGTCATTCAAATATAGAGCAGTCTTTGTGCGGTTTTTTGCTTCCTGTGAACAAAGTGAAATATTGATAAAAGATACAGATGGGACTTTAAAAAACTGGTCCTGGTCCCAGCCAGAGCTCTTTGGTCCCAGCCTAGTCCCAGCAAGGAAGGATGAGGTCCTGGCCCAGTCTCAGCAGTCTTTTTTATCTTTATTGGGAGCAATACATTTTATTGGCTTTCACTGACAAAAACCCATCTTGTCACACAAATCCAATGCCCCAAAACAAGATTTTTAAAGCCATGCATAAATTATTGACATTTAAATGCTTAATTTTCTCATGCACTACAAGCCTAACAGATTAGGTAAGCAATTTCATATCAGCAGGTAAAGAAATCAACATAAAATATGAATAATAAATTCCTGAAACCCAACCTATCATCATGAAAAAACTTGTCAGAATCATCTGACAATGTCCTCTGATGCAAAATGTTTGCAAGTTAAACACAAAACAGGTAAGAAAAAATACACATTGATCCAAATATAAACATTATTAACACCTCCTTCTGTCCATCCACAAATCTTCAATCAACAAACATTATGTTTGTTATGTTTGAAACATACCCAAGATATAATAGGGAAGGTCAGTGCACAAGCAACTTTCATTATCCTTCAGATCCAATGGTGATGATGGTGATGGTGTTCTCAGATGCTCATCCTACAGGGCTCATGTGTTTTAAGATAAAATCACTGAAGCACACAGGATCAATTTAACACAATTTTTGCACTTGGTATGTGACTAAAGGAATGACAGTGTTTTTTGCTGTTTATGAAGAATGAGAAAAACTGCTAAGCAGGATTAAGGACCTGAAATGTTTCTCTTTGAATAAAACAGTATTGCTAAGGAAAGCATGCTTTATTCATTCACAGATTCGATCAAAATTGAAGGAATAAGCACTTGCAAGCACCAAGAACAAACTGCCTATAAAATACCCTACAAAATCAATATTTCACAAGACTATTGACATTTTAAGTGTCACTTTATATTCCAATAAATCTTAAGAGATCTGCAACCCTACATGTTTATCGTTTGCAGACAGATCAGGTTACACACACAGAAGCCAAAAGCAGTGGTCATGTTTCAGCGAGCAAAGTATCACACTTTCGACGAGATCTCGTCAGTGCGAGTGCCCTTGGAGACAGGTGAGAGTGGTGCAAATTTTATCAGCCTGGTGTGAATTTGTGAGACTGGTGCGAGGGAGGCAACACTGAAAACCAAACAATTAATGAATGAATGTTTATAACAACACAGGAGGGCACCTTTTAAAAACTCCTTAGCTAACTACCTAATAAGAGAAGTAGCATTGCATCGTGTGAGTAGGGATGGGTGCGTTTTTCTCCCGGTATATTGCAGACTGGTGCCAATTTTAGGTGGCTGGCGGTGCGAATTTGTGCTGGATTTTTTATCGCTGGTGCAACTCGTCTGTCCTGTTGCCATACTTTGCAGACTGGCCGGTATATTGCAGACTGGTGCCAATTTTAGGTGGCTGGCGGTGCAAATTTGTGTGGGAATTTGTTATCGCTGGTGCAACTCGTCTGTCCTGTTGCCATACTTTGCAGACTGGGTCATGTTTCGCACAAATTGATTATTGACGCTGGGGTGGCGAAACAGGGGACTGGCTGATGAGCATCTCATTAAATTTAAGCTAAAAAAAACAGTCCAGCAACAAACGTACCAGTGCCGTAATATTTTTACATACCTAGTTCTTAAACAAAATCAGCAATCAACCTTACCACATCAGCAGCATCCCTTTCTTTTCCCTCCCAACCCAATAAGAAAAATTGTTAATACACGGTTTTCCAAATACGGAGACCAAGGAAAGTCCATGATCATGTAGAGCCCGTAGCTGGAAATCTCTTCTTTGATTCGTGTAATAGTAGCTTCTTTTCATTTAACACAAATCAAAAGTCATAATTTTATAAACTATTGGCAATATTAGCTATTAATAGGTAAAAACAATGAAGAAGCTGCAGACGGCGCATCAAAGACAAGACAAAAATAGCAAACGTTGTAGAAGAAATAGATGCAACTTTATATAAAAAGCACGTGGTTTTGTAGAGCCTATAAGAGCCGTGGTAGGGCCTTGGTTCGTACACCTCTTGTGCCTTGGAGCTACTGAAACTTGAGCTGACCTTCTATGTGGTTGAATATCAAAGTACCTTTACCATGGATGAAAGACTCATTAGCCCTGTTCCACCTGTCAGCACAGTTTTGTCAGCACCAATCAGCGGGCCGCGTTGCGCCTACGTCACAGCACTGTAGCCTCTCCCCGGGAACTAGTTCTAGAGGTTTTACGGGCTGACGGCCTGCTGTTTGTGCTGATGAAAAACCGTAAGTGCACGAAGTGCAGCCTAATATTTTTTAATGGTTTAAAGATTTGAGTTCCCTTTGCTTAGCACAAACAAGAGGCGATTATGGCGCTGATGTTACTTTTCTGGAGGAGAGGTTGGAGGTCCTGCTGACAAAACTGTGCTGACAGCTGGAACAGGGTTATTCTCTCTCATCCATGCCTTTACTTTACAGTTGAATATATTCTCCTAAGACAGCACACTTGTTTTTTGTTTTTGTTTGTGTCATATAATAAAAAACAATAGTAACATGTGCGGATCCAAGGGGAAAGGGGGACACGTGCCCCCCATCGACTCCCAGCGCCCCCTGAAATGGTCACGGCGTCCGCCCCCGAAAGGTCAATGGCATCCCCCTGAAATGTCGCTTCCCACCCCCTCCCTCGGATGCGAAAATCGGCACCCACCGCCCACCGATAGGATTCGGTAAGGTGCCCCATCGGCAATCCTGGATCCGCCTATGAATATTAATTATTTGAAAACATTCGTATTTTTTTCTCAACATGGGACAAGCCCGTTCGTCGTTGCCGGGGTTCCAGCATCATTCGAGTGCTAACTGGAGCGGGGAGATGGAGCAGAATGACCGGGGTCTCTCTGACTAGGGCCTTGCTCTGACCGAGTATCGCAAGTACGCCCACCGAAAAGTTCGTGATCTACTGGCATAGGCGGATCCAGCATCTCCGATCGGGGGGAGGGGCACATGGTCGGAAAACCAAGGGGAATAAGGCACAGGCGGATCCAGGATTGCCAACCGGGGGGCACCTTCCTGGGCGGCGGTGCCATCCGGCCCAGGAGGGGGAGGGGCGGCACTCATGGCCGGAAAACCCTGTCAGATGGGCGTCAAATTCCATCGGTGAGCGTCGATTTTCGCACATTGGGAGGGGGTGGGCGTGAGAAGCGATATTTTAGGGGGTGAGAAGCGATATTGTGGGGGGGGTGCCGTGACCATTTGATTATTTCAGGGGCGCCGAGGGTAGATCGGGGGACACCTGTCCCCTAACCCCTGGATCGGTGTAAGGAACAAGGGACGTATACCATCTATTAGATAGAACACACGAAATATATGATGACGTTCAACGACACCTTCACGAGCAAGTTTACCCCACCTTATTCCGATTACCCCACTGTCAACGAGTACAACTTGCCGCCTCTGGATAGGTTTGAGATAACAGAGGGTACAGTTCAAGCTGTCTTGGATGATTTGCAGGTGCATAAGGCATGCAGGCCCGCCAATGTCAGTGCTCGAGTCATTTAAGGGAATGTGGCACCTTCATAACGTGATTTTAACTGAGATAGCCAAGTTGTAAAGCAAGTCGGAAAACCCGGTACTCCATATATCATTTGTCTTGGAACTCGATATTTCCGTAGAAAAAAGCTAAAAACCTAACTGACACCAGCCCCCTCAGCCCCCCGTCGCCGGCGGCCATTGTTGTGAGCTACTGGTGTGACGACATATGCTGACGTCACGATGAGCATCAGCCAATCGAAGCCCTTGAAGCGTTTCAAGTATGGTAGTGGTTGCCAGATCGTGACATCATCCACAGGCTGATATTTCTTTTTCTAGAGGAGTATTTTTAAAAACCAAATATTGAGCTTATTGTACATTTTTCAGAGAAATCATGAGTGGTTTCATTATTTTTGACTAAAAGTACGCCTAATTACACTAAATTCCAGGATTCGAGCAAGGTGCCACATTCGCTTTAAGGGAATGTGGCACCTTCATAACGTGATTTTAACTGAGATAGCCAAGTTGTAAAGCAAGTCGGAGAACCCGGTACTCCATATATCATTTGTCTTGGAACTCGATATTTCCGTAGAAAAAAAGCCTATAAAAAACCTATCTGACACCAGCCCCCTCATCAGCCCCCGCCGGGCGGCCATTGTTGTGAGCTGCTGGTGTGACGACATATGCTGACGTCACGATGAGCATCAGTCAATAGAAGCCCTTGAAACTTCTTAAGTATGGTAGTGGTTGCCAGATCGTGATATCATCCACAGGCTGATATTTATTTTTTTCTAGAGGAGCATTTTTAAAAACAAAATATTGAGCTTATTGTACATTTTTCAGAGAAATCATGAGTGGTTTCATTATTTTTGGCTAAAAGTACGCCTAATTTCACTAAATTCCAGGATTCGACCAAGGTGCCACATTCCCTTTAAAGGGAGATACTCTAAAAAAATTTATTGGCTAGATCAAAAGGTCACATAAAGTTGTTTCAGAAATCCCATTCTCACTTTTGCGAATTCGGACTGCAAATGCCTTAAAATTGCTCTCAAAGTCAACATTTCTAGACAACTTTACTGGTACACCTCTTATCGATGTAAATGACGCACTCCCGGCTAAGGCTATCAAATTCTCTAAAAAAACTGGTCCCGTTTTTCCAAAGCAGTGACTTGAAAGTTTAAAACTATTGAATAAAAAGTTATTTAAAAAAAGCTACAGCCAAAAATAATATTAAAACAAAAAATATAGCACTTTTAAGAAATCACAATTGACCAATCAGAACGTACAGCTACCTCATACGGGGTCACGTGACCTTTCTGACGCCAAAGTTTTGTCATCCTGGGTCTGAAGCAGAAAATGACTCAAGACCCGAGGTACGAAACGGCTGAAGACTTGGGTAATTATGTTTTTTCCGTTTCTAGGGAAAACATTCATTTTGTATTTTTAGAGGCTTTGTAAAATTAATTCAAATACAAATACAGGAGAACAGACAATTTTATTAAAAAAAAACATTACTTTTAAACGTTAAATAGTTTTCGAAAAGTAAGTGATGGGTGAAGGTTTCAGCATTTTATCGGAACTCTTTACCTATTTCGATAATAAGTGAGTGGCCTCCCAAAAGTTTGCCGAAGATACAAAAATAATTGACAGTTTCATAATCAGGATTTTTCAAGCAGCAAGAAACCACAATAATAATTTGTTCGCGTATCTCCCTTTAAGGAATGCCGTCAGAAACCGGCGCTTCCTCTTGCGTCCTATTGAGGAAATCCGGAGAAGGGATGTTCCCGGGCGGATGGGCGGAGACCAACACTGTCCCGGTGTTAAAAAGCTGGTGGAAATCACCTAAAAATTACCCAAGTGTCCAGGGGCGCAGCCAGACCTTTCGTATGGGGGGGGCACACCAACTTTCAGGGGCACCCCGGGGAAAAAGGGCACTTTTTAACGTAACCTAAAAAACTTACTATATCTTTGTTTATATCATTTTTTGGGCATCTTTGGTTCAATAAAAATGCAAATAAATCATTGACGGAGAAGGAAAACTCGATTAAAACCGAAAAAGGAAAAAATATCACCAAAATGTCATGGAAGTAGCCAAAACATGACTTTTTGGATAGATTTAGGGACAGCCAACTCATGCAAGTACTTAACATCAGAGAAATCAGCGGAGCATGTGATATCTGTTACAATGTGCAGGTTAAGGCATATTGGAGTCGAAAATTATTTTATGCCCACTGGTTTTGTCGTGACGAGTGAGCCCTGGCTGAACGCGGATTAAGTTTCTTGCCTCCCGCAATCGCCGTGGGACGAGGAGTGGCATAGTGTCTTTAGAAGAACACATTTTTGCTGCCGGAAAAATTTTGGAGATACCTTTTGAACGCGTTTATTAAGTTCCATATTCTCAAGGCTTGGTCCCAGTTAAGAGTAAATAAAAGGTGAACAGGCCTGTGGCTTGGATGGGGATGGTGTGACAGGGCGGAAAATTGTGAAAACTATTTCTTCATTTAAATTAATTAGTAGAAATCCTGGTTTAGGGGACTGTGCTCTGAGTTCAGGGCACATGCCTTTTTATCATCCCTTTCCAGAATCCACTAGTATAATAAGCAATTTATATAACCAGGGGTGCCTAGGCATCACAAGCCGTTTTAGAGATTCCTCATTCCTCGTTAGCTCCATTTGACAAGGCGAGCTTCCATTGTGTTCTTACTTCCCATCTATTCAAGACCAGCTCTGGGGCCCCCAAGTGTGGGTCAGAGGCCTCTAGAGCACCTTCCCCCCATCCCCCAGTTGTGCCTCCAGGGACCAGACTAGCTCAGTGACCCCGCCCCGAGATGATCGGAGTTGGCCTTGTGTTCTTATTATCTGTCTATTCAAGACCACCTCAGGGGCCCGTGATGTAGATCAGGGCCCCAGGCAGCTCATGCTTCACCCAGGGACTAGACTAGCTCATTGGCCCCAGAGATGAGGGCGTCAGACTAGCTCAATGGGCCACAGATAGGCTCATAGGGCCTTAAACCAGTTCAAGAAGCCCCAGAACAGTTTAAAGCGCCAGATCACTTCAGGGGACCTCAAGCCAACTTAAGGGGCTCTCACAAGCTCAGCGCCTAGACCAGCTCAGGGTACCCTCAGAACCTAGATCCGCTCTTGGGCCCCAGATCAACACTTGGGGCCCCAGATCAGTTCAGGGGCCTCAAGTCAGGTCAGGGGGCAAGATCAAGTCAGGGGCACTAATTTAGCTCAGGAATCCCTCACCAGCTCGGGGCCCAAGCAGTTGAAAAGCCCCAGAGCTGCTCAGGGGACACCAGATCGGACCATAGGGCACCAGATCAGCCTAGGGGACAAACAATCAGATCAGTGGTCCCCGACCAGCTCGCGGCCCAGATCAGCTCGGTAATACCAGATCAAGTCAGGAGGCACTTCATCAGCTCAGGAGCCCCATACCATCTCAGGGGCCCTCACCAACCCCTGTGGGCCCAGCTCAACTCAGGGCCTGGGAGCTGCTCAGGAAATCACGTAATTAACCCAGGAGGCCCGGGTCAGCTTAAAGGGCACCATATTAGCCATGGGGCACCAGACTAGCTCAGAGGGAATAAGATGGGCTCAGGAGACACACTGATGACTCAGCAGGCACCATATCGACTCAGCGGGCATTAGTTAAGTTCAGAAGGCCGTATATCTGCTCAGGGTGCACCAGATCGATCAGCACAGGGGGCATGTTAAAGTCAGGGGCACTAAATCAGCTTAGGGATCCCTCACCAGCTCGGGGCCCAATCAGTTCAAAAGCCCCAGAGCTGCTCAGGGGACACCAGATGCCCATAGGGCACCAGATCAGCTTCGGGGACAAACAATCAGATCAGTGGTCCTCGACCAGCTCGAGAATACCAGATCAAGTCAGGAGGCACTTAATCAGCTCAGGAGCCCCATACCATCTGAGGGGCCCTCATCAGCCTCTGTGGGTCCAGTTCAGCTCAGGACTTTAGAGCTGCTCATGAAATCACGTAAGGAGGCCCAGATCAGCTTAAAGGGCACCAGACTACTCAGGGGGCACCATACTAGCTCAGAGGGCATCATATGGGCTCAGGAGGCACCAGATCGACTAAGGGGCATTAGTGCAGCTCAGGTGGCACCAGATCGATCCGCTCGGGGTCCAGATCAGCTCCCAGCCCCCCCCCGACTATTACAGGAGCCTAAATCAGCTCAGGGAGCAACATAGCAGCTCAGGGGACACAAGGTGTGCTCAGGGCCCACCAAACCAGCTAAGGGGGGAACAGACCATCTAAGGAGACATCAATAATCAGTTGAGGGGGCACCTAATCAGCTGAAGAGGCACCATATTGACTTAGGAGACAGAATCAACTTGGGGAGGCATGAGATCAGCTCGGGGGCCCGAATCAGCTCAAGGGGCACTAAATCAGCTGTTAGGGCACCAAACAAGCTCGGAATCATTAGACTAACCCTGAGGGCATTATATAGGTTCAGGAGGCACAATTATTTGCTCAGTAGGGTACTCCATTGACTCAGTGGCACCAGATCAGCTTAGAGGGCAAGTAATCAGCTCAAGGGGCCAAGACCAGCTGAGAGGCCACGAGATGAGCTCAAGGAGCACCAGATTGGCTTTACCCGTACGATTATTGGCGACGATGAGACATTAGGTGGACACATACTAGGTGCGCATACTATCCCCGGGTACTTGGAAAGGCGACAGAATGCCCTAGCTGACCGAAAAATGTATAAAGTTGTCCAACAATAGTTTCAATCGCTACATGCGGTCCAGTTACATCTAGGTTCAACGGCTAGGGCACTAAATTTCGAGCGGCACGGCCCAAATTTGGTACACCACCTGGCAATCAAAAGGGCACCCCGGCAGTGATGGGGGCACGTGCCCTCTGTGCCTTCCTGGCTGCACCCCTGGACAGTAGATCAACTCCGGGAGGCATTGAATAAGCTCAGGGGGCCCGGATCAGCTCAAGGGGCACTAAAACAGCTAAAAGGACACCAGGCAAGCTCGGAGGCATCAGACTAATTGATAGCATTATATAGGTTCAGAAGGCACAATTATTTATTCAGGGGAGGGGGGCACCAGATTGACTACGAGGGCATCAGATCAGCTCAGAAGGCACATGATCACCTCCAGGGGGCACCAGATGAGCTCAACCCGTACGATTATTGGCGACGATGAGGCATTATCGGGAAACGGATTACGTGCCTATACTCTTCCCGGGTGCTTGGAAAGGCGACAGAATGCTCTAGCTGACCAAAAAGGCACTTAATTGTCAAACAATAGTTTAAATCGCTAAATGCGGTCTAGTTCCATCTAGGTTCAACGGCGTAGGGCACTAAATTTCGAGCGGCACGGCCCAAAGGGGGTACACCACCTGGCAATCAAAAAGGGCACCCGGCACCGATGGGGGCACGTGCCCCCTGTACCCCTGGCTGCGGCCCTGGACAGAAGATAAACTACGGGAGGCATTAAATAAGTTCAAGGGGCCCGGATCAGCTCAAGGGGCACTAAAACAGCTAATAGGGCACCAGGCAAGCTAGGAGGCATCAGACTAACTCAGAGAGCATTATATAGATTCAGAAGGCACAATTATTTTCTCAGGGGGGCACCAGATTGAATTCGAGGGCATCAGTTCAGCTCAGAGGGCACATGATCAGCTCCAGGGTTCAAGACCAGCGCTCAGGGGGCACCAGATGAGCTCAAGGGGCACCAGATTAGCTCTGCCCATACGATTATTGGCGACGATAAGGCATTATCTGGAAACGGATTACGTGCCTATACTCTTCCCGGGTGCTTGGAAAGGCGACAGAATGCCCTAACTGACCAAAAAGGCACTTAATTGTCAAACAATAGTTTAAATCGCTAAATGCAGTGTAGTTCCATCTAGGCTCAACGGCGTAGGGCACTAAATTTCGAGCGGCACGGCCCAAAGAGGGCACACCACCTGGCAATCAAAAAGGGCACCCCGGCACCGATGGGGGGCACGTGCCCCCTGTGCCCCCCCCGGCTGCGCCCCTGCAAGTGTCTCATTGCTCCCGCTATTTGGCAAGTTTCGGAGACATACGTGTATCAGACCCCTTTCGCTCATGTTCAGCCAGTCCTGTCTAAATATCAGCACGGATTTGTCCCGCACCGCTCATGTTACTCTAATTTAGCAACTCTTTTAGAACAGCGTGCGAATCTTATCTCTTCTGGCCACTAACGGATCCAAGGGGGGGAGAAGGAGCCGTGGCCCCCTTCAAAGCCTTTTTTTCTTTAAAAATAATATTTTTCGCGATGTTTGCTCAATTTAGCCAACCCCCCTAAAACGTTTGTTTGGTTCCCTCCAAAAGTTGCTCGTGGATCCACCAATGCTTCTGGCCATCAAAGTGACATAATCTACACCGCCTCCTCTGCGACCTTTCAGAGCGTGAATAAAAAGCTCTTACACTAGAAGCTTCAAAAATCCTATAACGTGTCTGGGGAAAAGCGCTGTCCTGGCTCAAATCATTCCTTTGCTTGAGAAAACAATGGGTTGCTGTAGACGGGAAGTCCTCTCATTGGACGGGTGTAGCTCTGGCGTGGCGGATCCGGGGGGGAAAAAAGGCTCCCCCCAAAAAAAAAAAAACAAGAAAAAAAATTTTTTTTACCCATAAAAACCCCCCTTTTTTTTTCCCCCCTTTTTTTTTTTTATAAAAATAAATTAAAAAAAAAAAAAAAAATAATAATATAAATATAAAAAAAAAGAATAAAAAAAAAAAAAAAAAAAATTTTTTTATTTTTTTTTTTTTTTTTTTTTTTTTTTTTTTCCAAATTCCAAAAAAAAAAAAAAAAAAAAAATTATTAAACTATTTATTATTTTTTTTTTTTTTTTTTTTTTTTTTTTTTTTTTTTACCAACAAAAAACCAAGCGCTCTGGAACACGGTAAGGCAGTCAAATCTCTCCGTTGCTCTTCGCATTGTTCATCAATGCCCTACCAAACGAAATTCAAACACTTTGCTTTTTGTAATTTGTATTCAAAGTAAATATGAAAATACAAAAGACACCCGGAAATAATAATGCTCCACTTTTTAAACACAATGTGCGTTGGGAAATGGTTCGTCTTCGTAGACTCAAAAAGGCAGATGGAGCAAAATTTTCGATAATAGGTGTCATAAGATACTGGAGGACACGCGCAAACATAGGTCAGTAGATAGCAAGTCTGGTTTGTACACAGCGAGAGGCTCGCCCTCTCACAACAGTAAAGCCATCACCGAACACAACATCCACATCAACGACCAGCCAGCCACTCGTCACAAGAAGCTAAGTGAGAAGTCTTTGAACTTGTTACAAGTGCTGACCTCGATAAGTTTGCCGCAGCCGCCGATCGTCAGTAGCTTGGAGGGCTGAGAGCGCGCCAACACGGTGAAGACGGCACTGCAGCTGGTGGGGATGACGGCCGTGCGGCTGCCGTCCAGCGCAAACTGGTGCAGGTCAGACGCGTCGCCGCCCGCCAGCACTTCGCCCTCGTGCAAGCGCGCCACGTGCGCCACACAGGCCAGGTCGCAGATGGCAGCACGGGTCAGCGAGCGAAGGTGCCACAGTGCCAGCCGCGGCCCACCGCCGCACACCAGCCAGTCGTCAGCCAGGTCCAGGGCGCCGATCCAGTGTCCGCGACCCCGCTCCAGCTCGGTGTCCTTGTGCGGCTGCAGCCGGTGGGTCTCCGTCCGCTGCCGGGTGTCCCACAGCCGCACGGTGCCGTCCTCGCCGCCGCTAGCGCACCGGTCGCCCCTGACGCGCAGACAGTGGATGTAGTCGGTGTGGCCGCGCAGCGCCGTCACCTTCTGGCGCGTCTCCAGGTCGAACACCTGCAGCTCGCGACTGCCCGAGCCCACGTACAGCCGGCCGTCTTGCAGCTCCACCGCGTTTACCTCCGGCCGCCGCAGACTCTCCCTGTCTGACTCGATCGGAATGTTCCACGCCACGCGGTAGTCCTTCTTCACGATGTCGCTCCACTTGTAGGCCTGTATCTGGCCGCTGGAGCCGCAGATGAGATGGTGTTCGTCCGAGGTCATGGTATATACAGGCGCCTCACCGGTGGAGAAGCGACGCTCTGGCCGGCGGCACTCTCGAATGGACTCCTCGTTAGAGGACAGCTCCACTACCTTCTTCACATCGTAGACAGCAACAATTCCAAAGCCGTCACCAGCTGCCAGATAGGAGCCGCAGTCCGAGAAGGTCTGACTGAACACAGTCGTGTACAGCTCCTTCTTCATGCTGTCGGGAATCAGTTCAGGAAGTGGTGCACTTTGCTCGATCCACCGGGAGAAATCACCTTGCTTGAAGGTAGAACACTGTAAAAATCGACAGTTATTTGATGCTTAGCAGTGTAAAAGAATTAAAAACTGCCTAATTTCCACCTTTCAGCATGATTCAGATGATTTTCCACAGAACCAACAAGTTTTCTTAGGCATTAAGCCCGCACTGGCCATGTGCCTGGCAGCACTGGTGTTGTGAAAACAGGCGCAGATCCAGGGAGGGGGGCAAAAAGACATTCCCCCAACGGAAAAACTCGGGAAAAATGTTTTTGCCCCCCCCCTCACAAACTGTCGAGCTCCTTTTTTCCCGGCCTCTTTTTTTAGTTTATTAGTAAGTTTTTGGTGCTTCAGCTCTCAACTTTAATCAGAACCAGTCAACTTTAGCGTAAAAATTGGGCTTTGGATTGGAGAACAAGTTGTGGGAACACCGGTGACGTTGTTTTTACTTGTTGGAAAGCAATTGTCTAGTAAAATTGTGGCGAAAACTTTCACCACTGACGTTTTCTCTGCTTTTCGACTTTGGCTTGCCCTTCCCCCTCCCCTCCCCAAAATGACCAGCTAGATCCGGCACTGTGCAAAAATAATATTTTTGATATTTTTGATCATTTTCGCGATGATAATTTGGTTTCCTTCTAGTATTTCGCACGATTTTTCTGGAAAACTGTCCATCAATCCAATTCAAGTTATAAAATTGTTTTGCTGATGCTGACGACGTGTACCCTAAAACTCGTACTCCGGAAGACTTAGAACTGCTCCAGGCTGATCTAGATAGATTGGCTAAGTGGTCCGAATCCTGGAAGCTAAATTTGAATCCCTCCAAATGTCATTCGTTTAGAATCATTCTAAAAAGGAACCCCAAACTGGCAATCTATAAACTTAGAAACACACCTCGGGAGCACATGGACAAGTTTCGCGACTTCGGCATTGGGTTAGGTTCCAAATTAAACTTTTCGGAACATATACACATCATCGCCATTAAGGCAAAACAGATTTTGGGCCTATTAATACACTCTCTTCAGACTGGCCGAGGTGCGGGTAGGCTTAAAGAAGGTCCGACTTGACCTGACCTGACCTGAGATGAATCAACCTTAAAATTTTGTCTAAAGCTGTAAAAATGATCGAGAAAACGTATACCTAGTACGGCGGCGCTACGTGGCGCCGTTTACATTTTAAGGTTGAGTCATCTCAGGTCAGGTCACAAGTGCAGGTCAAATTACCTCACCTCAAAACAAGTTTAAGATGGCATAATTCAGAACAGGGTGAGCCTATCCAATTGAAACTTATATCACATTATGGGCCCACTGAGTTCTAAAAAGATAAATTCCGGTACTTTTGATATCGATGACCTAAGGGCAAAAAAAAAGAACCATGGCCTCTCTATTGGAAATATATGGGAAAATGGTTTAACCAGAATAATTTAGTATTGGATGATGATAGAGCATTTATTTTAACGTCATTGGGTTTGCCTTATTATTGCAGTTTGAATGATATGCATTTCGACCTAATTCGACCTTGACCTGACCTCAGGTCCGGTCAAATCCAATATCCAACCCCATTTTACCTAGCAAGGTCATATAATATATCATTCGATTCGGCTTGTTTTGAGGATTCCAATGGTTTAAATTGTTTTGCTCTATATGTATTAGTTCAGATTTAATGACTGAAAACCTTCATCTAAAGCCGTATTCAAAGCCGTAGCCACTCCGTGCCCAATAGTGAGCCGAACGACTGCGCTAAATTATAAGAGAGCCGATTTCGATGGAATGCGGAGAAGTCTTCAGCTAATTCCGTGGGATGTTCTGCTAGAGACGGAGCTGGAAGAATCCGTAGAAATTTTCTATGACATTCTTAACGCTGCCATACGTGATCATGTTCCATCGGTGACCTTACGCCGTCCTTGCCCACCCTGGTTCGACGCTGACGTCCGCCGTGCGCTTAGGGCGAAAGAAAATGCATTCCAACGTTTGAAACGGAATAGGAACCAGGAAACAATCAACAATTTTGAAGACAAGCGGCGGCTATTCAAAAGCATATCTTGCGACAAATACTTTCAGCATCTCCAAGGTATGATAGGGAACTTCAAAACTAACCTGAAAAGATTCTGGTCTTTTTTAAAGTGCATTAAGGGCTCCAAGGGACAGATACCGGCATTGTCCGACGGAACTTGCATCATCACAGGAGATTAAGGAAGGGCAGATCTTCTAAACCAAACATTTGCGAGAAAATTTAGACTAGACGATCCAGTTCAATATCCAGATACACCTGATCACCTTATTCGAAATCTAGACAAGTTTACTGTATCAGAGGCACGAATTAAGGATATTTTAGAAGACCTTCAGGTATACAAAGCTTGTGGCCCTGACAATATCAGCGCTCGGATCATTAAGGAATGCCGTAATGAATATTTGCATCATCAATGCTCATCCATTGTACATACTGTTCGAAAAATTAGTCGATCGGGGGGTTTTCCCGAGCAGGTGGGCGGAGGCAAACATTGTCCCGATTTTCAAAAAAGGTACCAGAAATTCGCCTGAAAATTACCGCAGCGTTTCACTCCTCCCGCTGTTCGGCAAAGTTCTGGAGAGATGCGTGTATGAGACCCTGCTTTCCCATGTTCGGCCCGTATTAACCGAGAAACAACACGGTTTTGTCCCACGCAGGTCTTGTGACACAAATTTAGCTAGTCTCCTAAAAACTGCGTGGGATTCCATCTCTTCAGGCCATCAGACAGATGTCATCTACACTGACTACTCTTCGGCATTCCAGAGCGTAAACCATAAACTTCTCCTCCACAAACTTCAAAAATCTTGCAATATTTCCGGACAGGCTTTGAATTGGCTTAAAACTTTTCTGTGCAATCGTAAACAACGAGTCATTATCAATGAAAAATGTTCTCATTGGACCCAGGTTCGCTCTGGAACGCCGGAAGGTAGTCTGATATCTCCGTTGCTCTTTGCACTCTTCATAAATGACCTTCCGGACAACATTCAGACAAATACTCTTCTCTTTGCTGCCGATGTAAAGCTCTATCACAAAATCACCGAGTCAAAGGACTCAGAACTTCTTCAAAAGGACCTTGATTGGCTAGCAGTTTGGTCCCACGATTGGAAACAACCTCAACCCATCAAAATTCTGCTCGTTTAGAATGACTCTGAAAAGACATCCAATTCTGGCCCGGTACAAAATTCAAAACACTTATCTGGATCACGTCGAAGAGGTTCGAGATTTGGGTGTTTGCCTTGACACGAAATTAACCTTTAAAAACCACATCGATTACACCGTCAGCAAGGCAAATAGGACGATGGGTGTGCTCATACGATCTCTCCAGACCGGCCGAGCCGCGGGAAGCCTGAAAACAGACCCCATTCTAGCAGCATATTTCGGCAACGTTCGGTCCATTCTTGAATACGGTTGCGTTATTTGGTGAGGGGCTGCTCAAACTCATTTGGAAAGGCTGGACAGAATTCAGCACAAATTTCTTATGTGGTTAGCTGCCCACATTCATACATCTCGGCCTTCTATCACGCTTTCTTATCACGACCTATTAAATGTATTCAAAATTGCCAGCCTCTCGCAAAGAAGATATCAATATGATTTATGTTTCATTAACAAAATAATTATGGGTAAGATAGACTCCGCCTTCCTGCTTGGGAGCCTCCCCTTTCACGTCCCTCAGCGTCGAACCAGGGGGGCACAACTACAAATTTTTCAGGTTCCATTTGGACGCGTCGAAACTGTAAAGCGAGGTGTTTTTATTCGTGCTTTACTTTGTTTCAATGATTTTATAGTCAAGTGTCCCACAATCGATCCGTTTACCACCACATGCCATATTTTTAAAGGTGCTGTAGTCAAGCACATCAGGCAGAACCTGTTTTGATTATCGTGTGGCTCTTGTTTTAGTCTATGTTTTAGTGAAAGTTTTTACCTTTATCTTGTGTTTTTGTTGGTGCTTTTATCTGCACATCTTGTAGGCCCACTTTTATTGTTGTAGAGTCTTTGTGTTATAATGATGTCTTATTTTTACAATGTTTTAATGACACTAAGACTTAGGGCGAGTGCGTGACTTTGTTGCCTATCTCGGATTGCCATGGGTATCATTTTTATCATTTCATTGTAAATACCATGTCTTTGTTTTACTTACTTGACTTGAGCTGTTAGTGGGTTATACCTGTTGCTCATTTACATGAATAAATACAAATACAAATACAAAGCTACATGCTATCCCCATGGCGGCATGGCTTGACCACTAGCGACCTTAAATGTGACCTGACAAAAAATGGGTCCAATAGTTTCTGTAAAGAATTGGATGGGCTATCAAGCACTGTTTGGTGTTTTTCGCTATCTAGCGTGGTTTTCGAGATCCTGGGGGAGGGGCGGGTACCCGCCCCAGTCAAAGTGATGGTGGCTCAGACCGCAGTCAATGCACATGTTAAATAAATTAAAAAATAGAACACATTTTCTTTCAAGTGTCTAATATTTTAATGCCACTTAGTGATGAAGGTGCTGCCATTCTGCATTTTTGGAAATCTCTTGTTTTGAGCGGAGCTGAGCAAGTCCAAGGTCATACATGCTGCAGGGCCCTTATTTACTACAGTAAGCAACAAAATAGCAAACATGGAAGGCATAAAGTTGACTTTCTGGCCGCCATCACCGGAAATATTAGGTAAGTACAACTGACATAACCTAAACATAACCTAGCTAAACATGTCTCGATTTAGCAAGCTGGCCTGCAGCGCACCTAGCCAATGGCTCTGTCCATACCTAACCTGCAGGGCTGAAAATCGCCTTCATCGGCCTCAGCTTTGCCAGCAAAGGCTGCCCCTCCAGGAATGACTTCTGAGCATGTGCAATCCCAATCTGCGACCATATTGTTACAAATTTGGTACTTTTTTCTTTTTTACAACTCTTGCATACCTCTGGAACAATGTACCAATCATTTCCATCAGCTGACTACAATGCAAAGATCAGCTGGCTCTTTCAGTATTTTCTGTTTTGCTCTCTGCACTAAAAGACACAGATTTACAATGTTCATTATTAGTGTTGAAAATGAGGGTTTAAGCCAGAATTACGCTACAGGATCATCCTCAATAGAGAAAGGGTGCCTTGCTGTTTCCAGTAATGTATCATTTATATAAAAATATTACCTTGCCAAAACTTTCAGATTTTTTGGGGCCACTTGTCCTGCTGGCTCTAGTCTCGGACAAGCCCTTGGTTCTTGGGACCTAGCTCAGTCTGACTCAGGAATACTTTCCTAAAAAAGAGGCCCACATGTGACGTGGTTAAGCTGCTGTCAAACTCGTGTATGCACCCATAAACTACTGGTCACTATGCGTTTTTTCCTAAGTCAGTACATAGTTAAAGTACCCTGGTCAGTATGGCTTCCGCTGAGCTCAGGGGTCTTAGCCCGCAGCCGGTCGGTTTCCCCCTCCTTTTTCACACTTTTGTCTGGGGTGTTCCTTGCCACAATTAACCAAGACCAATTAAGTGTCCTGTATGCAACTTTAAATCTCAATTGAGCCTCCCCCAGCTGGCCCTGCTAACTGACCTGTGTATGCTTTCTGTTTGTGCATCATGCATATCGTCTTTTGAACAAATGTGGGTAACGAGGTAGCTGGCTTCACACATGTTGCCAGATAGAATCACAGCAGGCTAATCTACATCATAAGTACCACAGTTCAAAAGCTCCTATGAATCAAAACTTCCTTCCAAACAAAAGCGCCACAGGTTGATCCAGATCGTAAGTGCAACTGTTCAAAGCTTCCTTCAGTGAAATATTTCAAGTGGTCTAGCTGTTTTTTGCATTGCTGAAACATCCTTCTATGAAATGTTCCTAGTGCCAAAACTGCTTTTAGCATTGCTGAGTGGCACTTTTTCAAAAACCTTTGGTAATTCTTTTTTAATATTTCTATATGTAGCACAACATAACCTAACCTGACCTAACCTTTTCTCGACTCAGCGAGCTGGCCTGTGGTGCACCTAACCTACTGGTGGCACTTTCGCCTTCATAAGCTGCTGTGGCTACACTGTGCCTACTTAACCTAACTGAGCCTAACCTAACCTAACCTAACCTAACCTAAACCTAAACCTAAACCTAAACCTAACCTAACCTAACCTAACCTAACCTAACCTAACCAATTGTGGCCAACACCAGTTGTGGTACTTGGAATATTGCACTGGAGGATGTTTTGAACAGTGGCACTTAAAGTATACATTAACCTGTAGCAATTCTAATTAAAGGAAGCTTTGATCCATTGGACCTTTTGAACTGTGGCACTTATCATACAGATCAACCTGAACATATCTGGCAACATGTATGAAGCCACATACCTCATTACCCAAATGTGAATGACTTCAAGGGAGGGCTGGCAGATGACCACCAAAAAGGTGAAGGACTACACAGGGCACTCAAGGAAAGCATAGATGACAGGGACCCAGTAGAAATCAAGCTTGGCCAATGGCCATAAACTGGTCAACAGTGAACAAAAGATGCAGGACATTCCAATCATTGACTATCCAAACACTGAAAAAGTGAGACCCTGTCTCGCTTACTCCATTGGGTTTCAACAGCTTCCATGGGTGACCATGAGTAAGAAAGCTTCTTTCAAGAAAGTGGACATGTTTCTGTATAGTACCCCCAGATGCATAACATGCTTTTCTGCATGCTGGTTGAGGGTTGAGGCTGTCAAGGCTTTTGAAGTTAGCACGGAGCCGACCACAAAAGTATCAAGCAAGTACTGGAAGGCATCCAAACTGCTTAATTGAAAAAAATCAGGAACTGGAAACTGCATCTTCCACCTCCTCCCATGTTTCAACAACCAAGGAATCAATACTTTAATTCAGTTCTAAGTTTCAACTGTTTATTTTAAGGCACATCCGGTCTGAAGAAATCCGTAGTAACAAATAACACATGTACATGAAAAATGAAACAGCCTCCAATCTCCAACATTACCTAAAAAATTAAAGTCGTGAAAATGACTGGAAAATACATTTAAGTCTAAAAAAACTCCACAATATTTCATCTTTTTTCTTCACTACGACCGCCGCCGCACAGCACCAAGATACCTTTATTTAAGTACGTTCAAGAGGGATTCCTCTACGCCTGAGTGACGCCAAACGGGCGTGAGGGAATCTTCACCCTTGGGCTATCTGTCAAACTGCTGCTAGTAGCACTGCCTGCTTACGAATATGTGAGAATACACGGAAATCAAGTTTATCCCAAATTCAATAAATAAGCATTCTATCTTTGATTCTGGGCCTTTTTATGCAAAAATTTAGATATTTTATCATTTAATTTCCCATGTTATTTGCTACGAGGTTTGACGTCATATCCAGTGATCTGCGCTTGCCGTTGGAGAGAAAGGTATCTTGGTTGGAGGGGGCTGCTTCCAGTCTACTACGTCTACTGCACTCCTGCACAAATAAACAAAAAAAGGGGTAATCGGGGCGCCATCAATATCTCCACGACTCAAAAAAGTCCACAGTTAAATTCACCTTCAAAATGTTCTAATACCCATAATTCATATTACCCACACGACAGATAGTCCACGACTTAAACAGTCCTCGGATCAAAAAGTCCACACTTACCCCTGGCGGCAAGGAATAGGAAACCCCACATATAGATGGCTCCACAAGTCACAAACTCCACGGATCAAAAAGTCCACAAGGCACGTGGTAGGGTGGCACTAAATGAAGCTGTAGTTATGTGTCTGCCCGTCAGATGTCAGAGCGCAGGACGCTGGCAGTGCACTATGTGGCAATTAGAAAAATGGGTATCAAAAGGAGTTTATCATTAGTGACGAATTAGGCCACGCTACCGTGGCAGGTCCTGTAGGTATGTACATTTTGGGGAACCAAACGGTCAGTTGTTTGAGGACTATGCATTTTTAGGAAAACTGGGTGCTTTGGCAGTGGCACAGCCCGAACTTTGGTATGGGGACGCACCACCTTTGAGGGGCCAGGGGCGGATCTAGCCGGTCGGTTTGGGGGAACTAAAGTCGGAAAGCAAAAAACTTCACACAGTGAAAAATTGCGCTACAATATGACTTGCCGGCAGAATTTCGAGCATTTCAAGCGAAAAGCAGAGCAAAGCAATAACAAATAAATTGCAATGTTCGGGGCGAAAAATATGGGCTCAAGATACTTTTTTCCCATCAAAAGCCCAATATTTTCACTGAACTTTACTGGTTCTGTTTGAAGTTGAGAGTTGAAGTACCAAACTTCTTGCTTATAAACTAAAAAGGATTCGGAGACAAAAGGAGGTTGATCGCTCGGGGGGAACAGAGTTTTGTCCCGAGCTTTTCTGTTTAGGGGTGGGGCAAATGCCTTTTTTGCACCCTGAATCCGCCACTGTGAGGGACATCCCGGGAGAGAAGGGGCACTTTTAGCGTGTCCAGAAAACACTAGCGGATCCAAGGGAGGGTCAAAGGGGCCATGGTGCCCTCAAAAGACTACAATAGAATATTTTGGCCCCGAAAAAAGGACCAAGTTTATGCCTTTTTTGTCTCAAAAATACCTTTTTTTGCTATTTTTCTCAATTTAGCCACCAAGCCTTGGTTTGGTCCCCACCAAAAGCTGCTCCTGGATCTGCCAAAGCCAGAAAACTTATTATATCTTAATTTATATCACTTTTTGGGCACCTATTGGCCCTAGACAAATTCAAATCAAGCGCTGACAGAAAAGAAGAACTGGGCTAAAATAGGAAAAATCGCAAAAACATTATCCAAATCTTATAAACGAAGCCAAAACAAAACACTTTTGTATAGATTTAACGACAAGTCACAGCCAACTCAAGCAAGTAGTTAACCTTCGCCCCGGTGGGGGTGTTTGAACATCCCCCCCGGATTTTTCTAGCGGCACGAAAAAACCGTGGCGCGAAGCGTCTCTGTACTTGGCACACCTTATCCTTGATAATTCCACAACTTTCTCCAAAATTTTAAGTTTGGGTCATCTCAGGTCAGGTCAACAGTACAAGTCAAGTGACCTCACCTCAAAAAATGTTTAAGGTGGCATAAGTATGGAATGGGTGAATCTATCGGATTGAAACTTATAACACATTATGGTCCCACCGAGTTCTACAAAATATGTTCCGGGATTTTTATATCAATGACCTAAGGTCAAGTACGGACTGTAACCTCTCTTTTGGAATTACATGAGAAAAACAGAAATTAACTGTATTTGTTAATAAAGCTGATATTTGTTATAAAGCTGATAATACCTTCAAATTTTCCAACTAGAAGTATCCTGGGCTCCTTTCCAGGTTCATGCTGCAATTTTTGACCTGTGATCTCTGAGAGGTCATCTGGAGCTACTTAAGCAGTTTTTAGACCTAGGTCAATAGCTTTGTATGACATGATGATACATATTTTATTTTCATACCACTGCATTTGGATTGCTATTGTGAGTCGATTACTATGCATATTGACTATGCTAGGTTGAAAAATGACCTTGACCTGACCTGAGGCAGGGGCGTAGCCAGGTTTTCGCTCAGGGAGGGGCGGCGCCCCAAAAAGGGCCCCTGCGACAGCGCCAAAAGGGTCCTGATGGGTAAAAAGGGTCCTACTTGTTACAGAATAGTGCTGAAGAGGGCTTAATACGCGCCCCGCTAGGGTCCCTTGCATGACGCGCCCCGCTGGGGGTGTTTTTCGCCCCCTCCCCTCCGTATATCGTTCCCCACGAAAGCTAAAGGAAAATTACGGGCGGTGTTCGAAAGCTCTGGACAAGACGAATATATTTTATACGAAGAGCTTTTATGTCAGGTCAATATTGAGGTCAGCATAGGTCAAATAATGGCTTACAACAGAGCAGTGTACGTTTCCCTCTCTAGATCTGCTCTCATAGGAGCTAGAGCAAATATTTACGCATCATTGGATTCCTCTTATCGTGGCGAATCGAATGATGTATAATATGACCTTGCTAGGTTAAATAGTCAAAATGACCTGACCTCGAGCTAGTTCAGGGTCACAGAGTGACCTGGTATGGTCATGTTACATATCAATTGGCTCCCCGTGACAATATAAACACAATGCAATCAAATGGAAGCTTTATCTTAATTCAGTGAGATTATATTGGCAAAACAATCACTCTATGCTCCCGTGACCTGGTATGGCCTTTGAGAGGTCAGATGCTCAAAAACTCAACTCAATGGTCAAGATCGTGGTAATAATAGACGGTTTGAGGATTTTTAGCTTTATCTATCCATTATTTACTGAAAACGAGCCCATTCTATTTTTCACCATAGACTTATAATGGGGTGACCAGCAAATTGACCCTACCTTAGGTCAACAATATCAAAATTCAGAGATAACAGATTTGTAGACCCTAATGACCTTATCATGTTGTGGAAGTTTCAAACTGATCCGTTTACTAATGTTCCCTGGGCACTGCTTCAAACTCGTGATTTTAGGTTTTGAGGTTGGGTCACTTGACCTTGAATAGCTCCTTGACCTGAAGTGACCTTAACTCAAAAATTTTTGCATATGTGTAAAATTGATCAGGGATAAGGTACTGCAAGTTTCGCTGTGCTGCGTCTCTTCGTTTTTGAGCTATCTGGGGAAAACCAGGAAGGGGAGAATTTCGCCCTCCCTCCCCAGCGGGGCGAGTGTTAACCCTCGCCCCACCGGGGCCATCGATGGCCCCCCCTAAGGTTTTTCCGGGATAGCAGAAAAACGACGAGGCGCAGCACCGCGGTTGAGGGCTCTACCTCTCACTGCATCATTTTCCCATCATCCCTGAAATTTTTTACCCCGGGTCACCCAAGGTCAGGTCACCAGACGAGGTCAACCAAGGTCACCTTACTTCACCTTTAGAGCTCTGTAAGAGCTACATTTCAAAGTTGATCGATTTGAAACTTCCTACATTTTATGACCCCTTCAGGGTCTACAAGGTGTATATCCGGGATTTTTCGATTTCGTGCCCTGAGGTCAGGTCACGAGGCGACCTCTGCCATTGGAAAAGCATGGGGAAAAGCTATTTCATGGTATAAAAGCCACAAAAATGATTGCAAATACTCAGACTGCTCAGAACAACGTTTTTGGACACCCTTTCACGGATCCCAGGGGTCATATTTGCCCTTTGACTTTTCCAAGGTCATCCAAGGTCAACAGAGGTCAAAAACAGTATTTTGACAATAACTTTTGACCTAATTGAGCCAGAGCGGTGAAACAAACACCATCGTGTTTGTCTTGTCACTGGCGTTCATTTGATATACGGCAAGGTTACTTTTTGACCTTTCGTGACCTCAGGTCATATTAGGTCACGAGGTGACCTCTGGCGGTCAAACCACCGGCGGAAGGTCTTTACGTTCCACATAGCAGAAAAGGTACTGGCAATTTGCTACCAAATGTACTTTACCAGGCCTCAATAGCTCTAATGACATAGGAGTTATGCCCAGTTTGCTTAATAATTGCATATTTGAGTGAAAATAGCCGATCTTGACCTAATTTGACCTCTGGAGGTCAAACCATTGACCTGAGCACTAAAACATGCGAAGTAATTTCTTACTGAATTCACGCGAGCTTTCTATTGCACTTTGCAGATTTGCGCTAACGCCCATATTTTCGGAGTTAGAGGGGGGGCCATCGATGGCCCCCGGTGGGGCGAAGGTGGCGCCGGACCCCCGGTGGGGCGCGGGTTAAGAGGGCCCGGTCTGGTATGAAATTTCAAATTTGGCCACAAAGCATAGTGCGGGCGAGCTGCGCTTCGCGCGGCCCGTGTCATAAAGGGGCCCTTCGGACCCTCAGGGAGCGGCGGCTGTCCCTGCCGCCCTCCGCCCTTGGCTACGCCCCTGACCTGAGGTAAGGTTATTTTTGTTTTTTGACCTAATGTGGTCATATCATCATCATTAGATTTTCTGTGACGAGAGGAAGCGAATGGTGTCTCAAAAATGATTCTAACTCAACTCTGTCAGACGCTACAGACCAAAAATTATTCTCAAAATGTCACTTTCTTTGACCTGTCATAACCTCAATATTGACCTGAGCCAAAAAGCTACCAATATAGTTTCTTCATGAATTTTTATGAGCTACGCACCAGCCTTCATGTTTTGTTTTTCTATTCCACATAAGGGCCGAGATCGAGGGGTGTTCAAACACCCCACCGGGGCAAAGTGGGTTTGTAGGCCCATCGTGGCGTGGGTTTAAGCTTCTTGCAGACGAATCGAAAATCTTACAGAAAATTCAATTGATCTAGGAAAATAAGTTCTGACCTTTTGCAGTGCTTTCATAAGTCCTTATGATGCAACCATGGTCCCGTTTTTAATTTTCTCGTACATCTACATGACATGCTCTTTAGCCTATGTTGAGTGCATCTTGGGGGGACTGAAATAGTTGAAAAGGGGACTTAAATAACCTCGGAATAATCGATTAGCATATACTTACTGCCGCTTATACTCGTATTTTTCCATTCGAGCCAATTCGGGTGGGATGATCGAGCCCCCTTACCAGATCGATTTTTTGTTCTGCAAATCCAGCTAAGAACGATCTTGGTCAATACCATGCTTCCACAGTATCATCCTCTAATCCGTAGTCATGATTTGGTAAGAAGGATTTAATGCATTCGGTGTTCAGGAATGCCTTGTGACACAGTGTTCTCAGAAAATATCCGGGAGTAGGTCACATGGACAATGTACATATAAATTCTGAGAAGGTCACTTGATTTCTTTCTCTTCACTTTTCTTTTCACTTGATAATTTCTTGGGTCACTTAAGCAGGTTCTCATGTATTAGTCAATAGTTGTGCATGGAATATGCAAAGGACTGTGTTAACATTAAGGTGAACCCCTTGCTTCTGTAAGTCAATTATGAAATGTAAAATATAACTGACACTATAGCAGCCTTTAAGCGGGAAATGAGGGGTTGACCTTGAAAAAAAGACCTTTGGACTTGACCTGTGACCTTGAACTGAGCTTGAGTAGCCTTAACTCTGAAGTCATAGCGTAACATACGGCATGCTGAATGATGCCATCTGACCGGAATACTGGGATCAATGACATTAACCTGTAACCTTTGACATTGACATTCATGTGGAGTGACCTTGACATATGATCTGATTATGTAACGTTATCACGTCACCATTCGGTCTACAGTGCGGGTGAGATCGTGCCCCTAAGCGATTGCAGTGGTCTGAAAATATAGGTCTGACTTTGGAAGCTTATAAAAATCATTCACCGATTTTCAAAATAATTCTACCAACCAATCAGCTCATAGATTCTCTCAAATACAGCCAAGTAGCGTTTTCCGGCGGTGAACGTTTTCCGGTCACCTCGAAAAAGTGAGTGGGACACTTTAAGGTCCCCTTCGCTGCGTGTGTTAAGAAAGTTGGCAACAAAATACTAAAAACTAGGAAAAATTCGATCACTTTTAGGGGCCATGTCTGGATTAACCGGCCCTACGTACATACCTACATAGGAAAATGGAACACGTATGTACCTACCTTTTAGACAATGGAAGTATGCGTTTTGACCGTTTGCTTCGCGTGTCTTCATTCTCGTTGTATTATTTCTTGGCATTACTAAATATTTCGATGTCAGAGAAGTCTTGGAGTATCCTACATTTACTTATTTATGCAACAGAAGGGCACTGGTCCCATAGCACACGCACTGGAGAGGGGTCTGGCACTAACAAGCACTGGAGAGGGGGGCTGATAGGCCTCCCAAGATCTCGGAAACAAAGAGGCGTAGAAAAACACCGTTTAAGGAGTGGGTGGGGGCTATGGCTAACTACATCATGACCAATTATTATTGACCTAGGTCAATATTTTCAAGGCCAAGCGAAGTCATAAGGGTCAAATATTGGCCATGGTGGGGACCGCGTGGAAAATGCGGTTATTATGCAGGAAAAGGGGGAATAATCTAAAGGCGGACCAGGGTCATAGAGGAAGGTCGCAAAGAACCTTCCCTACAGATTTTGTGTCTAGGTCATTCAAGGTCATTGACCTATTAGGTCACAATATGGTATACAGCTTATAATGTACATACATTATAACTAGCATTATAGCAACTAAAGTGCTTGGCGGTAAACGAGGACTGACCTTTCCCAATGACCTTTGACCTTGACCTTTGACTTTGGCCTTTGCATTGAGGTACCTTAACTATGACGTCATAGCGTAATATACATCAGACCGGGTAACGTCATTTGACCGGAAGCACTGAGGTCAGTGACCTTAAAAGTGCTGATGTGACCTTTACCTATGACCTTTGACCTTGGCCTTTATGTAAGGTGACCTTGACATACCATCCCAGTTATATGGTGTTATGACGTCACCACTCGGTCTCCAATGCAAGTGAACTGGTCCGACCGCGCGATTACGATGATCTCAAAATGCAGGTCCGGCTTTGAAAGGCTGTAAATAAAAAATCGACCAATTTTCAAAATTCTTTCACCAATGGCCGTGCCATTAGATTCTGTTAAATGTGGCCGAGTATCGTTTTGCGGCTACGAGAGGTTTTCCGGCCACCTGGGAAAAACAGGTGGGGGCCTCCGAGGGCCCCTCCAGTGCACGCGTTAATGGAGAAAATCCTAAATACGAATGCCGGGTGGCTAAAATCAGTCCACAGCTTGAAATAAGAAATGTCTACCGAACCATGAAATTTAGGATATTGTAACGAGCTTCCTGCGCATTTTGTCAGGAATTACGGCCTGCTTAGTGCTCCAAACGTTCGGAAAATTGGTGATTTTACTGTCAAATTTCGCGACTTTAATCTGGTTCCATCTATGACTGTCAAAAATCTCGGACTGACCTTCGACTGCACCCTCAGCTGGAATTTTCTCACATTTCTCTTCTCACTCGTCAATGCTTTGGAATTCTGAGTGGTTTGTTACATCTGAGGCGCTGCTTGCCTCCCAGCGTCATCTCGCCGATAGTCAGTTCACTGGTTATTTCCCGTGTCCGATATTGCATCAGTGTTTTTGGCAACGGAACTCATATAAACAATATTCGACTCCAAAAGATAATTAATTATGCAGCAAAGGTAATTTTCGGCCGCAGAAAATTTGACCATGTCTCTGGTTTATAAGAGGAACTTGACTGGCTGTCGGCGGGAGAGCTGGTGAGGTACCACACGCTTGCACTTGTACACAAGACAGTGTGTCTCGGGGAGCCAGAGGAGCTGGCCCGGGGATTCGTGCGTGTCGGCTCTATACGGGAGCGTACCACCAGACAGGACGCGAATATCGTTGTACCAAGCTCTCGTACTGGAATGGGCCAACGTAGGTTCAGCTCCAGGGGGGCCTCCATTTATAATGAGCTGCCTGAGGAGCTGAGTGTTTTACCGGCCCGCTTTTTTGTCGTGCCCTTAAAAAGTATATAATAGCAGAGCGGGATCAGGTGCGCTGAGCGAGTGGTGTTTGTGTGGTATGCTTTGTCTTTTTAACGATGTTTTTATATAATCCTGTTTACATGATTTTAATGTCGTGTGTATGTCTCCTTCTTACTATTCCAACTGACGTGGGGTCGCAGAAGCCATGGATGACCGTGGAAGACTCTGAATAAAGTCTTTGTCTTTGTCTTTGTCTTTGCTTATGCTCTAATGTGGGTGGTAGTGTTGAAAGAAACATTTGCCGGATTGACTAAATGTTTTCGGGCCGGTGGCTCCACGCTTAAGATTGTCTGCTCGGCAAGAAAAACTGGTGTGCTACCCAGCACCTTTCATCTAAGCGTCGCTCAGTGCGAAGCGGAAGTTCCACCGTCTCCGAGCAGCACAGATATATGAGACGATAGCGTGCTCGGTGGCGCGACAAATTCGCGCGTTTTCTTTATGCAGCCTTGAGTTAGCCGTAGACTCAGGAATGGACACACAAAATTAAATGCCTATTGGAACGCGGGTACCTGTGGTACCTGCGACGCAATGGAGAATCCCTATCACATTCTCATCAATTGTCCCCAGCACAATACCCATCGGCAACCCATGCTAGACTACTGCCGAATCCAAAACATCCCTGTAGACCTAAAAACTCTGCTCGGTAACGACCATCCTGAGCTACTCGAAAAACTCTTTACATTTCTAAAGGACTCTGGGCTAGAGAAGTTTCTATAAATCACCCCTCCCAGTATATATGATGGAGGGTGCATGGTGCACCCCCAAAGTAGGACTTGCCTATTTTCAAATTAACCATTCATGTCATAGACGATCCACTGCAAAAATTAAGCAATAGTTGTTTAACCTTTAAATGGTATATCGTAGGCTAAGGATAGGTTATGTTAGGCTAGCTTTGAAATCAGGTTAGGTTAAATAGGTTATATTTCTTCACCGCAGTGATACCTTTCACTGCGGCTCTATGCTAACCACACTCATACTCTTACTAACAATCTAACTGTCCTCTCACACTTCTCTTTTTCTCTGCGCGGCGGCTGCCCAGCCGGAGAGCGGAGCTGCAACCTCACCTCCGGGTTGCAGGGTAAATTCGCGGCACCCTGGCCAGGTGTTTAGCGCAATTTCTAAAATATGAAAATTATTGATTTAACGGAGGATTTCGAGTAACGTAGACAAGCGGACATCAGTAGCTGACACACAAAATTCTAAATTCTAAATTCCGAATTCTAAATTTAAGGTCTTCAACCACAGAGATAACCTTCGCACTCTGCGGGTCTAATTTTATAAAATGAACTCCCTTGGCATGGCTATGCCATTGCCACGACCGTCCATCCGCAAGCTGAAACATCTTGCAACCCATTACTTGAAATAACTCCCATTGCTTTAACAGACTAACGTAGCTTGCCCTCACGCAAAATTCTAAAATTCTCCCACACACTCCTTTAGAGGCGGGCAAAGGTGCTATGCACAGAACGCCTTATAAAAGCCTTTGACTTGAGTTAGCCGTCAGGAGTCAGCTTGAAATGAAGCTTCCCCGGCGTGGAGCGTCGGAGACGATGGAGAATACCACTGGCAATACGTTAGCTGAGAGGACAAGAGAACGTTTTGCAAGTGACTCTATTTAAGAACGTCACTTTAACATGTAGTTAAGGTAATGACCAGGGGTATGGAACTAAGGAGGCGCTGGGCTATCCTCCAGCTTTTATAGTCAGGTAAAGAGTGCTCCACATGCTCAGGCTCTCAATGAAACGTTTTTTGTCTTTTAACCCTCGCTCCACCGGGGGCATCGACAGCCCCTAATGTTTTTTCGGGATAGCAGAAAAAAACAACGAGGCACAGCACCACGGTTGAGGGCTCTATCTCTCACCCCATCATTTTCCCACCATCCCTGAAATCTTTTACCCCGGGTCACCCAAGTTCAGGTCACCAGGCGAGGTCAACCAAGGTCACCTCACTTCAACTTTTTGAGCTCTATAAGAGCTACGTTTCTCTGTCGATCGATTTGAAACTTCCTACAGTTCTTGACCTTGCCAGGGTCTACATGATGTATATTCTGGATTTTTGATTTCGTGACCTGAGGTCACGTCACGAGGTGACCTCTCCCTTGAAAAAAACATTGGAAAAAGCGGTCTTACGATCTAAAAGCCACAAAAAACTATTGAAAATGCTCGGCTTGCTCAGAAAAGCGTTCTTGGACACCCTTTTACGGATCCCAGGGGTAAAATTTTCCCTTTGGCTTCTCTGAGGTCATCCAAGGTCACCAGGGGTAAAAAACAGGGTCAAATCTTGACAATAACTTTTGACCTAATTAAGCTAGAACGATGAATCAAACACTATAGTGTATGTCTCATCACTGGCTATATACGTTTTAAGAGTCATATTTTTCCCAGAAACTGTTGTCAAGTAGTTAGAAATGTTTTCGGGATATTAGTCTGGACTAATATCCCGTTGAATTCTAACTAATATTCCCGTATTCTAAGACTACCTTCAAAAGTTTACTGACGCATGTTAAGGATCCTATGAGTAAGGGAGAGAAAAGGGGGCAGTTTATGAAATGAAATGCGAGTGTGGGTCAACATATATAGGGGAATCAGGTAGGCCGCAAGGAGTAAGGGTGGAGGAGCATATAGGGGATATTCGGAACGGCAGGTTTTCTAAATCAGCAGTGTCATGTCATGTATATAGTTGTCGGAAGGATCTGAACCCTCGTGATGTTAAAATTGTTGCAGTAGAGCAAAAATCCGTAAGAAGGTCTGTTAGGGAAGCGATAGAAATTAGAATAAGGGAAGCAGATATAAATCGGGATAGGGAAACGTTACACTTAACCCAATTTGGGACCCCGTTTTAGAAGCATTGTAGGAGGATCGTCATGGCTGCAGGATTGTAGTAGTATTAGGATTATCATTGTTAACAAGAATTCAACAGGATTGGACATAATCAGGGAAAAATAAAATCAATAGTAGGGGCTGTGAGCTAGTGAAACGTGTATATAAGGAACGGGTTATTTGTCATTATTTGTGCCGTTTAGCGAATAGGCGTTTAATGGTTCGGCGGGAATTGCAAAAATACGTTATATGCTTCATTTAAATGAGAGGTATGTAGGAAGGGAACTCAAGTGATGAAGATGACATTGTGTTTGAAAAACTTGGCTGTTCATGATCGACATTGCGTTGAAAAAGAGCTATCAATAAACTCAAAATATTCGGAAGTTTAAACTTTTCATCAAATAACCCAGACTAATATCCCGAAAACATTTCTAACTACTTCATCACTGGCTTTCATTTGATATACGACAAGGTCACTTTCTGACCTTTGGCAACCTCAGGTCATATGAGGTCACGAGGCGACCTCTGGAGGTCAAACCACTGGCGAGAGGTCATTACGTTCCACATAGCGGAAGAAGGTCTGGCATTCTCCTATCCAATGTAGTTGACCAGATCTCAATAGCTCTAATGGCACAAGAGTTATGCCCAGTCTTCTTAAGCTTTGCATATTTGAATGAAAATAGCCTATCGTGACCTTACTTGACCTCTGGAGGTCAAACCATTGACCTGAGCGCCTAAGCATGTGATTAATTTCGTACTGAATTCACGCGAGCTTTCTAATGCACTTTGCAGATTTGCGCCAACCCCCATATTTTCGGAGTTTGAAGGGGGGGCCATCGATGGCCCCCGGTGGGTGAAGGTGGCGCTGGAACCCCGGTGGGGCGCGGGTTAAAATCATTTTTTCCATGTATTTCCAATGGAGATGTCACGGCTCGTACTTGACCTTAGGTCATCGATATAAAAAATACCGAAACATATTTTAGAGAACTCGGTGGGCCTATTATGTGTATGAGTTTCGATCGGATAAGTTCAATCTGTTCTGACTTATGCTAGCTTAAACTTTTTGGGGTCAAGTCACTTGACCTGTACTGGTGACCTGCCCTGAGATGACCTGACCTTAAAATTTTGACAAAAGTTGTAAAAATGAGGAGCAAAAAGGTATACCAAGTACGGTGGCGCTACGCGCCACCGTTTGTATGCTGTCTCCGAAAAACCCGAGGGGGCGGTTACCCGCCCCCCGTGAATGCGCGTGTTAAATCCCACTCTTCTGTTATGCTCAACTTTTCAGACCTGTTGAGCAGCGACTCGGATTCGAATTGGCTTTGAATCGGCTCCACTTTTGCTCGAGTCAGAATCGAGTCAGCCTCACTTCAGAGTGTAGTTTGAGCCTGTCAACTCAATTTCTCGGCTAATTGGGATGAGTCAGAATCAAAGTCAGTCACCAAGTCGTGAGCGAGAGCTGATTGAACTCAATTTCTTAACACCCGCCTCGGTGGGCCTCCGAGCCATCTTTGCCCTGGTGGGAGTACAAACACCCCCTCGAACTCGGCTTCTATACGGGAAAGAGAAAAAATGCAAACACTGGTGCAGCTCATGCAAATTCATGAAGAGACAGCATCGGTCACTTTTGGTTTCAGGTCAATGTGAGGTCATGATAGGTCAAAGAAGGTGGTATGTTAGAGAAGAGTCTCTGGGCTCTAGCGTCTGATGTCTGTGAAAACAGCAGGAGTTAGATATTCGATATTTAGATTGATATTCAGGATTTTTATAATCGCCTCATCATTCGAAAGCCCTTGCCGAGACCATCCCGAAACTGGTCTTTATTTTGCTCTATCGCGTCGTGTTGCTGAGATAGAGCACAAAATGTGCCGTAAAAATCAGTTTTTGCCGTGATGCATTAAATGCCATTGACTTTAACAGGGGGACCCAACGTATCACCAAAATCGGGGACAATTGATTTCGCTTAAAATTAGTATGCAAGCCAGGAAGCATGAAATACAAAACCAGTTCACCGCATTTGCGGGGCACAGCTTGGTTCAGGCTCCAGAGCCTGTTGAAGTCAACGCCATATCCTTCGTATCCTGAGGTCAACAGAATGATATTCGCTCCTGATAACCGATTCTAGCGTCTGACAGAATTGAGGTAGAAATATTTTTTAGGCACCATTCGCTGTCTCCCGTTACGGCGAATCGAATGTATTCGTGACCTTACTTGACCTCTGGAGGTCAAACCATTGACCTGAGCGCTTAAACATGATGTATAATATGACTACACTAGGTTAACCATAAAAATGACCTGAGCTAAGGTCAGGTCAAAGTCAGTTTCAAACCTAGCACAATCAATATGCATATCAATCTATTCGTAATAGCAACCCAAACGAAATGGTATCAAAATAAAAGCTTAACCATTATTTCCTGCAAAATGTTTAACCCAAGTCTGAAAACCTGCTTCAGTAGCCCCAGATGACCTCTCAGAGGTCACAGGTGCAACCCGAAACTGAAAGAGACCCAGGATACTACCATTTGGAGAATATGAAGGTATTCACAGCATAGGCGGATCCAGGATTGCCGATCGGGGGGCACCTTTGGTAACCTCAGGTCATATTAGGTCACGAGGTGACCTCTGGAGGTCAAACCACTGGCGGGAGGTCATTACGTTCCACATAGCGGAAAAAGGTCTGGCATTTTCCTATCCAATGTAGTTGACCAGATCTCAATAGCTCTAATGGCATAAGAGCTGTGCCCAGTTTTCTTAAGCTTTGCATATTTGAATGAAAATAGCCTATCGTGACCTTACTTGACCTCTGGAGGTCAAACCATTGACCTGAGTGCCTAAGCATGTGAAGTAATTTCTTACTGAATTCACGCGAGCCTTCTAATGCATTTTGCAGATTTGCGCTAACCCCCATATTTTCGGAGTTTGAGCGGGGGGCTTGGATGGCCCCCGGTGGGGTGAAGGTGGCGCTGGACCCCCGGTGGGGCGCGGGTTAATTTGCTTAACATGTATGCTTACAAGGCATACAATTGAATAAGCCCAGTTCAGCGTACATTTATTCAAATAATGACTTTATCAGTAATACTGAATTTATCGCGTGATGCTCCGTTTATTTTACTTTTACGCTCTTATTGTGCCCCAACATTCACTGTTTTTCTGAAGTGTCAGTGTGAAAAACCACAACATGTGTGGATCGCTGCCTCAATATGTCTGATCTGATCTGATCTAATGTTCATTCAGATGCCCATACTTTACAGGCGGAAAAATACGATTTTCCTAAAGGAAATTTCGGGAAAAGGCCACAAAATGGCTGGGTTTTCCCTCAGATCCGTAACCCGGTTCCCCATCCCTGCCATTAGAGCCGTGCTTATATATTTTAACACCTTTCAAAACATATTTTTATATTAATCCTGATGAAATCTGTTTTCCTAAGAGTGTGATTTCAATGCTCTTTTTAACGATTAAATTCAAATGATGCGAAAATTGGCACCCATCGATAGGCTTTGGTGCCCACCTCATAGGTTTTGTCAACCAAAAGTGGCACCTCCTGGTGCAGATGGCTCCCCGGGAAGGTCTCCCCTCCGCCCCCCCCATTGGAAATCCTGGGACCCAGATTAGCTTATAGGGCATCAGGGACCAGTTCTGGAGCCCCCGAACAGTTCAGGGGCCTCCAGATCGACTCATAGGACCTTAGATCAGGTCAGGGGCCCTGGTGAGCCTAAGAGGTTTCCTAGACAAGCTATCGGACCCGTTTGGGTTTTCTTTTTTTATGTTACAGTTGGTGATATTTCTATATCCGTTAACGGGGATGCTCCCAAATCAGTGGTGGCGGATGCTCTTTTCAGATGGGGGGCAAGATTTTTTCCAGGGGACCCCCTTGACGATAGGGCCCCCTCGGCAGCAAGGGCCCCCCTAAAAACTGCAATAGATTGGTTGGGACTTGCTGCCTGAGGTCAGAGGCCTAAGCACAGGGGCGGATCCAGGGGGGCTGAGGGGGGCTTTAGCCCCTTTTGCCCCATTTTTCGCCCTATTCCCCCTTTTTCGCCATTTTTCAAAGCTCAGCCACTCCCCTAGCAAAATCCTGGTTCCGCTCCTGCATAAGCGTCACAAATGGTAAAAATTGTATTTGGCCCAGTACAAAAATGGTTATTCCTCCATGTTGTTTAGTTGGCCCGTGCAAAAAATGGTTTTGCCTCCCCATTCGATTTTCCACACGATCTCGGATTCCAAGCTGGAATATGTTTTCTGCAGTACAGTAAAATAAGCAGCGTATCTAACATGTAGATGTCGAAATATGGATCTGCGTTTTATAGGTTCACGTAAGCCTCGGACATTGAACGTCAAAGCTTTAAGCTCGAACATCACGTTAGGAGCTTATCAAAATTATAATAACGATACAGCAACGCCCTTCCGACGCAAATAGTTCTTTTTTAAAAAGTGAACGCTGTTTGTTCGTATGCATCTACATAATAAAACATGTTAAGTAACACGAATTATTATATTCTGAGTATTTTTTCCGCAAAATTCCGTCTCCCGCAGAATGAGAACTGGGGGCGCTTTGATGCTGTCGTCTATATCGACACAGAAAAATGCAAATGACAGGCATACTGACTTGAGCACACACAAGACCAAGCTCGGGGCCCTGAGACACAGCTCAGGGCTCCTTGAGACGGAGCTTGGGGGCTCCTAGACATCAAGCTCGAAGGCCCCGAGCCCAAGCTCAGGGCCCCTGAGACCAAGCTCGAGGCCCCTGAGACCAAGTTTGGGGGCCTCCTGAAACAAAGCTTGGAGGCCCCCTTAAGACCAATCCCTCGGGAGCCCCTTAGACCAATCTCGGGAGGCCCCTGAGACCAGTTCGGAGCCCTGAGACACAGCTCGAGGGCCCCCTGAGACCAAGCTTGGAGGGGGGGCTCCTAGAGATCAAGCTCGAATGCCCCGGAGCCCAAGCTCAGGGGGCCCCTGAGACCAAGCTCCGGGGCTCCTGAGACCAAGCTTGGCTTTGGCCTCTGAAACCAAGCTTGGAGGCCCCTGAAACCAAGCTAAAGGTCCCTTAAGACAGAATCTCGGGGGCCCTTACACCAATCTGGGAAGCCTACTTATACCGAATCTTGGAGGGCCCCTGAGACAACGCTCAGGGGCCCTTAGACAAGCTCCGGAGCCCTTAGACAATCTCAGGGCCCCTGAGACCGAGCTCGGGGGCTCTCTTAAACCCTAAGCTTGGGTGGCCTGAGACTAGCCTTGGGGGCCCCTTAGACCAAGCTTGGGGGTCCCCTGCGACAAAGCCTCGGGGGGGCGGGGGAACAGCTCGGGGGCCCTGAGACAGAGTGGGGGGCCCTGATACCAGGCTCGGTGGCCCTTTAGACCAGGTTCTGGGCCCCCTGAGACCAGGCTCGGGGGCTCCTTTAGGCCTAAGCTTGGGGGCCCCTTTAGCGGCCAAGCTAGAGGGTCCCCGAGCCCAAGCTAGAGGGGCCCCGAGCCCAAGCTCAGGGCCCCTGAGATAAAGCTCGGACACTGGGTTCAAACCGAGAAACTGCTGAGGGGCCTCAGTCCAGGTCGTTCATGAACTTTCAGAAAGAAAACCAAGCTTAAAATTACGTATTTTTCCGGGGCCCCCTCTGATAATCGCATTGGGGCAACTGCCCCCTTTGACCCCTTTATCCGCCGCCACTGACCCGAATACTGCTCCTGCATCCACCAATGACGGTATTAGACGGAGGTTTTGTGGGACTTAAGATTACGCATTGACGGGGGTCTGAGCCAACTTCGCTTTGACCGGGGTACCTTGCTTCCTTCCCTTTGGCACAGGTCACTATTGAGGTCATGACGGGTCAAAGAAAGTGGTATCTTGAGTTGAGTTTTTGGGCTCTAGCGTCTGACAAGAGTTGAGTTAGAATCATTTCTAGGCACCATTACTGACTTCCTCTCGTTACAGCGAATTTAATGATGTATAATCTGACCATGCTAGGTCAAAACACAAAAATGATCCGATCCCTGTCAGGTCAAGGTCAATTTTTGAC